>JAAGEH010000480.1:14887980-15110460 GCA_011751065.1 Lasiurus cinereus
AGGAGGAGGAGGAGGAGGAGGAGGAGGAGGAGGAGGAGGAGGAGGAGGGGGAGGAGGAGGAGGAGAAATAGCATTACTATTAGTGATGAGAATATCAGAACTCTGAAATTTGTAAAGTGATGGTTTGGAATCGTTTTTATTTTTCAGAGCATGATGGCAAACACCACAATCTTCCCAATGTTCTCAGGAAACTGGGCAAAGTAAGGGAAGATCCAGGGCCTGAGGCAGGGCTGAGAGGGAGCCAGACCCAGGAGAAGGGCTCTGGGCCAGCCTGCATGTCCCGTGTCCCCCATGCATGTGGCTCGCAGCCTGCCAAGGCCCAGTGCATGCTTGGGACCTGCCCTGATGCCTCCTTCCCGGAGGGCCTGGCTGCTCCGACCTCAGGACTCAAAGACATCTCCCCAGAGACTTCTGACCCAGACAATGTTTCCACCAGGGTGAGGCTCTCCTTATCATTCCAGGGTCCCAGGTGGCCTGTAAATGGTTAACTTACTAACTCAGCTTTGGTTCTCTCTGGGAAGCCAAGACCGAATGCCACCCTCACTCCTCACATGTGGCTCCCGTTGTGCAGCCTCTCAGGGAGCAGAGCTGGGCGGGGAAGGCGTCCCTGGTGAGCAAAGAGCCAGCACCTGGAAGGGGCCAACCCCAGACCAGCCCCAGCACGAGTCGGAGGTAACTGTGGGCCCTGTGTGGGGACAGTTCCCCTTTGTCAGTTTAACGAACACGAAAGCCCAGATAAGAGGTGCCGCGCTGGGCTCACAGGTTACACAATCAACCACTTTGCCAACGGAGGGGAGAGAGGGACCTTTTCCCACTCCTCTGGTCAAAAAACGACTTTTCTTCAGGGCTGTTCCCTCCATATCTCCCCTCCACTCCCCACCCGCCCCTATTTTCAGTTTTTGAGTTGGTCTTAGCTGGGTGTGGGGTTTTGGGGGGTGGGGAGAGTGGAGGGAGACAGATATTCCTTTCCCTCCTTCAAGCTCTGGTCTGGTGTCTGCTTTGCCTCTTGCTCCCTTTTTCATCTCAAGATGCACCTGGAGCTGCAGGCCACTGTGGCCCAGGGCTGGGCGCCTGCAGGGGCCAGACCTCAGGTCCCACGTGGAATAAGCTGTGGAGCTGAGCGCGTGGCAATCGGTGACTTTGGTGCTGTGGCATGGCCAGCAGAATGACGAAGCCTCCTGCTTAACCAAGAAGGATATTCTCTCTGGCAGCTGCGTCCCCAAACTCACACCTAGCAGCTCGCCAACCAATCGTGGCCTCATGCTGCCACTGAGAGTGAGTCGCCTTCCCTTTGATGAACTGGGCCAGCGCCCCTGCTCCCACACCATCTGCACAGCCTCCCAGGCGATGGCTGCTCATTTGCTGCATCCCCATCACAGCCGTCTGTCTGAGCAGGTGCAAGGCTTCACGGAGGCAGAAAATGCGCGGTTTTACCTGATTATTCCGCCACGCACTCTTGGGCAACGTGGGGACCTCTGTTGCTTCGGTCTTGCCGGGGAGGAACTGTGTGTCCCATGGACCATCCACAGCAGGGGGGCTTTTAAAACTCAAAGGCAGGATCAGTCACAGCTGCGATTGCACTCATAGGCCCTAAAAATGCTCGAGGAAAAAGTAAAAGACTAGGAGAGGCAGACAACCCGCAAAAGAGTGAGCCCCAGAGAGAAAGCAGGAGAGGGAAGACAGTGAGGCGGGTATGGGAGGCACCACCCGCAGTTTTCACAAACTTCAGCCCCAGGCTTGTTGGATCCGATGCTGTAGCAGCCCGTGTTGCAATGCAGGCAGACCCTGAGGCCAGGAGAGCCAGACTGCCCAGCACAGCCCTCCCACCGAAACCATTCCTCCTCTTGGAGCCTGCCTGGGGTACTGCTGGCGTTGCCTCGGGACTGTGTGGAGAGGAATGACCAGCTCAGATGTCTCTTTGTTCCTTGATATCTGCTCCTCTGGGCTCAGGTGTGAGGGACCTACAGCCCGGCTCCCTGCCAGTAGGGCAAGGGGAACTTTGGAGCCCAAGTCTCACCTGTTCCCAGACATCAAGGGGAGAGGGCTCGGTGAAGCTCCAAGTTTCTAACAAAATGGACTTAGATCCTGTGGCACATCTAAGGGTACTGAAGCTCCAAAGGGAATAAAGTCTGTGATGACCACACAAGGCTTTAAGTCAAGCCCCATGGGGATATGCTGGTGTGCAGTAAACATTGCACTCATACTGCTCCCACTTCTCACCCAGGGGACACAGGTGAGCCAGCCAGCGCGGACCCTGTCTGCCTGGTTCTGTCGCCCCCCTTCGGCTATAGGCTGTCTCCATGGATCTGATTCCTGTTTCGGGGCTGGGCCTGGAGCTGGGGGGAGGGGGAGGGAAGGTCACCCTCTTTCCATGGGCTCATGTTTTACCATCGCTGAATTTAAACAGATGTGGTCAAGAATGGTGGGTCCCCAGGCTGACTCCCTTCCCCTGGTCCATCCACCTCCCAGCTCTGCCACCCATCTCTAATCCCCAACCTGCACAACCCCCACAGTAGATTTCCTCTGGCTTCCTGTCCCCCTCCTGTGGGACCACCAGTCGCTCACCAATAATTCGAAACTGTGTTTTGTGACAGAGACAGTTAGTGTCGGCAATTTACCTGCTATGGATGATTCCAAAACGGAAGAGAACAAAAAGGTCAAGGGAGAGTGTTAATAAAGGAGAGTTCACTGCAAACATGTGAAAAGATTCCTGGAAACCCACTCTTCACCTGGGCTGGGGACAGAACCCATGTCTTCCTTGATCTGAGTTCCTTTATCCTCCTTGTGGGGCACGGGGCCTCCTTTGCTTCTCCACCTCTCTTTCTCACTCCGGATTCACAGGGCACTGACAGGTACTTGCCCATCTGTGCCCACCTGGGAGGGACAGCCTCTTGTCACTTGTGATGTGGGCAAGTACATGAACATCTGCAGGGAAAAGATCCTCCTGGGGTATGGTGGTGGAAGGCAAAGTCTCCACATTTTAAATGAGCTCGTTCATAATGAAGAGGCGCTGACAGATAGATAAAGAAATCCCTATTTTTTTTCACCTGCCTTCCTACTTAGACCGTGCCAAGTTGTCTGCACTTAGATAAAGGTGGGAAGGAGGACAGTGTCACAGATTGGAATGGGACTTGGTGGGAGACTCTGTGTGTGTTTGTGTGTGTGTGTGTGTGTGTGTTTCTGTAGGTGCATGTTTATATATGTGTGAATATTCAAGAAGCGGAAAACAATTAAACATGATTGGGGAGGGTGGAGTGAAATATTTCATAAGCTCTTGGTTAGTAGTCAGGTGGAGTCAGGAGAGAAGGGAAGGGGATGAGGTCCTATTGCGCAGGTATGGAGGGCTGAGCACAAGAAAGAAGCCAGAAAACCTGTCTTGACTAGAACCTGGTTCAAGATGCATCTTTGGGGTTCCTTAGGACCCCCATGGTGTTAAACAAGTCCTTGTCCTTTAAAATAGAAATTGGAGAAAAAATCCCTTTGAGGGGAAAGAGAAGAATGGAGAGCTTCTCTGAGTTGGGACAAACCCAGGCCCACATCAGCACAAACAGGTGACAGTTTCTGGAGTTTGCCAGCCAGGGAAGGATGGTCTCTCCACTTCCCTGGGTGGGAGGTCCAGGGGACCTTGCAGTGATGGAAATCTTCCACTGGTCACTCCCTTTCGGTATCAGCTGGGAAACATTTTCTAATGAAACAACAGGGTAAAAAGTCAGAAGACACTTGAGGTCAAGACTGGCAAAACCAAAGAGAGTGCCTGGATTGGTGCCACTGGGAGCAGAAACCCAGCTTTCAGGAGGGAGAGCCCTGGGACGTGAGAAATGACTTTGGGCTGGGGTCCCACGGCCTTGTCGCCCTTCTCCAGAGTGTGTTCTGTGGGCCGTTAGCAGTGCCATTCAAGGAAGCTTCCCCTTTACTAGCTGAGTTTCCGGAGCACTGGGTTCATCACTGTGGGGTGTCTCACAGCCTTTGCAATGGGAATGTGACTCGACAAAAGGGAGATGTAACCTCTGGTCTTCCTCAAATGTACTTGACAATGGGACCTCATTTCTGCAAAGTGTCTCCTGAAGCTGGTGTTCCCCAGAACACTCTTGGGGAAACACTGTGGTGCCAATCACTGGAAATGTGGCTAACTTAGAAACTTGAGTGCAGAGCCAAGACTGTCGTTTCTCTAATCTATGAAGTTTTCTTAATCTTGCTTTGTCTCCTAGAAGTCAAGACCCCTCCCCATCCCACTCCTACCCTCCAACCCCCCATCCCCGCCCAGTCTCCCCTTCCCTGAAGAGGAGCCTTAGAACAATGCATGCCTTGGTCTTGACTGGCCTGCAAGCAGGAGTGGGCCCACCTTGAGGATGGCTCTCCTCTAGTCTCCTGAGAGCAGAAGGGAGCTCAGCCCACTTGGCAATCTGTGCCAGGCTTGGGAAGCACTCTCCTCAGCCCACCACCACACCTGCACAGGTACACCTGGAACCCACTTTGTCTGAATAACACTCTGCCTCAGGGAAGAGCGCCAGCAGGGTCTTTAGAACGGCCGAGGGTCATGGCCAGATCATAGTAACAGTAATATGACTTTGTTGCTATAGAAGAGAATTCAGAATACGGAGGATCTTGGATGCCATCCAGCTGG
Source organism: Lasiurus cinereus (assembly GCA_011751065.1). NCBI lineage: Eukaryota > Metazoa > Chordata > Mammalia > Chiroptera > Vespertilionidae > Lasiurus > Lasiurus cinereus. Next base: position 14,892,605 of record JAAGEH010000480.1, read on the forward strand.
TATTAGTTACAAAGGAACCAGAAGCAATGCCTTAGAGGGAAGGACTCCTCTGAGGTCCTGAGCCCGAGGCGCTGCAGGTTGGTGAGACTTTGGGGAGTATTTAGGAAGAAGACTGGGTCTGTCAGCATAGTTACAGGTTGCACAGTTCCCGGTGGTGTGTCCCCCTAGGAGACAGACAATTTGGCAGGTTGGGAATCTAGAGACCAGAACTTCTAACCCCAGTCCAGCCACCAATGATGGGCTGCCTGACCCCAGGGCAAATCACTTTGTGTGGTTTCCTCATTTGGAAAGAAAAAAATAAGAGAGATAAAATCTGATCTACCTCTCAGAGGTTTGGGTGGTTTTTGTTTTGCTTTTTTGTGAAGAACAACTAATAAAAATGATACCAAACCCCTCTGAAAATAAATACAGGCTCCATGCATTTTTAGCAATAATAGCATGGACTCAAATTGGGATCGTGGCTCAATTTACCACGATAAAATCACTGGTAAATTTCTAAAAAGTCACTCCTTTGTCCACATACCTTCTCCATAGAAAATGGTTTTCTGTTAGGAGAAAATTAACGGACACTTCAAGTCATTCATTGGAAGGCTTATGTATTTCTTTTCCCCAGTTGAATAGTGTCTCTCTCTGACTTTCCATTTTGGTCATATTTCAGAAATGGCTGACCTTCAGATTCTGAACTCTCACTTACTGAGAGTGAATTGAGAAAAATAATGAGATTAACAGATAAGTAAACAAACATTTTGATTGAGGCTGGAACCGTAGCTGTGCTTGGGCTACAGTATGGAATTACATGTTTCCATATTCTTTGTTGGTCTGCATGAAACCCAAACCCAGAAGGTTATATTAAACATAATCACCTCACTCCTCGGGGCCCTAGAAAGAGTTTTAAATGTGGCAACTTAAAGGTGTGTGATTGTGCTGACCACAATGGCACAAATGAGTGTTTTTGTTGCTTTTGTTTCTTTCAGAAAAAAAAAAATTAGTTCTTGGGGAGGGCAGAAAAGTACCACATTTCAGACCCTCTCTCTGACAAAGGGAAAATACCTTGGTGGACCTCACTGATCCCTTAGGAAAGGTAGAGTAGATGGAAGGAAGTCTAATGCAGGTTTCATGACGTGAGAACCTGGAGTCTGGCCCTCAGGGGTGCTTCTAAGTGGAAACTACACTTCAGTCCATATTGTTTGTGTAGTTAGTACATATTTCATAGACTCCTATCTTAAATGCATCTGATTGATTGGCGGCTGGGACCCAGCTCTCTTAGCTAACTTGACCAGGTTCTTATGTTCTCTCCAAAACCTCAGAACATCCAGGAACATGCAGAACTCACTCTGTTCCTTCTCAGTTGACGTCATGTTGTTGAGATCCTTTCTCCTTTGGATTCTAGGTGACATGTGCTTCACTGAGGCCTGCAGCACCCCTCGCTCACTGGCAGAGGTACTGAGAGCTCACTGTCAGCCAAGGAGCAACTTCAATCGGAGGCTAATGGTAGACTTTGGTGACAAGGCCCAGTCAGTGCAAGAACCTCAACCCCAACCGCTTCTAATTTTCCTGACATTAGGAGGGACCCTGCAGAGCTGCCTTGTCCAATATATATCCACTAGCTACATGGCTATTTACATTTAAATGAAATCAAGTTAAATAAAATTTAGTTCCTCGGTCCCACCAGTCACATTTCAGATACTCAAGGTGCTGAGCAGTGTCAGGTAGAGAACATTTCTGTCACCCAGAGAGCCCATTGGATGGTGCTGCCTCAACGATTAGGCCCTCGTTTAAATTCACTGACTTTTAAAAAACTGAGACCCAAAAAGGTTAAGTGACTTTTCCAAGCCTTTTCCAGGGAATTGTGGGAATATATTTCTTGGCCATTTTGGAATCCTGGAGGATGCCCTTTATTTGAATCTTGATTGTTTTCAAACAAATTTTTTATATTAAATATATGTTTGATTTTTATAAGTGAAATAATCTAATATAGAGATGGTTTTGTAGTATAAAAACATGGATCCTTTTTGGAGATGCTCAACACTGTATAATCCATTATGTCTAAATATTTTCCTATTTTCAGTGACGTGTGAATTTCACAAGGAAGTGGAAATCTGGGTTAGTTTTGGAGACCGAAATACACTGCTGTGTTGGTTCTCTATCCTGGGTTGTGCTGGCAACAAGAACTAAAGGCTCCAGGAACACTAGAATCAATGACATGAGAAGGCCAATAGTTCACCTGTGCCCCGGAGTTGTAGGACCTGTCATTGTAACATCCACAGTCACTCAATATCATTGGTCAGACCTGGGTGAAAGGACCAGGCTTACTACAGTCTGTGTGTCCTAAATATTCTTCAGAGTCACTTAGCCCACCTAGAGCCAAGATAGACAATAAATGTCTTCTCCCTCAACCAGTTTCTCATGCTAGATCTCACGGGCCAGAAGTCACAGAGGTCGGGGGGCTGAAGCCTTGCTCAGTTGCAGAAATCAAATATGAAGAGCCAGAAAGCATTAATGATAGGGGAATTCAAGACTCAGGACTCTTGAAAAAGGTCCCCTCACTGTATGGTGCCAGATAGGTACTTAATTTATCAGGGTGGGGAGAACAGTTTGTAAAGTATATAATTGTCTAACCACTTTGCTGTGCACCTGAAACTAATACAAAATAATATTGAATGTGAACATTAACTGGAAAATAAAAATTTTTAAACGTATCCTGTTCAATAACTTATCAAATAAAAAATATATACTAATAAAAATAGAGAACTCTGGCCAGATAGTTCAGTTGGTTGGAGTGTCATCCCATATACCAAAGGTTGTGGATTTGATTCCCAGTCAGGGCACATACCTAGGTTTCATATCCAGTCCCTGGTTGGGGCACATATAGGAGACAACAAATCAAAGTTTCTCTCCCACATTGATGTCTCTCTCTCTCTCTCTCTCTCTCTCTCTCTCTCCCTCCCTCTTCCTCTTTCTCTCTCTCTCTCTCTCTCCCCTCCCTCCCCTAAAAATTAATAAAACATATCCTCAGGAGAGGATTACATTTAGGAGAGAGAGAGAAAGCTCCCACAAGAAAAAGAGCCCAGAAATATCATCTGAGAGCCGCCTTTCCTGCTAGGCTTCCTTGTATACAATTTGTCTTCATAGAGATCAAAGGAAATTCTGGGTAATTATTTTAGGTTATTAATTAAATGAAATTGATCTGCAATTATTCCAATGCTTAACTGAACCATGATATAGAGAGAAGATAACAGAAAGATTCTGGGCTCACCATGATCTTTATTAATCTCCTTGTTATAATGAATACCTCTCCTTATATTCTTCTGAGCACGTGCAATAAGGATATAAAAGAAAGCAACGGAGCATCTCCTCTTGGCATAGTGGGTTGTGTTTCTCTGAGTCTGGGGCCTTGATTTGTTGAAGAAGACACTATGAAAGGCCTGTGTCCCTATGGATCTGATTTCATTGAACAGACACTGAGAATTTGGGGCAGTGGGAGAAGTTCTGGCTAGTGCTTCAAGTGAATTTCATGATTCAAAGGTGTATTCCAGAATAGTAAACCAACTTTTAAGGACCCAAAAGACAAGAGAGCAAGGTGAGGAAGACAAGATGAAGTATGGGGCATACATCAAATAAGTTGGGCCAAGTAAGGGCCAGAGCCTAGAAGGTCTGAGAATTAGCAAACTCAACAGTAGTATTCTGCTCTCTTTTGTAATTCTGCCCTGTGTGGTTGAGCAAGGGCTCACTGAGTTTTCCAGGAAGTGTTGAAGTGGGGCAGAAGGTGAGGCCTTGGAGGCGATGCCAGGAGTATCTTCCTCCTCTGCAAGTGAGACTTTCTCCTGCCTTGACTCTGAAGATGTGATGTGCTGTGCTGTGCCCAAAATGGGCCCTCTAGTCTGTAGCACCCTGACCATCCAGGTGCTAGTGTTCTCACATTTCTTGGAAATCCTAATTGGTTAAACCAGATTTTTTCCTAACCTTTGACCTATTTTAAGAAGGAAGAGCTGTAAGAAAGGCATTTTCCTTGTAGACTTTGAGGACAGAGCTAAGAATTGTAAGTGGTTCAGAGAGGGAGTGTGGTGGTGCATAGAAGATAGACAGGAAGCAAGATGAATGAAACCAAGGATAACTGCTGAGCTGTGGCTGTGGAAGTGAAGGCTGAGTCTTAAAGAACTTGTCCCCACAGACGATAGTCTCTAGGGATCCTGGATCAGGATGTGAGGACAGCCAGGAGCTGACTGCACTGGCAGATGGCTGTGAGGACCAGTGTGCCTGGAGAAGAGCAGGGCCACAGGTTCTGCTTTGCACACCGGACACTGTGCTGAGTTTGGCCTCGGAGGCAATTCTGGTGAACTCAGAAAGGGAAGTCTGAGATAGTTAGAAAACTCAAACCTCAGCTCCAGGACAATGAGCTATGAGGCTTTGTGAAAATAAATTTCTCTGAACCTCAGTTTTTTAAATCTATTGTGGCAAGTTGAATACGGTCCCCCAAAGATGTGCATGTCCTAATTGCTGGAACCAAACCGGTAAATGTGTCATCTTAAATGGTAAAATGGGCTTTGCAGATTGATTAAGTTAATGATATTGAGATAGGAAACTATACTGGATTGTCTCAGTGGGCTCAATGTCATCCCAAAGTTCTTATGAGAGAGACACAGGCATGAGAGTGAGAATGAGAAAAGGGATGTGACGATGGAAGCAAAGACTGTAGTGGTGATAGGAAGAGAACCAGGGAATATGGCAGCCTCTAGAAGCTACCACTGGTTTTAGCCCAGTGGGACTTAAGAAAATTCAACAATGATACCCACCTGATAGGGCTTCTGTGACAGGTTAAATAAGACAAGTCTACAGCATATAACACAGTATCAGCCAGGTAAGTGGTATGTGGTCTTATCATGTGTTTTAAAAATGGTATTATTAGTTCCCAGGTTGGATCCCAAGTCTGACTTAAAACCTACCCATTACGCTGCACTAAAGCCAACTTGGGGAGGTTGGAAATGGATGCAGCTCTTCCAAACACACTCTGGTGAAGTATTTTAGAATTATTGGAACCCAAGAAGATGCTCCCAAGTCCTTTATCTCAGAAAGCTTTGGGAAATCCCAGAAGTCCCACATTCCAGCTCCTCATGGCTATGTTCTCAGGATTGCAGGCGCAATTAAGGCACACTCTCAGATAATGTCGCAGTGAGGCTGAAAAATGTCAGCAAGCTATGTGGCTGTGAAGTGGGTGAGAAGGACACAGAGGCTGTCCTTAACAAATGGCTGGCAGCTGCCAGGGTGTTGCATAACTCTGGTGATTTCACTTGATAACTTCCTGATCACTCAGGTGGATCCCTTCTAAGGTTCCTGCCATCCTCACTGGCTCTGTTTTGCGCCTGAGAGACTGACTATACAAATGGATAAGGGCCAGACCATACGTAAAAATTGAACTCTGAACTGTAATCCACAGCAACCAGCCCAAGAAACCAACCCATTATTCACAATAACTAGCCCAGGAAATCAGCCTGCTCTCTATAAATAAGACCGTCAGAAAGCAGACCTCTATCTCTAGTAACAATTTAGGAAACCAAACAAGAACCGCTGAAACAATCAGCCTGACCTGGCCAGGATTCAATTAATAACTGACAGCTTCCCTGATCTTTGTCCCCACTTCCAACTTAGGATCAATCAGAGAAATATGCTCCCCAACCCATCACCTAAGATGCCTCATTTCTAGTTGGCCCTCCTATGGCTTTCCCAGTCCAACTGTCCAGAATCGGGGCACACTTGACACCTTCCTTTTTTTCTCTTTGCAAAGCTTTTCCTCTCTCTTGCCTGCCTTTGAATCTCAGCCAAACATTAGTGATGGTGCTGACTCCCTGCTCTAAAAAGCAAGCTGTGAATAAACAGCCTTTGCTTATTCTTATTTGGTTGGTATTCATTCATTTCCACACACCACATGTGACCAGAGTGGATTTTTTTTAAATATTTTTTATTGATTTTTTTTTTTAGAGAGAGAAGAAGGGAGAGGGATAGAGAGTTAGAAACATCGATGAGAGAGAAACATGGATCAGCTGCCTCCTGCACACTCCCCACTGGGATGTGCTCAAAACCAAGGTACATGCCCTTGACTGGAATCAAACCCGGGACCTTTCAGTCCGCAGGCCAACTCTCTATCCACTGAACCAAACCGGTTAGAACCCAGAGTGGATTTTAGTGTGAGAACGTACTTACAGCACCTGGCCATGGACAGATTTAGTCATGTGATCAGATCAGAGTTAGGATGTCTGTGGCCATATGAAGCCCAAGACCTCTCTTGGTTTCTGTCTTTGTGGCATGCACATGGCTTCCCCAGGAGTAGAAGATGAGTGTGATGAAAAAGTGACTGAGTTCTGTTCGAACTTGAATTAGTTCTGGTACCACTGGGTAGAACATAAAGAAAGTAATTAGTGAAGGCAAATGGGAAAAGCCCAAAATTGGAATTGAGTTTTTAACTAACACTTGGGAGAGGACAATTTAGAAATGAAGACAACATATTTCCCTAATCCCCTGCACACAGATCTCATTTTACAGAAAACAATGAGAAGGTAAGTTTTAAGTGGTATCACAGGGAATGTTAGAAGCTACTGTTGCTAATCAAAAAGCTATCAGGGCAAGGAAATATCCAGGTGGTTATGGGGTAGATATTGTAGGAACTCTCTGTGGATATCTCAAATTGTTGGTCTTTGAAAATAAGGTCCACGTGCAATGCTCTCTGCAGTGTCATTGTCAAGCTTGCTACTAAGTTTATAACTAGGTATTATCAAGAGTCTCATGATATGTACCTGGCTCCAAGGACTACAGTTGATTATTATTCTGGGGGATCATTCTCCACCCCCCCCACCCCTCTCTGTATACAAAAATAAAAAAGTCAAGGTTTGTAATGGTTAAGAAAATTATTGACATTGTGGGTAATTAATTCAGTTTTTTAATTTAAATCTTACTCTGTGTTTGTAGCTATTATGGGTTATTATTTTCTGTGGTTGCACAGCTTTTAATGGGTTGGAACAATAAATAATGTGATTTTGCCCTAGCTGGTTTGGCTCAGTGGATAGAGCATTGGTGTGTCCAAGACCGATTTCTGTTAAGGGCACATACCTCAGTTGCAGGCTTCTTTCTGCCCTGGGCCCTGGTTGGGGTGTGTGCAGGAGGCAACCAATTGATGTGTCTCCCTCATATGGATATTTCTCTCTGTCTCTCTCTCTTCCACTCTCTCTAAAAATCAATGGAAAAAATCCAGAATTGAGGATTAAAAACAAAAATAACCCCCTCCCCACAAACACAATTAAATAAATAATAAATAAATATTGTGATTCTCCATTTTATTTTACTTTTTTTGTGATTCCCCATTTTAAATGGCACTATAACATCTTCACACTCACCATTTTGATCCTAACACCCCTATCCCAGAAGGCTGGTGGGACAGACAGTGTACCCTACCCATTTAGCTGGTGAGAAACCTAAGCTCATACTTTTAGCAAGCTGTGATTTGAATCCCGATCTTTTCTTAAAACTGAGAGGGAGAGAGGAAAGAAGGGAGGAGGAGAGACATGAATTTGTTGTTCCATTTGTTTATGCATTCATTGGTTGCTTCTTGTATATGCCTGGACCAGGGATTGAATTGGAAACCTTAGTGTATGGGGACGATGCTCTAACCAACTGAGCTACTCAGTCAGGACATGAACCCAGATCTTCTGATATCACATATTCAACACCCATTAACAGAGTTCCCAATACTTTCATTAAACACAATACAAGTTTGTTTCCCCCTTCAACTGACAGCCAATGTTTCAAAAGTAAGAACTCTTTTGGGTAAGTCTGAATAAGAGGAATTGAGGGAGAAGGAGGGAAAGATGTTTTGCAGCCTTAGCAACTTAATTAGTATGTGTGTGTGTGTGTGTGTGTGTGTGTGTGTGTGTAGGGGGGGTTTGAGGAGTGGCACGAGGGCAGGCAGAGGAAGTCATTTATTTTACAGACATGTTGTTTGTGTGTGAGCTGTAAAATATCAAGACACAGAGTCTAGAGCTATGCAACCAACATGGTAGCCACCAGCCACTAGCCACACGTGGCCACTGAGCACTTGAAATGTGGTTCATTTGAACTGAAATATGCTCCACCTGTCAATTCCACACTGATTTAAAAGACTTCCTATTAAAAAAAAGAATGGAAACTACCTCGATAATTTTATATAGATTAAATAAAGTATATTATTAACATAAATTTTATGTATTATTTTTAATTTTTAATAGCTGACTCACATTTGGTGCTCACATATTATTTTTTTGGACAGGGCTGGTTCAGAGGTTTCCCCTTTGAATGAAATAGTCACTGGGGAGGTGAAGGGGAGTGAGGCCAGGAGGCTATCACTGCCTCAAGTGGGACAGAGACTCAGCTCTCAGGAGGCTGGTCCACCCTGCCCTTGGGAACCGGGCCCTTATTTGCAAGACATTCAAGAAGCAGCAAGAGTCCCATGTGGCCATTTCAATGGAAATATTTTTAAGTTCTGAAGCCTAGTTTCTTTCCTAAACTCCCCCCAGGCAAAGTGGATTATTGCTTCCTGGAAATCGAAGCAGGGGACTTGAAAGTGTTTCATATTAAAAACAGAAAAGCTCAAGGAGGAGGAAAATAATTATGTTTCTAAAAGCTTTTTAGAACAAATGCTTGCTTGTGAGAAATAATTTTCCTATAAATATTTTATTCCTCCTTCTCTTTCTTCTGTCCCCCAGCTGAGGATTTCCACATGGACACAGGAGATGATGTCCCCCTTGGGAGAGAAGATCAAAGCCCCCCCGGCCCACTTGCTGCTGAGTTTGACTCACAGTCTTTGCAGTGTCTGCTTCCACGCGCCTGCAGGGCTATGAGATGAAGTGGGCTCAGAACTTTGGAAAAACAGACAAAGAACACAGAGAAAAATTCAGAGCTACATAGCATCTGAGTCAGTTGTTTCAAACAAAAAGGTTCAAGGCTTGGCTAGAGAGAGAAACGCTTATAGTTTGTCTGTGGGAACCTGCTATTCTGGAAGATGTTTAGTAGTGTAAGTGGTCAATTGCTCCTGATTGATGCTAAAGATAACTAAAGAAAACAAACATCCCATTAAATGGTGTTTCCCAATCAAAGTCCAGTGTACCCAATGCTTTGAAAGACCAAAACTCAAAATGCCAGGGTTTGGAGTAAAAAAAGGTTTACTGATGGAGAAGGTGCCAACAAAGATTAGAGATGTTGTGATGCTTCAGATCCATCTTGTTTGCTGGACCAGGCCAAGGGATTTTTAAGGGACTGGGGGAACAGATATGCAGAAGTGGGCTGAGTTTTAATCGGAAGACCTTGGAACTTGGTCATTGCATCAACACTAGATCTTCCTGGACAAAGAACCTTTGGTTTCTGAAAAGGTTCTGGTGTTGCAGTTCCAATTATGTCCTGTTTTGGTTCCACATGTGTATGAGGTAAGGGAGAATGAGGCTTTGGTTCCAAGTGTAGCTGGAGGTCTAAGTTCTCTCCTCTGCGCATGCTCCGGCTGCATGACTTGCAGTTTTGGTTTGTTGTCTCTGAAGAGCAACTCACTATCTCATTAAAAAGGATAGGACTATTTTGAGCTGGTTCTGCAGGTGCAATGGGACTTGAAAAATATTTAAAGAACAGAAACAGGGAAGGCACTAGAATAAGAGTTCCAGAGGCTAAAGACTGGGCCTGGATAATTCCTAACACCTAGAGGCCAGCTCCACACCTGTCCTCAGAATGAAGCTCAGCAAATGTTCAACCTATAAAGAGCTTTGAATGAGAATGTTGTGCCCAAGGTGTTTAACTTGGAAAACTGAGGAAATGATGGTACCACTGATAGAAAAGGGGAAGCTAGGGAAAGACCTAATGTTGGGAGTAGATCATAACTTAGATTTGGTCGATGTGTTGAAATGATAGTAAATATCCTATTGCCCGTGGACAGTAGGTAGCTGAAAAGAGGACTCAAGATTATCTTTGATGATTGGGAGCATCAAGTCAGCTCTTAGGTAAGAAGCCATAATCACATTTGGTATAACCCCTTTAAAAGGATGTTAATACATAGGGTGTATACAAATGGAGGAACTAGGATGGAGTACGGCTGAGCATTGTGGCCAGGACATTCGGCTTCAAGGAGCAAAGCTTACAGAAATATATTTTTGCTGTTTTTACATGCAAGGGCCTGACCAGCAGCAGGGGTAGCCTTGTTCTGTGTGGGAGACCATCTTCATGGGTCACTCATGTTTCTGGTCATGTTGCAATCAAGGCATCAACTGCTCTTGCTTCCAGACTGTTTTTCCAAGCAATGATATATAGCAAACAGCTTTGGGAGGTAGAGATACGGTCTCCCTCCAGAGCAAAACACAGATTTGCTTACAGTCTTGGAAGGCACACATGTATCTTCTTTCACAGAAAATGGCAGACATGCTTACTGATCATTATAAAAGATTCTAGTTTTCTAAGCTCTTGAACTCAGTTCTCTCCTATATCACAACCCACTTTGTGGGTAGATGTCAGCAGATCCTCTTCATGTGGGAACTGGGGCTTGGGGATCTGGCTTCAAAAATGCTGATAATCTGGCTGCTGCAATTGCTGTGAGTCTTTGTCTCTGACCCAGGAATCTCATGTTTCCAACCGGCTTCCATAAAATGGTGGCAGGCTGACCTGTCTCAGGCCCTTCAGAGGTTTTGAAAGTCACCCACAGGGAACTTATTCTGGATCTAAGGAACTGTAGGAGACCCTGAAGGGAGTCTATAATTAAAGCCAAGTCAGGGAGAGTTCTTCTCTAGGGGACGAGAAGAGAGAAGAAAAAAACTGGACTTATTGCTTTTGGGCATGCCTTTCATATGGATGTGTGCTCACATATTTCAGTAGCATATATTAAGGATGTTATAGGAGCATGCAACCCAAAATACACAGACAGACAAATGATAAGTAGGATAAGGTGGGCAATGGACTGCAGGATTGTTCGTTTTTTTTATAATACAAAACCAGAAGAAAAGAAAAAGGCAATTTTAACATAAATTCTGCAACAAAAATAATACATTTAAAATTTATTAGTCTCATGTTTCTTATTATTTTAATTTTTTGTTAAATCCTCACTGTAATATATTCTCTCCATTGATTTTGTAGAGAGTTGAACAGGGGGGGAGAGGGAGAGAGGAAAGAGAGACAAATCAATGTAGGAGAGCCACATCAATTGTTTGCCTCCCACATGCACCCCAATGGGGTATGAACCTGAAACCTAGATACATGCCCTTGATCAGAATCAAACCCACTACCCTTTGGTTCACCAGCCAACACTCTAACCACTGAGCCATGCCAGCCAGTATAATCTCTTGTGTTGTTGTTTTTTGTTTTTGTTTTAATAACAAAATAAGCCTATGCATTTAAATGAATTTGTGTGGCCCCAAGGCTTTATTTATTTACTCTTGGTCCTGGAATGAGTAATTATTACAATTATTATTACCCAATTACCTACTTCCTTGATACTGACAGAAAAATTTAGTGCAATACAAAAGTCCTGCTAGGTCTTTGGGGAGAGTGTGTATCTTCTGCCCCTCCTATTGCCCTCCACCTCTCCAGTCTTCACCACCATCCACCTAGGACCTTCCAGTAAAGTCCAGAGGCATGCTGAGAGGGGCATAAAGGGCAGAAATCTTCTGAAAAATTGCCCCTAAAGAAGATTATGTTGACATTTGAGGTTAAAATTTAAATGTAAATAGTTGCAAAGGATTTAATTTCCAATGCATTATTGGTAGTTTGAAAGAAAAAATTATCCCAAAACTGTCGGTGACAGGAATTTATTTTTATGATGCAATTTATGGTCCCTTCTATGAAGTAATTATGATTTTGATAAACTGCCTGAGTAATTTCCAGATAGACTTTAAGGGGATTAAGAAATCCTAAGAAGTTAGGGTTTCTCACTCAGTTATCTTAAAACTCATCCATCAATCAGACTTTGGCTATTCTTTGGTTGTGGCACCATTTCCTTTTTCTTTAGAGATCTGTTCCAAGAAAGAATCCTTTAATTGCTACTTTGAAAGAAAATTTTATACATACTAATAACAACTTTATCTGAGAACGTATTTTAACAATTGACACTTTAAAATAAATTTGCTGGGAAAAAAAAAATGGTGGTGGAATAGACGGACATTTCCCGAGCCTAGTCCCAGAGCAGACAGAAAGAACAGGTGAGGGTCACACAGGGAGCATTTATTGGCGAGTTAAGGGACAGCTAAATTCCCAGAGAGGGTGGGGGACTGCTGGATGGGGCTTTTCTGATCGGGTAGCCCACACTGCTGCTGGATTCCTTCCCGGAGCCACCAGCTCAAATGCAGAGACCATGCGATCTTGAAGGGGAAAGTGGATGTTGTTGGAAGCCTGAAAATCTACAACTATGGGATCTACCAAACAGCTGCGAACCCAGAACACTGGTCCCCAATTGGCATAAACATGCAGATTCAGAGGCACACTACCCTCCACCATGAAAAGGTCGGATTTTGCCTGGGTTAAGGAGAGAGAGAACTACATAACCAGACAACCGGAGAACAGAGACCATGGGGAAACAAAGAAACAGCCAGCATATGACAGAAAAGCAGGCATCACCAGAAAAAGAAGTAAATGAAATGGAGGTAAGCAACCTACAAGAAAAAGAATTCAGAGAAATGGTCATAAGGTGGCTGAAAAGAAAGAAAGACAAATTCAACAATATGAGTAAGAACCAAGAGGAAGGGAAGAAGAACCAAGAAGAAATGAAAAATGAAATCACGTCTGTAAAGAACTCAATAGAAAGTATCAAGAGTAGACGAGAAGAAGCAGAGGACCACATCAGTGAGCTGTAAGACAAGGTAGGAAAAAATACCCAAGTAGAGCAGCTTCTAGAAAAAATAAATAAAAAGCAGGAAGAGAGCCTAAGGGACCTTTGGGACAACACAAAACAAAACAACTGAGCATAATAGGGGTTCCACAAGCAAAGAAAACTGAGCAAGGAATAGAAAACCTGTTTGAAGAAATAATGACATAAAAATTTCCTGATACAGGGAAGAAAAAACTCACACAAATTCAAGAAGCTCACAGAATCCCAAGCAAAATGAACCCCAAAAGACCGATGCCAAGGCACATTATAATTAAATTAGCAAACACCAACAACAAAGGAAGAATCTTAAAAGTGGCCAGAGAGACACAGAAAGTTACCTACAAAGGAACCCCCATCAGACTAGCAACTGATTTCTCAACAGAAATTCATCAGGCCAGAAGGGAATGGAATGAAATATACAAAGTCATGCAAAGGAAGGGTCTAAATCCAAGAATACTGTGCCCAGAAAGGTTATTAATCAAAATTGAAGGTGAAATCAGAAGCTTTACAGACAAAAAAGGACTAAGGGAATTTATTATCACCAAACCAGCAATGCAAGAAATGCTAAAGGGTCTGCTGTTAAAAAAAAAAAAAAGTGAATCCAATATGGCGGCATAGGTAAACACCTACACTGCTGCCTAGCACAACAATTTCAAATCTACAACTAAAAGACAGAATGGACATCATCTAGAACCACAGGAAAGCTGGCTGAGTGGAAATTCTACAGCTAGAAGGAAAGAGAGGGGCTCACAGAGACCCAGAGGAGCTGCAAAAAGCTGAGGTATGGAGATGCGCACATGAAGAGAGCAGGTGCCAGAGAACCTGGCTGGCTTTCTCTGGCAGGAGGGAGACGGAGACTCTCAAAGGCATTGAACTCCTTATCCTATGACACTAAACCCCAGATCCAGCCGAAACTCATATGGGGGGAGTTTGAACTGTGAAAATGAAGAAGTGCACGGAAATTTAGGGGAGTCGCAAAAGATCAGAAGTCTGGTGATGCACATGGCCCTGTGCACAGAGGACCAACTGCTGATTGTGCCACTGGCTTTCACAAGTGGGCGGGAGACAGACCCTCCCAACTGTGCCACTTCTAATTCCACTAAACCGCAGTTTCAGGCGAAACCCTGGGGACCCAGACTCGTTTGGTCCCAGAGCGCAGGGGAGCCGGAGGGGCAGCAGTCTAGAGGAACTGCGAGAGAGTGCGCGCACATGCACAGGGACCAGTCCAGCGATTACCCAGTCACGTGAGACTCAGGGGCTGTGGAGGGCGGGGCCGACTTGAAGGCAAGGCAGTCCGTTAAGCCCTGAGACTCCACCCATCCCAAGCTCAACAGAGAGGCTTTTGCAATTTTGCAACTCTTGTATCATAAGGCTGAATCCAACACAGAAGTTGTGAAAATGCTGAGACAAGGGAAGGGATCACAAACAAAAGAAATGGAGGAAAACAAACAACTGGATATAGAGTTCAAAACCACGCTTATAAGGTTTTTCAAGAATATCCTAGAAAAGTTGGATAAAGTTAGCGAGACCCAAGAGGAGATGAAAAAGGACCAACTAGAGATGCAAAAGTATCCAACTAGAGATAGAAAAGGACCAACTAGAAATTAAACATACACTGACTGAAATAAAAAATATTATACAGAGACCTAACAGCAGACTAGAGGTAGGCAAGAATCAAGTCAAAAATTTGAAATATAAAGAATCAGAAAACACTCAACTGAAAAAAGCAAGAAGAAAAAAGAATCCAAAAATGTGAAGATTATGTAAGGAGCCTCTGGGACAGCTTCAAGCGTACCAACATCAGAATTATGGGGGTGCCAGAGGAAGAGAGAGAGCAAGATACTGAAAACCTATTTAAGGAAATAATGACTGAAAACTTCCCATATCTGGTAAAAAGAAATGGACTTACAAGTCCAGGAAGCACAGAAAATCCCATATAAAAGGAATCCAAAGAGGACACACCAAGACACATCATAATTAAAATACCAAGAGCAAAAGAAAAAGAGTATTAAAAGCAGCAAGAGAAAAACACTTAATTACCTACAAGGGAGCACCCATACGATGGTCAGCTGATTTCTCAACAGAAATGATGCAGGCCAGAAGGCAGTGGCAAGAAATATTCAACGTGATGAATAGCAAGAACCTACAATCAATAATACTCTATCCAGCAAAGTTATCATTCAGAATTGAAGGGCAGATAAAGAGCTTCACAGATAAGAAAAAGCTAAAGGAGTTCATCAACTCCAAACCAGTATTATATGAAATGCTGAAAGGTACTCTTTAAGAGGAAGAAGAAAAAGTAAAAGATAAAAATTATGAACAACAAATACATATCTATCAACAAGTGAATCTAAAAATTAAGTGAATGAAAAATTTGATGAACAGAATAAACTGGTGAATATAATAGAATCAGGAGCACAGAAAAGGAGTGGACTGATAATTCTCAGGGAGAAAGGAGTGAGGGGTGTACATGGAGAGACTGGACAAAAATCATACACCTATGGATGAGGTCAACGGGAGGGAGGTAAGGGTAGAGGGAGGGGTGGGAGCCGGGTGGAGGGGAGCTATGGAGGGGAAAAAAAGAAAAACAAATGTAATAATCTGAATAATAAAGATTTAATTTAAAAAAGAAAGAAAGAAAGAAATAGGAAGCGAAGAAGGAACACAGGGATAATGAATAAAAATGGTGACTATCAATAATCACTTTAAATGTAAATGGATTAAATGCCCCAATCAAAAGACATAGGGCAATGGACTGGATAAGAAAACACAATCTATATATCTGCTGTCTACAAGAAACCCAACTCAGAAAAAAAAAAAAGAGTCACACAGACTTAGGGTGAAGGGATGGAAGATGGTTTTTCAGGCAAATGGAAATGATAAAAAAGCTGTGGTAGCAATACTTATATCAGACAAATTAGATCTAAAAGTGAAGGACATAACAAGAGATAAGGAAGGCCACTTCCTAATAATAAAGGGAGCAATCGAACAAAAAGAAATAACTCTGGTAAACATATATGCACCCAATACAGGAGCACCCAAATACATTAAAAAACAAACAAACAAACAAACAAAAACCTCCTGGAGGATAACAAGGGAGGGATTGACAGCAATACAATCATAGTAGGAGACTTTAATACTCCACTATCACCAATGGAAAAATCCTCTAAAAAAAAACCCAGCAAAGAAACATCAATCCTAAATGACTCACTAGACCAGATGGAATTAATTGACATCTTCAGAACATTTCACCCCAAAGCCACAGAATATACATTCTTCTCAAGTGCACATGGGTCATTTTCAAACATAGACCATATTTTGGGTTATAGGAAAAGTCTCTTCAAATTCAAGAAGATAGAAAGCATATCAAGCATCTTCTCAGATCACAGTGGCATAAACCTGGAAATCAACTACAATAAAAACATTCCAAAGATACCAAACACATGGAGACTAAACTGCATGCTATTAAACAATGACTGGATTACCAGAGAGATCAAGGAAGAAATAAAAGATATCATGGCAACAAATGACAATGAAAACACAATAATCCAAAATCTATAAGACACAGTGAAAGCAGTCTTGATAGGGAAGTTCATAGCTCTACAAGCCTACTGAGAAAAACAAGAAACAATGGTAATAAATTAGCTAACCTTACAACTCAATGAGTTAGAAAGAGAGTAACAAGAAAAGCCCAGTGTAAGTAGAAGGAAGGAAATAATAAAGATCAGAGCAGCGATAAATAACATAGAGACCAAAGAAACAATACAAAAAATCAACAAAACCAAGAGCTGGTTCTCTGAAAGAATAAACAAGATTGATGAACCTCTAGCCAGGCTCACCAAGAAGCAAAGAGAGGATTTAAATAAACAAAATCAGAAATGAGAGAGGTGAAATAACAACAGACCCCACTGAAATACAAAAGACTGTTACAAAATACTATGAACAACTCTATTACAACAAACTGGACAACCTCGAGGAAATGGACATATTCCTGGAAAAGTATAACCTTCCAAAACTCAATCAGGAAGAATCTAAACACCTCAATAGGCCAATAACTATGGGAAAAAATCGAAGCAGTCATCAAAAGCTTCCAGCAAACAAAAGCTCGGGGCCAGACATCTGTGTTCTACACAGGGGAGTTTTACCAAACATTCAAGGAAGAATTAAAACCTATCCTCCTCAGACTATTCCAAAAAATTCAAGAAGAAGAAACACTTCCAAGCTCCTTCTATGAACCCAGCATCACCCTAATACCAAAACCAGATAAAGACAACACAAGGAAAGAGAATTACAGGCCAATATCACTCATGAACATAGATGTCAAAATCCTCAACAAAATTCTATGAAATTAGATCCAGCAGTACATCGGAAAGATCATACATCATGACCAAGTAGGGTTTATCCCAGGAATGCAGGAATGGTACAATATCTGCAAATCAATAAATATGATACATCTCATAAACAAATTGAGAAATTAAAATCAGTCATATCAATTGATGCAGAAGAAGCATTTGACAAAATCCAACACCCTTTCTTGATAAAAACTCTCAGCAAGGTGGGATTAGAAGAATCATACCTCAACATTATAAAAACCATATATGATAAACCAACAGCTAACATCATACTCAATAGGCAAAAACTAAAATCATTTCCCTTAAGAACATGAACAAGACAGGGATGCCCACTCTCACCACTCCTGTTCAATATAGTACTGGAAGTATTAGCCATTGCAATTAGACAAGAAGAAGGAATAAAAGGCATCCAAATTATAAAAAAAGATATAAAGCTCTCCTTATTTGCAGATGACATGATACTGTACATAAAAAAACCTTAAAAACTCCATCAAAAAACTAATAGACTTAATAAATGAATTTGGCAATGTAGCAGGATACAAAATTAATGCCAAGAAATCTATGTTATTTCTATACACCAATAGTGAACTTACAGAAAGAGAGACTTAAAAAGCAATCTCATTTACCATTGCACCAAAAAAATTAAGATACCTAGGAGTAAACTTACCTAAGGAGATAAAAAATCTATACACAGAAAACTACAGGACAATGAAAAAAGAGATAGAGGAAGACATAAACAGATGGGAGAGCATACCATGCTCATGGATTGGGAGAATCAATATCATTAAAATGTCCATACTACTCAAAGCAATCTATATATTCAATCCATTCTCCATTAAAATACTAATGGCATATTTCACAGACATAAAAAGAACTCTCCAAAAATTCATCTAGTATAAAAGACCCTAAATAGCCACAGCAATCCTGAGAAAGAAGAATAAAGTAGGTGAGATCTCAATACCAGATTTCAAGCTGTATTACAAAGCAACTGTTCTCAAAACAGCCTAGTTACTGGCACAAGAACAGGTACATAGACCAATGGAAAAGAATAGAGAATCTAAATATCGACCAAACCACTATTCTCAATTAATATTTGACAAAGTAGGCATGAACATACAATGGAGTCAAGACAGTCTCTTCAATAAATGTTGTTGGGAAAATTGGACAGATAAATGCAAAAAAATGAAACTAGAGCACCAACTTACACTGTACACAAAAATAAACTCAACATGGATACACGTCTTAAACATAAGATGGGAAACATAAAAATACTAGAGGAATCCACAAGCAGTAAAATTTCAGACATATGCCGAAGGAACTTCTTCACTGATACTGCTCCTAGGTCAATGGAAGCTAAAGAGGAAATAAACATATGGGACTATATGAAAATAAAAAAGCTTTTTCACAGCAAAAGAAACTATCAATAAAACAGCAAGAAAGCCCACTGTATGGGAGAACATATTTGCAAATATTATCACTGATCTCTAACATCTACAGGCAACTTATACAATTTAATAAAAAGAAGATAAATGATCCAATTAAAAAAATGAGCAACAAACCTAAATAGAATCTTTTCAAAAGAAGACAGAAGGAATGCCAAGAGACACATGAAAATATGCTCAAAGTCACTAATTATTTGAGAGATGCACATGAAAACAACAATGTGATAGCATCTCACACCTGGCAGAATGGCTATCACCGACAAATCAACAAGTGACAAATGCTGGCAAGGATTCGGAGAAAAAGGAACCCCTTGCACTGCTGGTGGGAATGCAGCCACTGTGGAGAAAACTATGGAGTTTCCTGAAAAAACTAAAAATGGAACTCCCATTTGACCCAGTAATCCCACTCCTAGGAATATATCCTAAGAAACTAGAAACACCAATCAGAAACGATATATGCACCCCTAAGTTCATAGCAGCACAATTTACAATAGCTAAGATTTGGAAATAGCCTAGGTGCCCAACAGCAGAAAATTATGGTACATCTACACAATGGAATACTATGCTGCCATAAAAAAGAAGGAATTCTTACCATTTGTAGCAACCTGGATGGAACTGGAGAGTATTATGGTAAGTGAAATAAGCCAGTCAATGAAAGAAAAATACCACATGATCTCACTCATTTATGGATAATAAAGAACATTATAAACTGATTAACAAAAAGATAAGTACAGAGGCAGTAAAGCATCAAACAGACTGTCAAATTACAGCGGGAAGGTTAGGGAGAGATGGGTAGATAAGAGATCAACCGGAGGACTTGTATGCATGCATATAAGTATAACCAATGGACACAAGACACTGGGGGGGTGAGGGCATGTATGGGAGTGGGGTGTGGGGAGGCAATGGGAAGACATGTACACATGTAATACATTACTAAAAAAATGAAAAACGTCTTGACTTAATATATATTAAATTTTTAATGAAAAGTATTTCAAAACACACAAAAAATAAAATAAATTGGCTATAACACTTTTAATTATAGATGATGGAATCTAAATAACATAATGATTTTATATTCAGCATCATATACATGAAAACTGTAGGCATAAAATTTATTTTTGACATCTAAAAGTTTCAATTTTCCTTTTTGTTCCTCAAATTCATATTTCTACCCTCCATTTTATCTTAATATGTTATTTCTTACAACTGAAATCTTAAAATTAAACTCTCATAATTTCCTAAAACAAAAGTAAATCTATAAATTTTTGTGACCATAAAGGCTTTACTTTTTTTTCTGGGTTGAGTAATTATAATTTTTGTTATTACTTAATTAATACAAATGTACAAATATATAACACATTTTGATAAATAATTATTAAACATAAATTTTAAATGTTATTGGAAATACACCTCTCAATTAAATAAATAGGGCTGGTTTATTCCAACTCCCCAAGAAGGACACGTATCCATAAATAGAAATGACCTATTACTAGGGAGAGCTAGTTCACCATCAAGTCTATTCTTGTTTTTTGTTTGTTTTTTTAAATGCTGTTCACAAGTACATGGGAGTGGAAGGAGTTTGTTATAGTAATATTACTCAACTCTTTGGACTTCTGAGTTACATTCTGAAAGCACATTTGAAATAACATATCTGCCAGCTAACGTAACTAGGTACTCTTTCAACTTTGTTGAAAACAAGGAATGGGAAAATGGTTTGCAACAGCATTAGTTCCTCCTCCTAAGGATTCAAATCAGACCTTTTGGTAACTGGTGGATTTTAATACTCAAGGGCAATGCCCAGGAATGTGAAGGTAAATTGATTCAGTGGGCGGATGAGAGGGAGTGGAAGAGGGAACTTACAAAAAATATCTCTTGTCTTATAGGTTTTGCTCGTATCCTTAGTGTAAATACTTCTATAACCACAGAATCAGTCTAACCTGACCTCCTCTTATTTACCTAGATATATAAAGACCTAATATGCAAATTGTCCTTTCCGGAGTTCAGCCGGGAGATTGGGATTTCTATTGCTTGCTATGATGTGTGCTGACCACCAGGGGATTGCGTGGAATGAAGGAAGGGTCTGGCCAGCAGCTGGAAGGGAGAGCTTGGCCAGCAGCTGGAAGACCCCAATCGGCTCTAATGGCTGGCCATGTTTAGGGACCTTACCTGTGCATGAATTTCATGCACTGAGCATCTAGTTTCTAATAAGATACTAAGTTGTTTTTCAAAGATAACAAAACAAGGGTGAAAATCAAAGTTGGACAGTAGACATGGCAATAAAGAAAATTTACCCTAGAATAACTTTTCATTGTCAAGAGCTCAAAATCCACCAGGGATTCACACTAACCATTCCCCAACTCAAATATATGAGGTATGAAAAGCCGTGATTCCCTACCACCTGTGCATTAGGCCCCCAAAACTGCAGTGTATGTGCACTAGGCTCTTATTGAGAGCTCCTTTAAACACCTGATTATCCCTTGGAAAGGCTGTGCCTCAAGGTTCCCTGTGCAGCCTTTTGAAGACCACTGATAGCTCTGTGAGCTTCGTTTGCCAAATCTTGGCTCAGATCCTGCCTCCTGTAACTTGTAATGTTTGAGATCATGGGCATGTTGTTTAGCTTCTATAAATCTCTGTTTCCTCTTACAAAATAAGAGAAGCCTATGCCTACCTTCTAAGGAAGTAAGAATAGTGGCAGTATGTATATTGTGTTGGCATCCAGCAAATGTTCCACACATGGATGTTGCTATCAGAGTCCTCTTTTATTTTTCTGTTATCCTCACCTGAGGATATATTTTCTTTCTCTGTTTTAAATATATTTTTATTGATTTAAGAGAGGAAGGAAAAGGGAGCGATAGAAACATCAGTGAAAGAGAATCATTGATAGGCTGCCTCCTGCACACTCCCTAGTGAGGATCAAGCCCGCAACCTGGGCATGTGCCCTTGACCAGAAACAAACCTAGGTCCCTTTAGCCTGCACTCACTGATAGGGCTGAGGATGTTTTGTTCCATTGATTTTTATAGAAAGTGGAAGGAAGGGAGAGTGGAAGGGGAGAAAAGGAAGAGAAAGAAACATCTATGTGAGAGAAACTCATCAACTGGTTGCCTCTCTCATGAGTTCTAACCAAGCAGAGATAACCTGCAGCCCAGGTATATGTCCTTGACAGGGAACCTGAAGATCCTTCAATGTGTGGCCAATGTTCCAACCACTGAACAACACTGGCAAGTGCCAGAATCTTAATAGAGTTGAAAGGAACATACTTGAGGGTTGATGTTTGGGGTATACATGCAAGGGCTAAACATAGGGTTGTTTTTTGTTCTTTATCCTCCAAAGCAAATGACTGCTTTGGTTATCTTAAAATGCTCACTTCAAAACAGAACTTTCAGCTTGTTTCTCTCCCTTTTATACAATCTTTTATCTTGGATTGCAGGTAAAGGCTAGGATCGCCACTTGGTGTGGATAAACACACACAAGAACAACAATGGTTCTCTTTGGGAGTAGAACCCAAGTCTAGTCCATCTTGGATTTAACTAATCAAGAGGTTTAGTAACCAGGAAATAGAAGGGCCTCCTTCTAAGTTGATTTCACCTGGAAGGCAATCCCTAACCAGGTCCCCTAGGGCTTCATTAGCATGAGGTTTCTGGTGGTTCTATTGGCTTGTTAAAGGGCTTTTTAAAGTCTTGTTTAATGACGATGAATGGCAAAGTCTCGTCACCACATTATAAACAATTCTAGGGCCCAACCAATATCTCACACTGTACTTTATTTTTCTTCACAATATTAACTGGACAGACAAGGAAAGTTTAATAGCAAGGTGGCTTTTTCTGATAACACAAAAAAGGCCCTTTTATTAATGCTGGTTAACTAGAGACTTTCCCTATCTTAACCATCTAAAATATGCTTACCATGGAAAACCAAGATGGTGGCATAGGTGACCACCTAAACTGCTGCCTGGCACAACAATCTCAAAACTACAACTAAAAGACAGAATGGACATCATCCAGAACCACAGGAAAGCTGGCTGAGTGGAAATTCTACAATTAGAAGGAAAGAGAGGGGCTCATGGAGACTCAGAGGAGCTGCAAAAAACTGTGGTACAGAGACACACGTGTGGAGAGGAGAGGAGGTGGAGGGCGTAGCTGGCTTCCTCTAGCGGGAGGGAGACGGAAACTCCCAACTGCACTGAACCCCAGTTCTAGGTGAGACTCATCTGGGGGAGTCTGGACTGTTGTGAAAAGAGAGGAGTGTAGGAAACTTGGGGGAGCTTTGAAAGAAAGAGGTCTGGAGGTGCACACGAAAGTGTGCACACAGAGGGCTGACTGCTGATTGTGCCACTGGCTTTCTCTAGTGGAAGGAAGAATAACCTCCCAATTGCACTGAACCCCAGTTTCAGGTGACCCAGACTCATACAAATCCCCAGAGCACACAGAAACTCAGGGGAGCACAGAAAGGCAGAGATCTGGAAGCGCATGAGCGCAAGTGCGAAAAAAAAGCTGCAGGGATTACCGAGGGGCCCTGAGGCACAGGGGCTGATGGGAAGCCAAGGCTGTCTGCTCAGCCCTGTGACTCCACCCTATCCAAGCTTAGTACAGAGGCTTTTGCAATCTTGCAAGTCTTAAGGCAGAGTCCAGCACAGAAGTTCTCTCAGCGTTGACACAGCTGAGCCTCACAACCAATTAGCTTGGAGGTCAATTTCCCTCAGTGATACCAACAACAATCAAGACTTAACTATAACAAGGCTGTAAAAAAAAGTCCACAAAAGGGTGCACCGAGAGTCCACCTCAGGTAACTGGGAAGGCGGAGCTACTGGGCCATATAGGACACCTAGCACACAAAGCTACTCTACCAACTCAGGGGAGCAGCAAAAATGCGGAGCCAAAGGAACAGATAACAAATGAAAGAAATGGAGGAAAACAAATGACTGAATATAGGGTTCAAAACTGCAGTTATAAGGTTTTTCAAGAATTTCCTAGAAAAGATGGATAAATTTAGCGAGACCCAAGAGGAAATGAAAAAGGACCAACTAGAAATTAAACATACACTGACTGAAATAAAAAATATTATACAGGGACCTAAAAGCAGACTAGAGAAATGCGAGAATCCAGTCAAAGATTTAAAATACAATGAAGCAGAAAACACTCAACAGGAAAAGCAAAAAAAAAAAAAAAAGAATCCAAAAATGTGAAGATAGTGTAAGGAGCCTCTGGGACAACTTCATGCATACCAACATCAGAATTATGGGGGTGCTAGAAGAAGAGAGAGAGCAAAATACTGAAAACGTATTTGAAGAAATAATGACTGCAAACTTCCCCCACCTTGTGAAAGAAATAGACTTACAAGTCCAGGGAGTGCTCAGAACCCCAAACAAAAGGAATCCAAAGAGGACCACACCAAAACACATCATCATTAAAATACCAAGAGCAAAAGACAAAGAGAGAATATTAAAAGCAGAATATTCCAAGAGAAAAACAGTTAATTACCTTCAAGGGACCACCCATATGACTGTCAGCTGATGTCTCAACAGAAACTATGCAGGCCAGATGGGAGTGGCAAGAAATATTCAACATGATGAACAGCAAAAACCTACAACCGAGAGTACTCTACCCAGCAAAGCTATCATTCAGAATTGAAGGACAGATAAAGAGCTTCACAGATAAGAAAAAACTAAAGGAGTTCATCAGTATCAAACCAGTATTATATGAAATGCTAAAAGGTACTCTTTATGAAGAGGAAGAAGAAGAAAAGGGTAAAAATAAAAATTATGAACAACAAATATATATCTACCAACAAATGAATCTAAAAATCAAGGGAATAAAAAATCTAATGAAAAGAATAAACTTGTGATAATAGAATCAGGGGCATAGAAAGGGAATGGACTGAAAATTCTCAAGGGGAAAGGGATGAAGGAGGGGCAGGGAGAGATTGGACAAAAATCATACACCTATGGATGAAGACAATGTGGGGGAGGTAAGGGCAGAGGGTGGGGTGGGAGCCGGTGGAGGGGAGCTAGGGGGAGAAAAAAGAGAAACAATTGTAATAATCTGAACAATAAAGATTTATTTAAAAAAATATGCTTACCGTGTGTGTGTGTGTGTGTGTGTGTGTGTGTGTGTGTGTGTGTGAAGTGTTACAGGATAGCAGCCACCCCTAAACAAGTATTCAGCTTAAAAGCAGTCATGGAAGATCAAAGTGGAATTTTGATAAGAAAAGTTTTCAATACAAAAACAGTTTTTATACACTTATTTTATTTCAGACAAAAATAATCTCAAAACAAAAGCAAAGCTTGGTTGAAAACTTAAGAAGACAGTACATTAAACACAATCACCAATACTTCCCCGAAAGAAATTTGATTGGCTATCACTCCTTCAAATAGTACCCCAAAGGGAAAAACTTAATAAAACGAGCTAGCTTGGAAGGCCCACTGCAGATTCCCTAAAAGGCTTAGGTGTATGGCATTACTAAGTATCTACAACACAGTCATATTTGGTAATACTCCCATCTTTTGATGAAGGTTTCCTGTCTTCACAGGTGTTTTTGGTTTGCTAGGCTTATATCGGTACCCAAAACAAACTCTCCATCAATAGGAAATTGGCTTTAAATTATTTTTCTGGAGTAGCATGATGAATTGGTGTAATGCCATTCAAACTCTATCTGGTTTTCTTCGTGTCCAGTGAGATTGCATGGTTGTCCAAGGTCTGTTCTATGAGCACAGACATGGAACAGATATGACTTTTTGGGTTAAGGACAAGGGACCTGTATTATCACTTATTCAATCAAGTTTCACATTTTTTGTTTTGTTTTTATTTTCTTTCTGTATTGTGTATAATAAATACTTAGAAACAGATGTTCCTACCAACCAGAAGGTTTTCATTAAATATCCTATTATTTAAAACTGCAAATTTATTGTTTAAGTAGCCATCAGACATACCCAGGCTTAAAATATATGCCATTGCTGGCAAATGTTTGAAAGAGTTTTGGTTCTTATGCATTGCTGTACAGCGCTGGATTTTGAGTTGTTCTGATGTCTCTAGAATATAAACATCATCACAGAACTTTAAAATGTTTCTCGCTTGTTTTGTAAGGTCCTTCATGGAGATATGACATGGACCCCTAGCAAAAGGTCACACTTGTTTCCATTTCATATCCCACAGTCCTGGCTCTTCTGAAACCTCCACGCCCTGATCCAATCTTGGGAATGTTTTGCTCTTTTGAAAATTCCTCCCTCCCATCCCTGCAACAAATGTCCTTTGTCCCATAACTTAAAAAAAAAAATCTCTGGAAGATCCAAATTGAATAACAATAAAGTTCTGGTTGGAACCTTCATAAGCCTGACAATGTAGAATTGTATTTTTTAAAAAGTGTGCAACCACATTTGTCTGGAAAGCAAAAGACACCACAGAATAAGATCAGAATAGAATTTCAACTGACTCCCTAATTTCCTTAGCATGGCTTGTATTTCAAGCCCTTCCTGTTTCTTTCTGATACAGCAGGTATACATTACTAACTATTAGTGATAAGAAAGGATAAAAACAGCCACTGCCTTAGAAGTACAATTGAAATGAGAATTTAAGTTCACATTTGTAAAGTAGTCATTTTAGCATAAGTTTAATTACATGTTAGACTACTTGCAATTCTGTTCAATCAGTAGAGCCTTAATATGAAAGCCAGACATGTGTTGGGACTGCCTTATTTATGTTTGATCCTGATTATTATAACTCCTCTTGATTTATAATCGCTTCCTAATTTCCCACACTGGGCCAGGACTAGATCTTTCAATGATAAGCAATAAATATTTACTAATGTAATAAAAGTCATATCTGAATATGCAGAGATAAGTGGGCTGAAGCAAAATATGTTTTTGTTTGTTTGTTTGACTACTGAAATGTGACTTCCTTAATTTGAAATGTGACTTTAACCCAAATCTTAAAACATACAAGATTTTTCTGCCACTGTACAAACTCAGATGAACTGTCTGCTATAGAAGATGTCAACTGTTTTGATCTCTCTTTCCAAGTGCTTGTGCACTGGGGGCTTGGGAGGACCGCAGAGGTTCTTCAGAGATTTTCTCCTGTGGTTCTGTTTAGAACCCTTGCCCCCCATTGGGAAAGTACATGTGTTCTACCTAACCTTGACCCTGGCCAACATATGCCATGTATTTGGGTGTGAATCTCTTCTAAACAAGAAATAAGTAGGAATGGTCCTCTGGTTGTTTGATCACAAAATAATTGAGACGATAAAAAAAAAAGAGAAGAAAAAATGACTAGTTGAAGCTTTTATATACATTCATTGCTTCTAACATGTTTTTAACAACAAGAAAAATGCAACATAACTACTCTTAGAGTGAGTGCAGCCACAATACTGTACAGTTCTGGGGCAGGCAGCTGGGCACGTTCACCATCAAAACCAGATGACAAAACCCCACAGCAAAGGAAACCAGCCAGAGGCCAACCCCTGGGAGTTTTTTTTTTTTAATATATATATACATTTTTTGAATATTCTGCAAATCCCAGTTTGAACAATAACAAAAACAACAATAAAAGACAAACAGACTCTATATTAAAAACATCCATGTTCTTCATTGTTACTCTAAAGCAGCTTGGAGGCTGTCGCCACTTGGAGTGTACTGCAAACTGACTCCATTAAGATGATCTTGGCAGGATAGCAGCACAGGATTTGATATTCCATATTTATCACTTTTGACAATGTAAACCTTTCATAAAATAATATTTCTCTTAAAAATTAGAATCATTCAAAGGTCTGATCGTCCCGTTCCCTGAGGCCCGCCAGGGAGGTCTGGCTTCATACCATGGGGTTTCCTGCTTTCTTGGTGTGGGGCATGGGGCATAGTGCCACTGCATGTCAGGAAAACCTGAAGGACAGCCAGGGAAAAGGCCCTGCGGAAGGAGGGCTCTGGGTGAGTCTATGTGGAAACAGGCCATGGAAAGCAATTCTCGAAAGGTCAAACCATCGGAGCCAGAATTCAATCCCCTGGTTACTTCTCATCTAGATTTTCAACTGAATGAACCTCATGGGTTTAACCAAACATGTATGCAAGCCTAAATAATGTGAGTTAAATTCTGGTTTGTCTAGGGACAAGTAAACCCTCAAGGAACAAGGGCAAAGGGACAACAGGTATGTCCCTTGCAATAAACAATTATGTTGTCATGGAAGTGCATATAACTCCGTGGCCGGCATGCTCCAGGGTTTCTCCCGTGGCTAAGACCTGGGGCTTAGCTCATCTTCTCAGAAATGCTTTTAAACAATTAAGAGATAAGAATCTCAAATGGAAAAATGATCATTTTTTGCTAACAAAGAATGTAGAGGCCATAACTAAATACAAGTTTTAAAAATGCTGAGATGCATGTTTTTTTTTAAGAAAGCAGCTTTCGAAATATTAACCACAGCATTAAACATTGAACATAGTACATTCCAAAGTTAATACAGATAAATGGTATATAATGCAATAATGCCACAGTTATTCCACGTGTGTCTCAGGCTCTCTGAACTTGAAAACATATTTCCTAGTTTATCAGCTGAAGATCACTTCTTTCACTACTTCTCTAGAGCTGTCCACCACTATTTTTTTTTTCCTTTTTAATGCCCAGGATGTACAGATAAACTCCACATTCCACACCTGGAACTTTTTTCCCTCTGTCAGGTTTTCAAATAAAACCAAACTACAATGACAAGATAATGTTTTACATTGCAACTCCACAGACATGGGTCATTAATCCATGACACTTCATCCCAATGCTTCCTTCAGGATTTATGACCCTCCCCTAAGTCATGTAAAGCCTTGCTCTAAACTGCTCAGACGGGTGGGTGGCCACACAGCCAACTCGCATGCATGCGCAGCAGCCACACTGCATGAGGGCTGCACGCATGTGCCTCCTTTCTTTGCTGTTCCATTTCGGTGGTGGCACTCCAGCCTTCACCACCTCCCTCTGCTAGGAAAGGCAGAGTGCCTCTGTTTCCTTCCCTGCACAGTGACAAACATCTTAGGATCGCTAAGTCCCAGGCTCCAGGCTCCACAGTCAACATGGAAAAGGGCCTCCAGCCTGGAGGGCCTGGTGTACCAGGCCCCAGCCTGCTCTTCGTTCCTGACAATGGAATTCTGACTCCTCAGCTTCCAGACACCGGGAGACCACAGGCCTCTGTTTGAAATCCATGGAGCAGGCCAGCGAGTGCCCAGGCTCGGTTCCAGGACTAGGCCTCCCCACTGGGACCAAGCAGGACGTCCAACCGCGGCCTCTTGCAGAAAAGCAGGCACTTGTGGTGGCCTGATGCTTCTGTAACTGCAGCCTTCCTAATGCCAAAGGAGTCACCGAGACATCCACTTCCTCGCATTCCCAAGGATTCTGTTTCACACACAGAGCCAGTTTTTGGAGAGGGTGTGTATCCAAAATATAAGAATATACACATCAGGGCTTAAGGTACTGGATGATTTTTGTAGAAATTGCTAAAATGCTTCTCGGCACAATTGGTAGCTTAAAAAAATACTTTCCTATGGGTTAAGAGCATTTTTCCTACCACTGTCCTTCGGTGTGGAAATCTTGGCAGATACCAAGTCCATCTGAAGTCCCCAATTTTTTTTTTTTTCTGCCAACCAGGCATGTACCATGTGAGCCAAATGCAAAGTGTAGGTTATTCTGGCTGGAAAAGAATGCACTTCCCTCCAAGCACCTCCCTCTATGAATAACACAGCCCCTGGGGGCAAATCAATACAAGGAAAATGAACACCTTCTTCCAAACCTCCAGCAGCCAGCAGGTAGGCTTCTGGAACAGTCATGTTCTCCATCATTTTGCCCTTCAGATGGTGAGTCAGCCCAGCCACTAACATGGAAAGCAAATCCGTTTATAGGCACAGGAGATCCAGGTGGAGCCACACCGGTGGAGCTTGGCAATGACTGGTAGTAGGCTTTCCAAGGACAGGATGCTCCATGGGACTGTCCTAAATAAATAAATCTTTTTTCCATAATGTAAAAAATAAATGGTATTTCCCTTTGGCAGTAAATAGCTGATTCGATGTGGAGCCTGAAAGCTGTTTTTGTTGTTTATTGTTTGCTTGTGTTTAAGAGACCACAGCTCCGTTTCATGGTACATCCCAATAATGCATATATTTCTACTGCTTTCATGAACCTTTTGCATATTTGTTTGGGGCAGGCCTGTTGCCTTCACTTGTGACCCAGATAGGCACCCAGGGTGATGCAAGCTCCCACCAGGGCCAGGCTGAGCAGTGCCTTCAGAGATAGCCAGGAGAAATCGAACAGAGGCCGCATGTTGGGGCCGTACAGTTCCACAAAGGCGTCCTGCAGGGGAGAGAGGAGGGAAGAAAAAGAGAGAATATTAGAGACAGAGAGCAGGCCCACTCTTTTCACTTTCATTCAAGAAATATTTATTGAGACCCTATTTATGTGTCAGGCAGCCTAGAGAAACAGCAGTGAATGACATAGGTTGAAAGTTCCTGCCTCACAAAGCTTTTATCTAGTCAAGTGGGATGGACAATAAACAAAATTAATGCATGATATATGTGTGTTAGAGACTGGTAAGTGTGAAGGGGAAAAATAAAACAGAAAAGGCTGTTGGAAATCTGGGAGGTTTTGCAATTTTCATGAGCATGGCCATTCATAGGAATAATAAAAACCCCACGACTACAACAATACTCCTTTACTGAATGTTTGCTATACACCAGGCACTTGAAATGAAAGGCAAACATGCGTTACTTTATTTATTCTTCATGGCAAACTTATGGAGTCATTTTGTTTATTCCTTTTTGGTAGGGGGGAAAACCCTGAGAATTGCAGAGGTTAAAGGATTTGTCTAGTCAACAGTAGGGCTTAGGATTTGAACCCAGATCCCAACCAGTGCCCTTCATTCTACTGATGCCCTAATAGCAGCTCTGGGAGTCCTTGGTCTGCTCAGGAGGCTGATGTGGTGGACACAGCAGGGCGGCCTCTGAGTTCAAGGACAGGGTGCTCCCTGGGAAAGGCAGCCATCCTAGGGTTTCTACCAGGAGGTTGGGGGGCTGAGGAGGGCAGGGCCAGACTGAATGACCACAACTTCACATTTAACTCAAGTTGTGAATTTTACAAGCATATGGTCATTTATGGTCAGATTGTGTCAATGGACACACAGGTCCCTGGGAAAAGATGGCTCCTGGTTTCCCTTTGTACGGCTGCTTAGAAGCCAGGCCTGCAGTAGTTTGTAGCAAAGGTCTCTGGGTTGCCTTAGCTCCTTCCTTAGATTTGTTGGGGAAGATTAGGTTCCACATTTGGACCCAATTATTATTTGGACAACTCTGTAAATCTATCTAAATATATAACTCAGTAAATGAAATGCTTTTTTACATGGTATGATTTATTTAGGCATTTCAACAACCTGGAATCAGAGCACATGATTTCATTATGGAAGACAGTAACATGCAGAAACTTCTGACATTGCTGCGCAGAGGAGATTCTGACAACCTTCACAGTGCTTTTGTC
Source organism: Lasiurus cinereus (assembly GCA_011751065.1). NCBI lineage: Eukaryota > Metazoa > Chordata > Mammalia > Chiroptera > Vespertilionidae > Lasiurus > Lasiurus cinereus. Next base: position 14,923,735 of record JAAGEH010000480.1, read on the forward strand.
TGTTTGGGGCAGTGCTGTGCATGGTCGTGTACATGTAGGTGCTTAATAAATGTTCAATGAATGATTCAAGTTTTCTTAATCCATTCACTGGTTTGAATTCTTTTTAACCTAATACAAGCATGTCAAACTCCAAGGCTAACATGGGCCAAATAAATGAGGTAGGCAGCCCACGGGTGGCAGTTTTTGACATGCTTGGCCTTACTACGTCATCCAGATGCTTATTCTTCCTGTTTGAAAGTGTGCCTTCTAAATACAACCACCTCTGGGAATTTTGGAGTAGTCTTGGAGGTGAGAATTTAAGATATTAGGGGAACTTCCCTCATTATTAAATAAAGATTTACACAATTATTTTTCATGACTGCCTAGTATTCCATATATATATACATGCTGTGCTTTCTTGAGCCAATTATTTGGGTTATTTTAAACATTTACTAAACAATATTATGCTACATCTCTTAAATGAATTTTTATGTATTTGTTCAGATGTGGGGGTTTTGTGTGTGTGTGTGTGTGTGTGTGTGTGTGTAATGTATGTGTATTTAGATAAATTCCTAGCAGATAAACACACTTGATCAGCCATCAAAACTGTTTACTGAACCACACCAGCCAGGAAATCACAGGTCAGTTCCTGGTCAGGGCACATGCCAGATTTCACACTCAATCCCCAGGAGACAGTGGATCAAGGATTCTCACTTATTGTTGAAGTTTCTCTATCTCCCTTCCCTTTCCTCTCTCTCTAAAATCAATAACAATATTTTTTAAACTGCTTACTAAAGTCACAAAAGGTTTCTGTGGAGTCATCCCCACCTCTCACTAGTTGCCCTGGGGCCAGTAACACCTTTTACAAAAGGTGGACAGGGGGTTAGGGCAGCAGTTCTCATTGGTTTTGAGGGTGGTCTTGCCCCCATAGGATGTTTAGCAATATCTGGAAACATTTTTGGTAGTCATGGTTGGGGTGAGGTCATCTGTGGGTAGAGGCCAGGAATACTGTTCAACATGCCATGATGCACAGGGTGGCCTGTGAAGAAAGGTTGTAAAGAACCTTTGTGATCATGGACCACAGAAGACCCAATGGTCTTCCATTGTGTCAACAGCACAAGATTAGTTGGTGAGCCAGTAAGTGGGCGATCTGGACATCAGATGTACTAGATTAACTTGTACCAGGAGAGGGCGCAAGGGTTTTCTTCTTTTTTAATCTATTGTTAAAATGTTCCAAAATTGGGCCTTAGCAGAGCCAGGCTCTAACACAGTGGTGGGGAATGTCCCACCCAAGGGCCATATAAGGCCCCAGAAATCATTTGGTCTGCCCCTGCCAAGGCATTAGATGGTGAGTTCAGTAAAAGTTTGCCCAAATATAGCAGAATAATTTTTAAGTTGATAATTTTGGATGGCCCATGAATGATGTTATAAATATACAAATGGCCCTTGGCAGGAAAAAGGTTCCCCACCCTTGCTCCAACAGATAATGAAATATGTGTTTAGTGCTCTTAGCACAAAGTTCAGGTAAAAATCATGATTGCTTGTCAAGAAACATACTTTTCCTATATATAATCAGGGATAAATGGGGCAGAAAGGGGTCAGGACATATTTATAGGCAGGAGAAACAGCCCCTTGCAAAATTCAGCCTCAGGTCCCACAGACACAGCCGGGAACATCTGAGCACTCTCTAAGGCAGTGGTTCTCAACCTGTGGGTTGCGACCCCTTTTGGGGTCGAACGACCCTTTCACAGGGGTCGTCTAAGACCCTCGGAAAACACAGATATTTACATCACGATTCATAACAGTAGCAACATTACAATTATAAAGTAGCAATGAAAATAATTTCATGGTTGGGGGTCACCACAACATGAGGAACTGTATGCAAGGGTCGCAGCCTTAGGAAGGTTGAGAACCACTGCTCTAAGGGATGGGCAGTCTGGAACCCCCAATAGTGCAGCCAAAGGACACCCTCTGAGCACTGACAGTAGGAAAGAAGGTCTGTGGCTGGACTCCACATTTCTTCAGTTACCAATGGAGTTTCTGTGGCTGACTATGAAACAGACTAAGACTCTAGCCGTCTGACCTTTCTGGACAAGAAGCCATCCTGGGAAAGTGGAGGAAGCAGGGACATATGGGTTGGCATTCCCTCTTCATCTGCCTGGTGCACACTCTGAGGGGACAGAATAAACATGTCTACCTACCCCTTCCTCTCCTGGGCTGGAATAACCTCCTCTCCTGACACTGTGCTCCTAATGGGCCATTGCTGATGTGCATTACAAAGAAAATGCACATCTGGGGGGATGAGCTAATATAGCATCACTTGACCCAAAGACCAAGAGCAGAGGTGCTGACGCAGCCCCCAGGGGTCTGGGAACAGCTCTGGACTTAGAAGGTCTGGGTGAAATCCCAGCTTTGACATTTTATTGCTCATGACCTTGAACAAATTACCTAATCCTGAGCCTCATTTACTTCACCCATAAAATTGGTTATTGTGAAGATTAACGTAGGTGATTCAAAGCCATTTGTCAACGTGGCCCAGAACGTGAACTAGTGGCAACATTAACTTATTCTCTGGTCTGCTCCCTTGCAAACCTGCCACAGGCGTCCTGAACCTACCCGTCCCTCCAGAACAGTGGTTCTCAACCTTTCTAATGCCGCGACCCTTTAATACAGTTCCTCATGTTGTGGTGACCCCCAACCAGAAAATTATTTTTGTTTCTATTTCATAACTGTAATTTTGCTACGTTATGAATCATAATGTAAATATCTGTGTTTTCTGATGGTCTTAGGCTGTATAGCAGTGGTTCTCAACCTGTGGGTTGAAGGGAAGGGAAGGGCAGGGCAGGTTTTTGCAACGCACTTCACAAGCTCCCTCAAAAGATGCCTGATGATGTCTGTAGAAATTGTGAATTAAAATGTACACGTGATGTGTTCCGGTGGAAGACAGGAAGTGAAATTACAATGCCCATCTGTACTTCCTCATCAATTGGTAAGTCAGGTTGCAGACTGAGGGGCGTCATTAACCCCCAGAGGTTGATCGAGCCTCTGAACTTTGCCCATCTATGTTCCAAAGTGCCAAGCGGACCCTGTGGGCTCAGGACTGAAGGTCCTAAAAGCTGCTTTCCTACAGTTTTCTTGCCTTTCTAAACATCCTGATTAGGGCGATTTCCGAAGTCTGTTTGAACAGTCTGTCATTATTTGTTTAAGTCTGAAAGCTGTATTAAATAAACACATGCTCATTTTATGTATTAGAAGCAACAAAGTGGGAAAGAGAAAACCTGGGCTGTTGTCATGTGACTCAGACCAAACACCAGTCTATGTATTTGGAGGCACTGCCAGGCTGGCTCATGCCAGGACTGGCAGGGGCTCTGCCCAATTTCAGAGGTGCAAAGAGCAGGTCCCAAGGGGCGTCCTTTCTCCTTTTGCTGGCCCCTCACATCACAGAGGAGAGAGGCAGTGCCCCAGCTCTGGTCACTCTTTCGCAGGCAGCTTCTCCACAAACCCAAATTCAGAGGTTGCAAATGGCCTGAGTCTGAATTCCACCCTGGGCCGGCATCAATGGGACAGGAAGGCCCCTCGCCCACCCCCAAACTGGGGCTGCAGGGTGGAAAGTGAGCCAGGGGTTTGTGCACTAGAACAAACCAGGCTCAGACTCCTAAGCTGGGGGGAGGGAGTCAACAGCAAAAGTGTCCTTGTCTCTCCTGCAATGGGACCAGGCCTGGAACCACTGTCACCTCTTTCTCTCCCTCTCTAACCCCTTGTTCTCGCCACCACTACATGCATACCTCCCTGGAGCCAGCCCACCCTCAAATATCTTCCTTTCTTCTTACGAATCCTTCAAAAGAGTTTCACTTAAACCTGATTCCAAATGAAATGAGATTTAAAGACAAACAAATCAGATGAGCAACGCCGAGTTCTGCTGAAACCAATGGGGTGGGGGTGAAGGTGGGGTCCAGGTACTCTTACACTACTTCTCCTCCCTGAGGAAAGGTCAACAGAGAGACCTTTATGTATTTGGCAATGAGTATCAAAAACTTTAAAAATATTGTCCTTTTGTTAGTAATTCCCCTTCTGGTTATCTTGAAAAAAGTAATTAATAAAATGCTCTGATTGTTTATAACAGTTAACACCTGGAAATGACTTAAACATCTGAAAACATGACTGGGTAAAGAACTTATGGCACATCCATAGGATGGAATATGGTTCAGCCATTGGAACGTGTACCCTAGAGTCACTGGCAAGGAGAGATGCTCCCAACTTAAGATTGAGTGACACAGGTAACAGCTAAACCAGTGTCTACAAGTTCAAGCCCTGGTGTGGGTTCTCAGCTCTGCTTAGACAGTGGGGAAATTTAATATGGCTCAGTTGGCTATAAACACCTGAGACATTCAGCTTCATCCCACAGTCTTTGAGCTGACTGTGGATACAGGCATTATATGATCATGGAGAGCCCAAGGGGGAGAAAGTCATCTTGACCTAAAGAGCTCATGATGCAGAGAGAGATGCTACCTCTGGGTGCAACTCTGAACTAACCAAAACCCAGGCGTGCTGCCATTTTGTATCCTGCCCAGAGTACACCTGTCGGTGGTAAGAGGGAAGTAAAAAGAAAATCAGATGGTGCCAACAGGAAATCAAACACTGCTATCAAGTGCCCTGGGTATTTTCCATTTCTCATGGCTTTATCATTTTGTCTCCATGAGAATCACCTCTCTCATGACAATCTGAGAATTAGGGAAAGAAAAAAAAAAGGGTTTGGCTCAGTGGATAGAGCATCGGTCTGTGGACTGAAGGGTCCCAGGTTCGATTCCAGTTAAGGGCATGTACCTTGGTTGTGGGCACATCCCTAGTACGGAGTGTGCAGGAGGCAGCTGATTGATGTTTCTCTCTCATCAATGTTTCTTACTCTCTATCCCACTTCCTTCTTCTCTGTAAAAAAAATCAATAAAATATATTTTTTTTTAAAAAGGGAAAAAAAAAAGGCAAGGATGTGCCATAGTCACACAAAACTTTGGCTGCATAGACCCTCCAAGTAAGTTCAGATCTCCCAGATTGGTGTAATAATGCCCCAGAAAGATATTAGCTCTTTTTAAATAGGTGAGGCAAATGAAATCTAGACAGGTCAAGTATGTTACTGATAAGCTGATGTGAGGTACAGGGGAGAGGAGAGGCCTCCTGTGCTCACTGGATTAGAACATCTACAAGCAGTGGGTTCTTTTCTCTCCCTGGTACCTCCTCCTTGCTTCCCTCAACATGCTTCCTCCCATCCTGACCTTCCTGTGTGCCCCAGCCCTGACCCCATCCCACAGCAGCCTCCTCTGGCCTTCAAGTGTTGCCGAAGGAAGTCACCCAACCATGCAGACCAATTCGGCTCTGAATTCATGGCCTCCAAACTCAGTGAGTTCTTGAAACCACTTAACATACCTTTACCCTTGCTTGGATGCTTTCTTAGCTCCTTCTCATTATTCCAAACAGCTACCACTTTTCTCACATGTTCTCATTGTTTAGCAACTGCTGTCACCTCTTTCTCTCTGATAAACTCGGGACCATTGGGTGGAAATTATTGCAGCTTACTATTCTGGAGCACCCATCAGCTTACATCGCTATCTGTCCCTCCCTAACCCTTTGTACCTTGTATCCTCCTGTAGCTAGATAGCGCTGAAGTGAAGGGCAAGGGGATTGGACAGGGCAGTGCATGCACCACTGATTTCTCCATCCCTATTACCTTCTCTCCCCAGCATTTCTGCTATGATTCCCCATCTGAATTCTCTGTCTCTAAACTGTGGCCATTCAATACCCTCTCCATAGAGCAACCAGGGTTATCCAGTCAGAATCAAAGCTGTCACTTCCATATGTCAGTCCAAATTCTTTACTGTGCCATCCACGGTTCCCAGTGCTCTGGCCTCAGCCTAGCTCGCCTGCTTGACTTCTGTCACCTGTAAATTGACTTCCGTTCACTCAGGGAGTCAGTGCAATCATTTTACACAGACAACTTTGTCCAAGCTCCCATGTTGAATTAAATAATCCTAGGCTGCTCCCTATTCACTGATTATCTGAAAAGCATCTGTCCACAAGTCTGTCCTTTCCCAATTAGCACCTGAAGGTGAAAGAGCCACATTTTGTTTATCGTTGGATCCCTGGAGCATGTGTCTGTCACATATTAGGCACTCAGCAAATGTCTGTGGATACCTTTTACTATAGAACAGGTTTTCCAAACATATCTTACTAGATAATAATTTTTAAAGGGAGGTGTTCAAAGGACAAATAAGTGGTGAGAGGCTTAAACAAAATCCAGTGCTTTTTTTGCAGCAGACTTCAGTCTCCCTATGAGGGCTGATGCTCAGCCAATGCTAAAGGTCAGCATCAAATTTGATTGGTCAGTGTTTGTGCCTTATTGGTTGCTACATAATTTGAATAACACTCTAGTTGAATGCCTGTGAGTCTCCAAAGAAATTCCCCAAATCCTTGGGCCATCTACCCTTCTGTCAGCGAGATTCCTGCTGGGTTTTAAAGAGACTCTTGGAAAATGCTGCTCATAGGACAGGGGAGGTGATGGAGGTTCCAAGCTGCTTCTGGACGTCCTTGGGAACACAGAGATCCCCTGTAACTAGTTCTGCATGCAACTCAGGGTTGTGAGGCCCATTCCCAATGCTGTCTGTGCTGGCTCCAGCCCCCAGAGCTTAAGGACAGACACCTGCCAGGTGAGAGGGGAGAAAGAGAAAGAAGAAAGTGAGGGCAGGAGGGAAGCAAGGCACACACACTTCAGAGGAGAGGAGAATTCCTCCTGAATCCCAGGAAGCTGCAATTCCCCAGACACTAACATGTCTGGGATTAAAAGGGGAAGCCAGCAGCCCCGTGGGTGTGAGTGGTGGCCAGCAGGGCACACGCGAGGAAGTGAGGACTCTTTCTGCCTGAATAAAGCAGCTGGTGAGGAAGTGACTCCATTTCCCGCTTATCATTGGCTGGGCAGGATTTCCTCTGCAGCCGCTTTGTGCTGAATGAGTCCCAAGGACTCCTGCAGATCAGAGCCTCTGTGGCAGTGGCAAGCTTCTGTCCCCTGCTCTTTTTCTCACCTGCCTCCCTTACAACCAAAATGTTGACTCCAGGTTTGGGGAAAAGGAAAGGAGAAAACAACAGACCTCAAGCATATAACTGAAGGACACCCAGCTGCTGACCTGTAGAAGTGCAGTGACTAGGCCACCAGGCTCACTAGGCCACCAGGCTTGCAGGGCCACCTGGAAGAGGCCATCTCCAGAGAATGGGGCTGGGTCTTGGCGCAGGCAGTTGGGCTAGTTGAATCACCGGCTAACGACATGAAATGAAACCTAATCTAAGTGTCATCTGGATGTAACCAGAAACCTGCCAGAGAAATGGCAGGAGATGAAAAACCCAAACAAAACAAAAAACAAAACTTGCCCGCCTACCGCAGTTAAGTCCAGGGACATTTGGGTGCATTTTGTGATGCAAATTGAGCTGAGGATGCAAATTAGGCTGGGGCCCTCAGGAACTAGGGAGGGCCCCAAATGAGGAGCCTAGTTGGTTTCTTCTTTTCCTGAGCAGGGCACAATCTGAAAATAATTTGCAAAGGAGTCTGATGCTCTGGGGACTGTGAAGCCAAGGAGCTGGGTCAAAGGCTGCTTGCTGAAAGAGAGTTGAGCCCGCTTGCTCCCAGGTAGGATCACAGAGATTCTGTTAGTTTAACTGCTTTCCAGGCCAGGGTAGGAGGTGTTCTCTGGAGGGAAGACCAGAGACAAATTCCCTGCTCTACTAGCCAGGAAGAAGGTACTCAGCCACCTGTAAGCTTAGTTCCTTCTTGCCAAGAGGTGCCAACAACCCAGTACTTCAAAGACCATAGGTGGAGCCCTAGCTCAGTGACTAGTTAGAGTCATGGGTTTGATTCCAGATCAGGGCACATACTCAAGAGGTGGGTTCAATCCCCAGTTAGGATGCATACAAGAGGCAAACTATCAATGTTTCTCTCCTCCCTTTCTCTCTCCTAAAATCAATACATCCTCTGGTGAGGATTAAAAAAAAAAGACCAAAGGTGAAAATGGGTGACAATGTATCTATAGCAAAATGTGCTAAAAATATGTTAACACTTGTGCTAGTTAATTCATTGTGTTCACATAATAGACCAAAGCATGAGACACTAAACCTTGAAATCACATCTTCTGGTCACGTCTCCATTCAGGAACCAAACACGTTTATAAGGAGCTGAGGAGGCTTAAAGCCAAATAAGACCCAGGCCCTGCCCTCTAAGAATTGCTAGGCAATATTCTCCTACATTCACAGCAGCTTTCTCAATACATTCAGAACACTGTATGTGGGAGGGTGGTGGGGTAGGGAGTGGGAGTGGGATGCACATTTATCCTGCAGGGCTCTGTGGAGGAGAGAAAAGACCCAGGCACTTGACCTCATTTTAAGGGTGCCTTCTGCTGGATCTCACAACACAGAGGCCTCAGTAACCTGGCTTGAGCATTCGGCTTTAAAAGAAAGTTTCTCTATTTTCCTTTATTCTCTTCCTCATTCCACTCCTTCTTTTGGCTAGAAGCCTTTGAATGTCCTGCAGTTGCTGGCACTTGGCCTTTCCTTGCTCTGCTGGGCTTATGCTCTTTTCACTGGTTTTGGGAAAATATCAATTTATGATATTGTGTTGGCATGAAAGTATGTGGAGTAAAGAAAGTGTAATTATTACATCTCAATAATAAAATGACAAGTAGTCCAATTAAAATACAGGCAAAGATTTGAATGGACATTTAACCAAAAAAAGACACACAAATGGCCAATATGCTCAACATATTAGTCATTAGGGAGGCACAAACCCAAACCACGATGAGATATTACTTCACACCTACTAACATGGCTATCATGTAAAAATGGACAATAACAAGTGTTGGTGAGGAAGAAGAGAAACTGGAGACCCCACACTTAGCTGGAGGGAATGGAAAATAGTGCAGCCATTGTGGAAAAACAGTGGTGGTTTCTCAAAAATTTGAAGTTACCATACAATCCAGCAATTCCACTTCCAGATATACAACCAAGGTAACTGAAAATATATGTTCACACAAAAACTTGCACACAAATAGTCACATCAGCAAAGTGGAAACTACTTAAATGTCATCAACTAATGAAGAGATAAACAAAATGTGGTGTATCCACACAATAGAATGTTAATCAGCCATAAAAAGGAATGGAAAAAAAAAAGGAATAAAGAACTCAGACCACATGGATGAACCTTGAAAACTTTATGTTCAGTGAGAGAAGCCATTGTATGATGCCATTATATATAATTTCCAAAATAAGCAAATCCATAGGAACAGAAGTGGTTTGCTGGTTGTCAGAGGTTTGGGAGAGAGGAAAATAGAGAGTGATTTTTAAAAAGTTCTGAAAATAGATAATGATGATAATTGTAAAACCTTGTGAAATACTAAATACCAATCACTTTAAATAGAATTTTATGGTATATCAGTTGTTAAAAAAATAAAAACCAATTACATTTCCCTCATTACACAAAGAAGGGAACTAAACTATTTTGGCAGCACATGGCATTCAACAGAAGGCCTCATAGGTTCTGTAATTCTTGCTCACCTGTGTGGGAGACAGGGCTCCTTTGGTTAGAAAGCTTGTACAATTCTTATCCATCTTTTAATGAATTTTTTAAAATGTAGGAGGTGGCATGGTGGGTGAATACTGTTATGGATGAGAAGTTAGGAAGGCTGGGTGCCAATCTGGGCAACCAACTCACTTTATCTCCCAGAGACCTTCAAGTTCCTTCATCTGAATGCTTTATGGGAAGCTCTTTCCAAGGATCCTCTCTCCAATCTGCCATCCTGAGCTCCCACTGATAATGACCTTACTCTCCATCTTTTCTCTTGCATCTCTTAGGATGTGATTTGTGATATGCAGATGCATGTCAGAGACTGTTAGCCCAACTACTACAAATGACTGACTGGTCTCTGTGGGGTCTGCCTCTGCCTCCTCTGGCCTCTAAGATCCTCCTGAAATCCACATGCGATTTCCATGCCTCCTGCTATGCACTTCATCCTTTAGGCCTCAGAGAGGCTGTCCTCTCTGCAGCAAGGTGGCCACACTCCCGTGCCCTCTGACACACCTGTGTGCTTCTCATCTTCTTGTTTTTATGACCACAATCCAGGCATTTGCCTCACAGAGTCCTCTGCCCCTCACGTCAGTGATAATCAGAGTAGGTGACGTCAGTGTGGCTCGGCACAGCTTCAGGGTGGGACACTCTGCTTCTCAGAATCAGACAGGACTACACGTCTGGAGCGGGCACCGAATTCCTTGGGCAGATGCGGGTTTGGATATTATCCACTGACTGTTCTTTCTTGGTTCTGGAGTCACAGGTGTAGCTCCCCTCCCTAATCCCTCCCCGCCAGTGTTCGTACCTGCCTTAGTGTATATGAGTATGACCTTCATTCCTGTGCACCTCCCTGTAGGTCGCTGCTGGGGCTAAGCGTGCATGCAGCGCTGCACTGTGCCTGCCACGTGGGCTGTGATGGCACGGCCACGGTGCTTACCCCTCTCCCTGCCACCGCAAGAGTTAATTCATGAAGATATGCCAAAAATGGGAAATGAAAGCAGATGCTTGCTAGGTTCTGCGGCTTGGCCTAATCACTGTCATCAGGAGGGGCAGAGGGTCTTTCATTTATTAAACGTGGAGGGCCGGAGTTGGGGGCCAAATGTCTGATTCTCACTTGTTAAAATCAGCAAGTGTTGACTGAGGTGGGTAGTGGTGGTGGGGGGAATACAAAGAACCCGCATTTCCTAATGGGAACCTGCTGAAAGTGGCCTCAGACCTGGAGTGGGGGACATCAAAGTGACAAGAGCCAAGCAGAGGGAGTTTGGGATAGCAACAACTCGTGGGCACCGCCAGCCTCCAGCCATGCCTGCTTCTGACACTTGCGTTAGGGCGGGCTGATAAATCTGCACAGATGTCTTTTCTGGAAGCTCAGAATCGAAATTGCGCTGGTCCCAGGGCCCTTGCCTTGATGACAGGCTCAGACATCTGCCCACCACCAGATTTGCCCCCTGATGGTGCCGGTCGGGGCATTCTCAGTGTTCAGTAAATAAGCCACAAACGCTGTTTAAAACTCCCAGGCTGCTAACACCATGTCCAAAAGCATCCCAAGATATAAGAAGCTTTACCCTGTTCCCAGCTCCCCAATTCTGCAGCCCAGAAGTCATTGTGTGCCCGTTAACATGACCAAGGTGATCCCCCAGGCTGCTCCAAACATGGACCGACCTTCCCAAAGAGAAGCGTAAGTGTGCAGGCTGCACTGCGGAGACCAGGGCTCAGTGGGCTCCAGATGGGCGTCCAAAGAAAAATCTGCTTTTACTTTGTAGTTTATGATTTAGCCTAGTTCACCTGGAAAGACTCAACATGAATAGAAACAGATGCATGTCAAGGCACACTACTTGGCTCTCTGACAACCCTCTTCCTTCCACAGGAGATAGTCCTCCTGTGTCCAGGAGAGCAGACCGCTCTAGCACAAGGGAAATGCAGTCTCTGTCAAGGGCAGCAGCTGTGGGGGCCCAGCAAGGTCAGCACCGTGGCTCTGGAGTCAGGCTCATGAACACATGGATGCAGGTGTGAGGTGTGGCCTCTCATCTGTGAAGGACTTGTGGCAGTGTATACTCTCAACTGCCAAAACAATACAGGGCTACGCACACAAATGCACACAGAGAGGAAGACACACAGAGATGGAGATCCTGAAAGCATTCATGGATGACCCTTAGGGAATGAGGAGATAGACAGTGAGACTCATAGAGACACAGAGAAAGGGAGAGAAGGAGAAAGACAGAGAGAGGAAGACAGACAGAGAGTCATAGAGAAAGCCACAGAGACAGAAAGACATAGGAAGAGCTAGAGAAACAGAGGCATAGAGACTCAGAAATAGACAGAGAGACAGATACACAGAGAGACAGAGATGCTGAAAGCATTCATAGATGAGCCTCAAGTGAACGAGGGGCTGAAACATCTTCCAGCAGCACAGCCTCCAGGAAGCCAGTTGACAGCTGGCTGACCCGGTACAAGGACACTCCCTTACAGTGAAGCGAGCCTGCTCTGGACATCGAACATCAACAAGATTAAAGAAAGATGTGTGTGCTCTGAACAGAGTTGCCGGCAGTGGGCACTTACAAGGACAGAAGTGTGCCCCTGGGAGCTCGACTTCCAAGGCAACTGCTCAGACACATTTGCGGAGCTTGTACGCTCTGTCTGCAGAAAGTCCTCACTTATTTGCCGGCTGGTCCCCAATGGGATCTGAACCATCCTGTAGGGCCTTCCTATACTGACTACCCTCATACAAGGAGCAGGGCCCAAACTTCATAGGTAGACCCAGCAGATTCACATCAGTGCCCTCACCTCTAGGACTGGTCTTACAGCTCCAGCCATCACTGACAACTTAAAGAGGGTCATCTCACATTGAATTCATGAGGCAAACATGTACTGCACTGTTCTGTGCACAGTGCTGCACTCAGCACTCAGGGGAAACACAGGTGACCACAGCGTCTGTATGACAGCAAGCTCCTTGGACTCAACCACAGTACCTCATCCAGGTCAAGGACTCAACAAACACTCTTCCAGTGGGACAACTCAGAGATGCGTTGTCTAATGGAAATATCGTTCAACCTAAGGTCATAAGAAGAAGGTCCAGTTTGGGCTGGTGAAGCCTTCAGGATGGACTTTGAAGGGTCTAGCAAATTGTTGTTTCCACTGTAGGAACTCCTTGGTCACTTACATGAATCATGGATCCATGTGTAACATGCTTTCCATAATAAAATTGGTGCAAATTTTGGATGGCTTTTGGTAGCACCATCTTTTATGAGTATATCCATAGTTGCTCTTGCTTTGATCCCTCCTTTGGATATGTCTGAATCAAGTCATCCAACCATAGTCAAATCACTTATTAACTTATTTAGTATCTACTTCTGGGATGAGGAGAGAGAGCTAACTGTCATGCCAAATCCCACATTCTAAACATCATTATACAAAAGAGACTGGGGTCAGAGAGGTTCTATAGCTTGCCCAACGTCACACAGCTCAGAGGGGCAAAGCTGAGATCTGACTCTAGATTGTGAGCTCTTAGGCATGCACTTTTTCAATTATACTTCACTTCTCCCGCTGGAGACAGGTCTAGGCCTTAGAGAGACAAGCGATGAATGAGAGGTTAAAAAGGAAGTCCTGAGAGTGACAGGGAAGGCCCAGTATAAATACATGGAGAGTCTTGAAGATGGAGTGGAGGGGCAGAAGGTTAGAAGTGGCTGAACCTGAAGGGCTTTGCATAAAGACAGAAAAGTGGGGATGGTGTTTTAGAGTGTGGAATCAAGTGGGGGTTGGGGCCTTTATGTGATGGGTCCTGTGTATGCAGGTCAAGCGAGCAGGATCACAGAGAAAGCACCACTCACAAGAACCCTCTACCCCCTCTACGCACCCAGGGTACCTGGGATCTTCAGCCTGGGATTTGGTCCTGTTGAGCAACACTGCACTGGCCACCTCAAGAGTATTTAAAAATGCCACATAGACAGAGACATGAACAATTCCTTGCTAGGGCTGCTTCCCAGGGAATTCCAGGATGTCAAGAAGAACAAAATTCCCTATTGTCCACAAAAACAAGCCAACCTAAGGTTCTTCAGAATATTAAAACAGGTGAACCAAGAACCTCTCCAGGGGCAATTGGATTTCGACCCATCCAATAGCTCCACTCAATGTTCCTGATGAATCAAAAGCAACTGTGGCCCTTGCCGCAACAGAAGCAGCTCCTCCACCACAGGCAGAGCCACTCACACTCCCCGCCCAGCTCAAAAGTCTGCCACCTGGCCGGCCAGCATCCCACGGTCCTCTTCCCATAGGCACCAGTGGCTCCATCTCAGGACTAGTGACAGTTCTCTTTGCTGACTTAAATTTGGAAAATGTTCATCACTTAACAACAAAGCTGGGGGCCTTTCAATTCCTAGGAACCTGCCCACAGAGCATTTTACAAGAAACCATCTGCTCGCTGGGTATTTAATCCTTTAATGTTCTGTGTTTCTGGAAGCTGCAAGTGTGTGGGGGCAAGTTCTTACTGCATTACAGACCAAACAAGTCAGGAACATTCTCCTTAAACAGTTCAGAAATTGCAGCTGAGAGAGAATGGGTTCAGGACAGTGCCTCCAAAACGTTGCATCAAAGACAAAGGAAGGCAGTCACCCCTTCTATTCTGCCCGGTAGGTTTACAGGGCAGTGGGGTGCAGGGGGTGGAGAGAGAAGGCTGGACCTAAGCCAGTTCTCAGGGACCTCCCTGGTGTCCCGACCCCACTGTAACACACACAGATGCCTCTCTTATATCCCAAATCCCTTTCCCCTGAAATTCCTTTTCTGTTTTTCTCTCTTGTCTTTTTCTTTGCTTCCCTGTTTTCTCCTCTTCTTACATTTTATCCGCTGAAGTTTATTCTTCAGCTCTGGTTTTGTTCTTGGTCTTCCTCTGTGTGCCCTGCTCCAGGGCAGGCTGCTCTGAGTTTTCTGGAAGACAGTGATGCCCGCCCATTGGGATGGCTCAGTGAACAACCAAGGCCTCCACAGTCACAGGAAGAGTGTGGCCACAGCTGTATGAAGACTTCCCGGAATCTCATCCTGGTGATAGGACCCTGGACTGGGACAGTGATGGTGAGAATCTGGGCTGGTTCTGAAACCTGCAGGAGCAGGTCCAAGGTCAGGAATCTTGAGGTCTGCCAAGGGCTTGCTCTACAAGCCTCCACTAACCCTTGGAGGTGAAACACCCCGACACAATGATGGGCAAATGGACAGGAGTGTGTGTCCAACAAATGAGCAGCTAAAAATGTCTAAACATCATGTTCCCGAGGTGAGTTTTCACCTCTGTCAAGACTTAAAACTTTATGTGCCTTTCATTTCTGCCTAAGCCTGAAACATCATTTATATATCTTCAGAGGCAATCCTGAACCTCTAAAACAACCCCAAAAGCTGCAAAAAACAATATTAGGGTCATCCCACATGCCCCTGGAAGGTTTTTGAGAGCTATCTGACCCTGGGCATAAATTCATGATTGATGGATTACAGATATGTATAGGTAAGTTTTACTAAATTGTACATTAGTTGGAAAGGGTAATTTTATAAAGGGTAATTTAAATGTTAAATATTATAATTTTACTGCCATCATATCTAAAAGAGCTTTCAATAAGGAAGTAAGAGTTCCAAGTTTTAATGTTTGACGATGGAACAGACCCTCTCCAAGCAGGAATTAGAGCAGAGCTGTCCCCAGGTTCAGAGCTCATCACGCCATCCCTGCCTGAAACCTGTGTTTGTCTGTCTGTTCTGCTGTCCTTGTCATATCAGTGGCCAGACTGTGGCATCTAGGTGCTGAATACTCCTGCCTCAAGAGTACCACTTCTCCAGATTCCAAGATCCTCATTTGTAACAAGAGGAGAAGGCCCACGAGTCCTCTGAAGGCTCTTTCTGGTTCTAAGGTTACCTAACTTGTAGATCCTGGGACTTTGTTTTGTGTTTGTGCATGAAAAGCAGGAAGGATGAAAAGGATTAAGAAATTGGGAGTCTGGAAGAAACTGGTCTCCAGGGCATTTGGGTTTTCACTGAAAGCCCCAGAGTTGTCATTCCTGCTATTCTGGGTGCAATCACAGGTTTGAACACTAGAGCTGATTTTATAAGCGGGAACCTGGAAGTAAATGCCTTAATAGGGAAGCCAGGCATGTGCTTGATAGTCTAGACATCAAAAGAAAAGTGCCCAAACCTTCAAGGCACCAGAGAAGAGAACCCCAGGCAGGCTTCTGAAAGTCCTAACTATCCATGCTTAGGAATCCATGTAACAGCCAGTTTGGACAGCAGTTCAAATAGAATAAAAGACATATTTCAATGATTTTTATGAAAAATTAATATGATTTCATGAAAAATTAAGAGATACCTTCCTTGGATGTGTCCTACTTACCACTCATAATCATCATTAGTGGGAAGTTTCAATGATAAGTTAATACACCAATCAAAGGAATTTTATGGTTTTCAGATAATAGAATCACATGTTACTCGGAATCACCATGTTAATCCTTTTGGCGCCTCCAGCACTTTTTGGACCCCCTCAAATTCAAACTTTCCATCCTTAAGTCTTTTCCCAGAGTATTTTCTTTTTCTCTCCCCCTCTCCCCCCACCTTCTCTGGAAATTACAGAGAAAATCCGTTCAGTCATTTTCAGGTTATCAGACTGTGAAAAATTTGTTTTTCAAGCTTTAGAAGATTGTTGAACTGCCTTTTTCTTTTTTCATTTCAGATAACTCAAAACTGGTCTAGATCCATGACATCAACCTTGGCATGTACAAAGAATCAGGAATGAGGACTTTGCCTTGTTTGGAACCAAAAGAGAGGAATATTTCCACCACCCCCCTTCTCTCTCTCTCTCTCTCTCTCTCTCTCTCTCTCTCTCTCTCTCTCTCCATTTTTATTAAGACAGTATTTTTTTCCTTTTAGCTGGATGATGTATACTTTGAACATTCTAGGAAAAAAAGTGTCAGTGATATGTAAGTCATAATAAAAGAAAATCAAAAGAAATGCAATTACAAGGAACAAGAAACTTCATCATTTTTAGTATGAAATGCCCAGAGGAAAATCTAATTTTAAAAATTACCAGCATCATATAAATGAGAGGAGAATATATGAAGAGATTTGTTATTCTAAAAAAATTAACTCAATCTTTCATCTTTCTGGCTCCTGGGCTTTTATTCTTATTTTTAAAAGCCAAAAATGATCATTTGATGCTGGGTAAGGAGTAAACCTCACACTAATGCAGTATAATAGTAGGAAATGGCAAAGGAACCTCCTGGTCTCTGGTCTGCTGCCTGGAAAGCAGTAGGACACCAAAAGAGATGCTAAATAAAGAGCAAACCATATTGAGGATGAAACAAGAGTCTTCTCTTTCCCCTGATTATAAAGGTACCTTTGTCAATGAAAGTAAATATTCACATGGCATATTATAGTTGATACAGAGTTTTCATATTTATCAACTGGTTTGACCCTCACAACAACAGGTAAGTTATGGCTGTTGTCACCCACAGGTGACCAACAATAGGTAACTATTCCAAGCACAGATGGTGAATGGATGGCAGAACCAGGATTCAAACCCAGAATTCTGACATCAAATATCTTGCCTTTCCCCAGTATCACACGGCTCCCAGCTAAAAGGGATTCACATAGCCAGGGTGCTCTAAGCTTGAAGACTTGCCTATTTCTAACAGCTCTGTCTCTTAGAACTTTAAACTACCAGGAAAAAAAAAAGCTCATCTTATATCGTAAATGTTGGGCGACATTAGGGGTTTTGACTTGTTTCTGACTGAGTCGCTGTTCTAACCCAGAAAGATTTCACTCAAACACCCTCAGCCATATTAAAAGAAACTGGAATCATTCATATGTTTAGAGTGAGAGTCCAAATAATAATACAATAACACAGCCTCTCTGTAAAAGCCTTTTCTTGATGGAATCTCCGATTTTTCTTTCAAGCGTGAAAAACAACACTGTTATTATAGTGGCCTGGCAGTGGGTGACAGGGAGGAAGAGATGGGATGCCACTAATAATATTGATTTCTAACCGTTTATCTAGTTTTATTTGGAATCAAACACAATGCTAAACTATATCCTGCTCTCCACAGAAAAGGTTCTCCTGACCTAAAGCTGACAGATTTGAGGAGAGAGCCTTCCTTTGTCCAGATGTGATCCCCATCCCCCCCCAACCCTTCACCCCCACTTTGCTAGTGTTAGTCTGAAAATGAAAGACACGGCGATCTGGTAGAAAGATTGGGAAGATTTCTCTCTCCATCCTTCAGCATCACCTTTGCAGGAGTGGATTCTGCAGAAAGCACACTGCCCTCCCCTTCAGCAACAGTGGTGAGTCCAGTAGGGCCCAAAGAAAACCAGGAAAACCACTTTTTTGTCTATTGGGCATTGAAATACTTTGTCTTCTTTTATTGCTATGTATACTACTCTTTTTTTCCTTCTCTTACCCTTGTTAATTTCCCATTCCCCCACTTTGTCCTGGCATTTGTTTTTGTTTCCATAACGCTTCTCTATACCCCACAGCTGGGCACAAACTCTTAGAACAAGACTGCGCAGCCTTTTAGTGAGCTGTTTCAATCTGATACTCCAGCAGTCAGAGGAGGGTAAAGACGAAAATTTAGGTCGGGATTCCTCAAAATGCTGATGCTTAGCAAATACATTTTGGAGATCTAGCAGTAGAAGTTCTGGGAATGTTGATTACAACACAAAACCTGATGCTCAGGAAAAGATAATCTGGGTTTGGAGTGTAGGGACGGACTTTCCTTCTCCCTCCCTAGGTGACTCCTCCCCTATTTCTCTAGTTTGATAGAAATGCTCCTCAGAGGATGAAGTTGAATCTCTACTGAGAAGCCAAACGGGGCCTCTTTTCATCCTGACTCCACAGAGCATCCTTTTAAGCTTCAACAAATGACTTGGTAAGTCATCTTGGTTTCCTCTTCTGTAATGCAATTAGGGGCACTCCCACTTCTCTTTCATCTCTCTAGTTGTTCAGAGGGAATTTTCCCCTTCTAGTGCTTTTTCTGTAAATTAGCCTTATAGGCTAGTCAGATTAATTTGTGCAGATTTCCCCCCAAAATTCCCTCCCCTGAACTTTCCCCTGTAGCTCATCTCCCTCCCACCATATCATTCTGCCCCCTAACTGAAAATCCCTCCATCTGCATTATTTACTGGGCATCATTTATGTGACAAGCATGACCTCACCTCCAGGGTGGACTCCAGAAAACTGCAATCATTCCTCTGCCTCTAGTTGGAGGCGAGTTTGTGGGAAGCCTGGAGGGGGCAACACAAGAGAGAACAGCCTAAGTGGCAGAACGTGTGACACGTACACGTGGGCCACAAGAGTTCTGAGAAGCACAAGACAGAACAGGTCAGTTCGTGTAGGCAAGGAGGCCATAGTGGGTGTGAGGGTGGGATAAAGGGTGACAGCCCAAGCTGGGAGTGGAGGAGGAGATGTATGCACAGGGCATGCCTGTCCGAGTGGGTTTCAAAACAAAAATCTCATGGAAAGATAATTGAAATGAAAGTCAGAGCTTATTAAATTTCTGTAGGCCCAACCCAACTCTCATCGTTCCCAGTCATGTGGATACATGCTAATTTCCTTGGCAGCCTTAGATAAAGCTCTTAATGTGATTTGAGTCCCTTAGAGATTAGCACTATTATAAATATAAATGTTCAAACATAAGCAAGTTGAAACCAAATGCCCCTCAAACACTGGCTTTCTGTTATGTGAAGGTTTTCAGTGCTGCATTGAACCCTTGAATAAACGAGCTAGAAAACAGAGTTAAATGGGCCCGTCGGCTAATTCTCAAGGCCAGCCTCCTTCTGGGGAACTAACAAGCTTAGTAGCTGCTCTCTATGTATATAATCTGCAGCAGCTGGCAGGACAGCTTTGGATGACAATCTGAGAAATACTAAATCAGAACTTCAAGTAGGGGCTCGGATAAGATGTACTGAGACCCTGATCCAAACAGACAGCCTTTGCTCAACAGCCAACCTGCAAAACACTCCTCTCATGTTTTAGCTGCTCCATATTGCTCAAGAGAGTCACTAACAAATAGTTATAAATAGACATCAAGGAGTTTGTTTATATAACTAAGAGAAAACGGTGTTCAGAAACATGCATTTGACACTAAACCGATGTAAATGCTTTGGGAGTAGAAATGGGGCGCTTGTATTGAGCCTGGGGTTTTTTTGTGGTCATTATTCACTAAGCAGTGGCAACACCTTGTGTACCCGAAGCTACGTACTTGAAATTTTAAAGACATATCTCTTTCAAGAAAATTCTCAAGTAGATTCTTTTCATTACTTTGTAAACACTTTCCTCAAAGTTGATCCAAATGCCTGGGATGTCTCCGTCAAGTGAAGGCAGAAGGATTGTGATGAATGAATCTATTTTTTAACCTTCTACCATTCATACACAGGGCTTTTGCAAACTAACCAAGCAATTAATTACAGAGTGCTACTCCTAAATGTTCTCACTACTAAAGAGTAAAGTGCAAAGTATTCCCAGGAGGCTAAGTAACACCAAAAACAAAAAGAATAACTCATGTGTCTGTGTTAGGCATCTACTAGAGGTTCCCTCCTTACTGACAGAGGTGATTACTTGGGTTTGGTGAAATTTGCAGGATATCCACAAAATGATGGGCTGGTCAGGTGATAATGACTCACCATGTCTTCAATCTTAGTATGTCCTACCTATTTGACATTGACTCCTTCAGCAGAGAATACAAGAGCTATCACACCCAAAATTTCAGCTCAGATTTCAGATGGTATCCAATTAGCTTACATGAAAATCCATGGCCTCCCTTCTCTCACCTGAGAAAACACCTCACTCATCCTCTGATTGTGCACATCCTCTTCCCACCCTCCAGGAGTAGGGACACAGACTTAGAATGAGGCAGAACTGGACTTGAATCTTGATTCTGCAAATTACTAGCTGTGTCAATGAATTGGGTGTGTTAGTTACCTGTTTTCTTTCTTTACCTGGAATGCTTAAATCCAACTCATGTTAGATGATTTTTTAAACCCAGCCAATTTCTTGATTCATAAAACATGGAAAATAAGACTATTCTTGAGTTGTCATCAGAATAAGTGACTTCTGTGTGTAGCAGCACAGGGACTGACATTTAGTAATTGTGATTCCCCTTCATTTGTCTCTTAACTTCCCATTTAACTGTCAGAGATCTCAATTTCCCTTTTCTGGGGACCTTTTTATTACAAGAAGTGATAGGAAATGCACATATGAAAACAGTAGTGTGAAAACTTTTACGCTGGTGAAGCTCTTTTTGCAGGTTTTAATTTTAGAATCTGATTTATTAACATCATAACTCAAGGTAAGTTCTAAAAAAAATAATTCAAACTAGACTTGATACCTTTGAGCTATCAGCTACAAGCCTAGAAGAAGAGTTCTGGAATTAGTAGAAGCCATTTCTTTAAGACCTCAATGCAGAAAAGCCAGCCTGATCCTCATAAGGAAGGGCTTTCCAATCCAACAGGAAAAATATCTGAGCCTGTGCTAAGCCATTAGGTCCCCACCTGGAATGCTCTTTGCAGAGATGGCTATTTCAAGAGCCAATGGCAGGTCCAGAGAAAGACAGACAGCTGATAAGAGAGGGGAGAGGACCTTCTGTAAGACAATGATATTTAAAACTCAGGTGTAGCCCTGAAAAGAGGAAGTCTAAAGGTGGATTGGGGATATTCATAAATTCTCAAGGGTACAGAAAGGATAACAATCACGTATTTATTACCTACTTAAACCTTCCAACTCTGAGCCATTCCTATCAACCCCAGGTAGGAAGTTTAAGGTCAAAGATAATGCAATACTATTCCACCAAGAGAGACAGATTTATGGAAATGGCTGTCTCCCAAGCTGTAGAGATCTCATGCCCTTCCTTGAGTGCAGCTACTATCTTGCTAAGGTCCTTTAGGTTGATGCTTCTCAAATCTCTTATGAGTCTTAAACCTAAGTTTGGAACCAAATATACCCATATATACATCAGGTACTTCAAAGCCCAATATACCCTAAAGAGAACTCATTAAACTTTCCTTGAACCTGCCTCTAAGAACCCAGGTTCAGGCAGAAACACAGAAAAATGATCCTCCATGTCTCCCTCATCCCTCCCCACCATCAATGTCATCTCTATCATATGGATGGCTCCTCTTTCCAGCCACTAATGCCAGTTTTCATAGCCCCACTGCATTGCTCCTGACCTTCCCTTATGCTACTCCCTCCAGCCTGCCCTCCACATTGCTGCTAGGGGATTCCTCTTAAAACAGAAAGCCATCCTGTCCTTCTATCTGCTCCAATGCCCTGACTGACTTCCCATCATCCACAGGGGGGAACTGACTCCAATCTCACCTCTCCCCATGCCCACCTCATACCTTCAACTCCATGTAACTGGCATCATCAGCCCCAAACCTTATACATCCAACTGACCCCTACTTACAGCACACTCCCATGCCTCTGAAGACTTTGCTCACACATTAATCCTCCCTGAAGCTTTTCTTGACCAATCCCCATCACCTCCTCAGCACACCCATTTCTTATCCTGCCCCATCCCTGCTCACTACTGAACTCCCTGCTACTTGTCTGTCTCCTCCTCAAGGGCAGTACCTGAATGTTACTCATCTCTATCTTCCCAAGTTGTCCAATTGTCTGGCACCTGGTAAAAGCTGTGTGTTTTCAGAATGAATAAATAAGTGAATAAAATTAAAAGTATTCAAAGAGCATAATCCTTAAATATGGTGCTATGCTAAAGGAAGATGGGGCCATTACACATTGATTGAAGAGTCTTGGGAAAGTCTGGACTGGGGCAGCAATAGGGTGTGTGGAAGAGTCTAGAAAGGAGTTAGAGTTTCAAGTTTACTGCTTCATAGCTTTAAGACTTGGGCCGAGACATCTAATGCATCTGAATCTTAGTTTACTCATCTTTAAAGATGAAAGAATAATAGCATTGGCTGCAAAGGTTGGGATGAGAATGCCAAAATGGTACCCCTCAGAGAGGTATAAGGGGCAGGAGCAGATGGCAATGTCCTCTCCATCAATCAGCACACCTGAGCTGGACACAGACTCTGAAAGGCACTGCACTGGGCGTGGGGAAAACAGCAGGCCAGAGCATGACTCATGTATCAAGGGATGGACAATATCCTCACTTGAAAGGTTGAGAAAAATCCAGAAAGTCAATAATATTAGATGAATCAAAGGTCAAACTCGACCCATAAGCAGGTCAACGTGGAACATGGGGTGCACTGAGTAGGGAAGGCTCTTTGGGGGTCTGCGAGTGTGGGGCAAGAGACTGGTATAAGAGGAGGGTCTTTAAGAAGTCAGCCTGCTGAGGGAGGAAGCATGGAGACAGGGCGCTAGGTGAGGGGGTGGTTTAGAGCTTGGCTGCATTGCTTTTAGACTCATCTGCTGCTCTCTGGTGCTCCCTGTTGGTGTGGAGAGGGAAGAGCAGATTGTGGCTGGAGATGGGAAAGGGAAGGGCCACAGGTGAGGAAGGGACAGAGAAATGAAGCAACCGGGGCAGGTGGTGGAAGTGGGGAAGAATGCTTGTCACATTGTCCTCCAACCATCATTTCTCTCTGCAGGTCTGAGGCTCATCCTCTGTCTTCTAGGACTCAAGTGTGGCCCACCGGTGTGACCAAGATGAGATGTAAGGCCAGAAATCATTTGAGCTCTGAATAATGACTACTAATAGTCATAAGGTTTGTTGAGAAGAAAAAAAGAGGGGCAAAAAGTGAAGGGAGCAAGAGTTGACATAAGGCTTTGTTCAGCAGCAAGTGGCAGTGGATTGCCCCTTGGAAGTGGGGGTGAAGAGACCGCAAATATTTCCCATTCACATCAGCCCAGTGCTTTCCATTTACAAAATGTGACTAGGCTGTAGGACTTTTATCAGTTGATATTTTGGGCCTGATAATTCTTTGTTGGGGGAGGGCATAGAAGGATGTTTATGCTCTGGCCTCTATCCACTAGCAGATGTCTCTAGACTGCCAACTGTCTCCTGAGAGCAAACTCACCCCTCTCTGAGAAGCCCTGCCTGGGAATATTGGGAGGCCCAACCCAAATGCCCACAGGTGTATTTCCCCATCTCATCCTTACCTGAACACTGCAAGAATGCTGCGTCTACCTGCCCATCCACTTGACATTCACAGGAACGGAAACAGAGGCTTCCTTTGGAGGCCTGGGAATTGCAGGCCGCTCTCAGCTCCATAACTGCAAACCAGTGTGGACTCTGTGACTCCAAGGGACCTCTATGCCCAGAGTCCCTATTTTGTGGGGGTACAGAGGTCCAGGTAGAAGTATTTGCCTAAAGGGCGGCTCTGAGGTTAGAAATGTACACCTTAGAGACTCTCCTTCTCTACTCCCCAGTTTCTCCTCCATCCTCCCCACCTCCCAGCTGGTGCTCAGCAAGAAAACATCAAGGCTACTCATGTGAAGAGGCATCTGGGGCCAGCATCCTTTCAAATTTAGAGAGCAAGTCCTAGAGCTAAGTAAGAAAGCCTTTGCACAAATAAACAATCAAGGTAATTGTGAGTCTGACACTTTTATTTTTTCCTGAAAAATTAAGTACTCAAATGGGGTTAGGTTCCCAAGCTGAGCGTCTGTCCCAGAATGCACGAAATTGAAGGAATCAGGTCCAAGTCCCTTTCAAGTGATGAAATGGAGTCCTGGCTAAGCGAATAAGAGCCAGCATGGAAGCCAGGATCAGGCACTCCATGATGCTTCATTCCAAGCAAAGTTCCCATGGCTCCCTTCCCCTGAGACAGACTTTAGGAACACGACCCCGGGAGGGCGGCCCTGGAGGGCATCCATAGAGTGTCACCACGCATGCTTGCACCTCAAGTGATAGTTCATTTCACAGAAACCCTTTGCCTAGAACTGTTTCCTAAAAAAAAAAAAAAAAAAAATCACCCAAGAGGGAACAGGACAGAGTCCTCTAAAGGGGCACTTAGCCTAGCTCTGTGGCATTGTTTTCAGTGAAAATGAGTATCAGCTGTTTTCAGCATTAACCTTAAACTCCAGCTGGCTTTATCTTCTCTCACGTATTACAACTGTAACGCTGTGCGCACTGTAAAGGTCACACCTGTGTTTATACACCATGTGCTATCATAATACCGTGAAGAGAACACTATGTGGTCTTTATCAGAAGGTCAAAGAACGATGGGGAGAGGCAAGCTGGACTCCTAACGGGCCAGGCTGGCGGCAAGGCAATGACCGTGCTTTGCTTTCAGGCCCACAGGCTCTATTTATTGACAGAGAAGCAAACAGGCACCTGTCCGGTTTCAGGATGACTAGGGAGTTTCCAATGTGGACATGAAAAAACTTTTACACTGTACCCAATCATTCTTTTTTTTTTTTTAAGCCAAAATTAGAAAGAAAACAAACATATTCAGAGTACAATGTGGCAAGAAAAGAAACTCAAAAGTCAAGACATTTCATAAGGAAGTCTCTAACTGGGTCTGAACCCACCTGGCCTAGAATTTGGGGTTCCTTTGTCTGAGGCGGGAAACAGGCTGCAAAGTCCAGAGGCCTGGGAGAAAGGCAGTCCCAGGAAGAGGTCCCTGATGTTTCCCATGCTGCAGGGATGCAGGAGGAGGATGTTGGGAAGTATTTTTCTAGACTAACCGAGTGGTGCCTTCAGGTGCAATTAATAAGTAACTGCCAAGAGTAGCTCGCAGTGAAGGCATTTAGCCCACGCCTCCCTCTGCCATCGACAAAATAACCTGAAACAGTACCTGGTTATTTTATCTGGCCTCAGAGTGACCTGACCCTAGGAGGGACTTCACTAATAAGCACAGTCCCCCATCGCCCAGCCTCTGGACTAGCTGTCACACACTCTCCCACATTCCAAACACCAGTCTATGCTGGGCCCTCGGAGTCCTCCAGCCAGCCATCCAGCCAGCCCCAAGACCAGCAAGATCCACCATCCTCCAGGCAGCCCTTCTACCTGCTGGACCTGCACTGCACCTGGGGCACATTGGACACAATCTTGTCCCAACATCAGCATCCAAAGCCCATGTCCATCTCTCACGAGGCATTCCTGAAACTGTGTGGGGGAAAACACTTTTTGCTTTAAAATAATCCTGCATTACTCTGACTTAAAACAGGTTGGTCAGCTTCAATTTAGCCAGACTGTAACTGGAACTGATCACGGACATTAACATGCAAAATGCTAATAGAGATTGTCTGTCCACCCACCATTCAGGCAGGGGCGAATCACTAAGTCATGGGAGAGTCGCCAGTTTATCTTTTATAATTTAATTATTTAAAATCACGTGTATATAGATTTATGCTCAGGTTATCTACTTTTTACAAAAATTGCTATATTGAGCTCTTTTAACCCAGAATCAAGTCATCCTCCATCCTACTCTCTCTAGCCCCACTCCCGAAAGAGAGCGGGGCACATGCTTAAGGCTACTAGAGGTGTGGCTGGGCAGAGAGATTTTCACCAAAATCACAAAAATACAACTGAAAAGAACTATTCTTAAGACGAATCATGTACCATAAAAGGGGAATTTCCAGAAGCCTCTGCTATTAGCAATTCACCCTACCATTCCCTTCCTCTCTAGTTTCAAGATGAGATGATGAAATAAAAGAGTGACTTGTCACCAAAAACATGAAACTCTATACAAACATGGAAACTGACACAGTATAATTTGTGGGAATTTCCACACCTGTTCTTCTGATTTGCCACGAGGAGGAGGGAAGACAGAAAGAGAACAAGCAATGGTACCTTTGCCCCCGTCCGCCCACATTCAGATATGATCATGAATTCATTGTTTTCCTTTAAAATAATTACCACTACTTATAATTTTTCTCCTTGGGCAAAAATCATTTTTTCCAAAGTAAAAGTTCTGAAATGGGCTTTTTAGAAGCAAAGCTAGCTGGGAATTTTCTCAGTACTAGTGTAAGTATGGATGTTTCTCTTTTCACTTTCCATTTTTACATATGCCTTGAGGGTCAACATGCACTGGTTAATTTCAATAGAATGTTCCAGACTGAGGGGCAGCACTCCATCTCAGGGGATGAGTGGACATTTATTGGACATTCACTTTTTACAGGCCTAGATATTAGGTTCTATGGTGGTGTTATGTTCAGGAAATAGGAGACAAAATCCAATTGAATAGGGAAATGACCCAAACAAAAATGGACATAAAGATGAAAAGAAAAGAAAAAAAACACCTACAAAAACACAGACGCGTGCATATAACCAGCTGTCGTTTCTATAAACGGGGCTTAATCTGCCCACCTTGCAAAGATTTCCCCATGCGATGGGGACTGCCCACATGCATTTCTTAGTTTCTGCTGGCCAACTCAAAAGTTTCTAAATCCTTTTTAATGGGCCCATTTACAGCATGTCTACTCTTTATTTTTGCCAAACTTCAGCCACTTTATTGTTTAAAAAATTCTCATGAAGGTAACATTGACATACTGCAAAATGAATATTTTTCCTGAGTGTAGATGGATGGATATTCACCAAAGCATGTACCCCTGGAGCCCACACCCCCATCAAAATAGAAGGCATTTTCACTCCCAGAAAGATTGCTCGAAGCCACTTTGTTTTTAAATTATTGGCATCTGAACGGCTTTGCGTGGAGATTATCAAAGCCAAATGTGTGGGCAAAGAGCCTAATCATCAATCATCCACTACAAACACAGGTAGTGAAGGCTGTGGAGACGGGGCCCGCGCCTGCACAAACGTGTCTGCAGGGATGGGCGCTTTAATTACACGCCAAGCGCCTTTTCAGGGACAGGCACATGGGCCCCTCTCGGCAACCCTGCTGGCTCTTGACCATGGAACTGAGACCAATGGGTTTATTTTCTGGTTTTGTGCTTTAGGCATCAGGCAGGGTTTAGAAAGAGGGAAGTTGGTCTGGATAGTCAAATCTACCGTATTCTCAAAGGAGCTAATGTTCTCCCATGAGGAGGGTACAACCACAGCTCAGAGCACCGCTTTCCAAATTCTGTTGCAACATCGAAAGAGGAGTTCACATGACCAGGCAAATTAGAAATTTTCTTAACATTTCCTGTTTCCCAAATTTCAGAGGAGACCTTCAGGGAATGTCTGGCCCACAGTCGCACATTAAGGTTGAAGGACAATGTCTCCACTTTGGCAAAATGTTGCCCCAGAGGCCTGTCAAAGATGGGAGGGGCTGGGCTGGGAAAAAGACCAAGGCCAAATGCACTTCCTTTGGGGCTAGGGGTGGGGACACCCCTGGTCCAGTGAATAGAAATTCTGGCAAAGGGATCAAGAACAGAAGACCAGATGGATCAAGAGCCGGCACCTATACACTTTTGGGTTTGCATTTCTTATGAAAGCTGGATGTTTGAATTGTATGTCTTTAAAGCAAAAACAAAATAAAAAGCTGAAGTCCCAAAATATTGTGGAGGAAGTAGTATTTAAAAAAAAACACACATTACTTTTCCAAAATGGTACCCTGAGGTAATCCTTTCTTTAGTCTCCCAGCAATGAAAACAATGTGGTTGCAAAAGTTTACAACTTAAAAACCTTTCAAAGGTCACTTCCCTGCCTCACACCCTCTCAAATTAAGAGCATAACAGGTATTTTGAGTCACATGTATTGTTCTTTGTTCATTTGCATTTGGTAAAATCCCTCCTTTGGACCAATTTGGTAAGAAGTGCCTTGGGCTTCCTTGTGACTGTCCTCTTGTCTGTTATATATATGTTTCTTCTGTCAAAATAATTTAGACTCCCAGTGGATAAAATGAAGGTGCAGATTTTGCCATTTATACTTTCTTTTTGTTCAGGTGGTTTCTCCATTTTGCTTGGGATGGCATCTCTTTTCCTTCATGATGAGCTATGCCCTTCAAGGCTTAGCTGAAGTTCAGGCTCCATGAGGCTCTTAGACCTCACTCCTCCTCCCCACCCCCCCCCTGCCCCACCCCTCACCCCTGCCCTGCTTCCTGACCTTTGGTTGAACTGGCATACTTCTTCATATTTCAGGCTCAGGTGGGTTGGTCTGCACCAATACCACCATTGGAGGCCTTAATCAAGAGTTCTAGTGCCAAATTGAGACTGTAAGAGAAATTGGTTAGATGGAAGATTTATTCTGAGCACCCAGTGCCCTAGGGCAGGGGTTCCCATTGACAGAGATTCTCACCTCCAAATACAAAGCACAGCCAAGAACTCGCAGGTCTGGGACCCCTTCTTCCCACCACCTACACCCTGCTGGCCAGCTGTCACTGGAGGCCTGAGTGCTTTATGAGGCTGCCTGTGCACTCCCCCGACTCCATGTGTAAGCCAATGGTGCTGGCTTTTAGAGCATATTTCTTTCGCTATGAGTAATTTAAAAGTGACTCATGCTCAGCTTCCCCAGCCGGTACATGTGACCCACAGTGCTGGTTGAGTGTATCTATAGATGTGTAAACCAAAGCAGTTCTTAGAACACAGATTTCCCCCCTCCCACGTGCTGTTTACCTCCTTCACTTCACAAGGACTGAACCATGATACGGATGAGCTGCTGGGGACTGCCTGCTCCTTACTCTGCTGCTGGGCTCACTAGAGGAAACAAACATCATCCGACAAGAGAAAATAAGAGAGACCTAAGGAGGAATGAGACAGGAAAATAACCTAATACATTTATTTTGTATTAGTAGATTGTCAAGAAGTTCTAAGAAAAAGCCTTAAAAATATAACACAATAAGTATCCATATAAACAAAAACAATTCCAAGTTTTATCTCTTTCTGTCTCAGTAAAAACTTAGACCCAAAAAGTAAAGAACACACACGTATCACACAAACCACTATTTCTTCATTTCTAAGACAAAAGAACATTCCTGGGATCTGCTGTGGTCTGACTTGCTAATTCACATAAGAACATGTTTTTCATTTCTCCAACCATCTTTATTCCTTCATCACTGGACAATGGACACAGCCAGCAGGGACACCATTAGTGCAGGAAGGACACAATTGGGTGACAGCTGCCGAGCCTTCTAGATAGCATTTCCTACCTCCTTCTCACTTCCTTTTTTTCTATTCAACCAAATCTAAAAACTCTCTTGCATTTTTAGTGAAGACCTCCATACTCTCACCTGTCTCACTGTATTTCCTAGCACTGTCTACGCTAACTGTGCAATTTATCCTTGGCTATGGCTGGTGTCTTCACTGCCCCTCCAATAATCTGAGTCACCCCACCCCAGAGTTTTACCCATTTCCTCCAAATCCCCTCTCCAAAGACTCTCATCACTCTCCATCTCTTCAACCTGATGGCATCCTCTTGCCTTCACCAGCTGAGTCTTATCCCAGTCCTTCAGCTCAGCTCATGCCACCTGAAGACCTTCCATGAGGTCTTACCTGACCATTCAAGTGGTCTTAACATCCATGTCTCCTAAACTTCTCTTACACTTCATTATGTCTGTTTTCTAGTTTTATTTTGCTATTTGGCATGTGATAGTCAGATATCATCAGTTTACTCCTGTATATCCTCACAGTACCTAGTCCCACAACAATGGGTGAATCAAGCTTGCAGAGGGGAAAAAAAACACCTGTTTTTGTCAAAAAGTGTAATATGTAAGGTCTTTCTAACTTTTAGCTCTCTATTAAATCAGACTGCATATCAGCTGAAAGATAATTTTTTACTATTCATCCTAATTGGAGGCTATGTGGAGAGGAATAAATACATTGAATACTCAACAAAATGACAAATGCAGGAATAAATGTATTGCACATTCAACAAAATGACAAGCACAGGCAATAGCAGGCATTTACATAGCACTGTATACAAGCATTGATGTAAGCATTTAACAAACATCAATTTATTTGAACATCATACTGACCCAACAGAAGAGATACTATTATTACCCCCACTTCACACAGGGGGAGATAATAACTAGTCCAAAGTCACATAGCTAGAGAATGGCCAAGCTGCACTCAAATTCAAGCCAATGTGGCTCCAGTCTGTGCTTAGGTGCTATATTCCTGTCAACAGGTGTGATTTTAACTATCTGCATTCTACATGGATACCTTGTCAGTTATTAGAGTTATTAGAACCATCATCACTCAAGTGCAATGTAAAGAGAATTGATAGATGTCATCTTTCAGGGAAATTTTTAAAAGGAACATGGCTATGTGAGAGCAAAATAAGTAGCATCTTTTTTGAAGTGTAGGCGATAAAAACTGCTAGTTCATCCTTAGGACCCTGCAAAATGGCACTGCCCATCCTCCACAGAAATACCAGGTTTGAACCTTGGGGCAACCTTGACATTAGATCCTCTTCAGCCCAATGTTACTACACACCCAAATCCTTAATTTCTAAATTTAAAGAAACCCAATAGAACCCAAATCATAGCTGCACTAAAATTTGTTGACTATCTTTTAGATAGGATCTTGCAGGCCCACACACGGCATGCTTAAAAATTCCAGATTAAGTACAGAAAGAAAAACCTCATCCTGGTGGTCAAATCATGACAGGAAATGATGCCACCAGCAATTATTCATCTATTAGCAGTCACTTAAGTACCATAAGGCTTTTAAGGAAAAAGACTGTGAGGCAGTGGTTAGAAACGAAGACCCAGTATTAATGTAGTCAAGCTATTCAGCTGGATTCAATAAAATAAAAAGCCCTGCCCAGACCAGTGTCTGTAGTAGAAGATGCTAAGAGCTGTTTTTAAAAATCTGGTTTTATTGAATCCAGGCTTTATACGCAGCATTCCTTCTTCCTGAATGGCTGAAAAACCATCCCAAGCCTTTTAAACCAGTGGAGAGGAAATGGACTTAAGCTGTGTCAAGAAAGCACAGTTATATTTAAGGGAGACAACTTCATAATGTTCAAAGTGATCAAAACCTAGGTAGCCCCTTCATAATGTTCAAAGTGATCAAAATCTAGGTAGCCCCTTGCATGCATTGTCAAGAAAAGCTTGACAATATATTGGGAAATTCTCTTTTATCAATTTAGTTCAGACTCAAGACCATTACTGAGAGCCGAGGCCAGAAGGCTCTGCAAGCCCCTGAGCACACCCACATGAACAAATTGCAATCTCCCCCCTCTACCCCTCGCTCGTGAGGAATTTAAACCCCTGGGAGGAAGCAGGAGCTTGGGGCTGGTGAGCAATGAGAGAAATGTTGTGGTTTGGATGAACATCACTTGGTTTAACTGTCTGTCTGTGAGGCTGTCCCTCTCTGTTCATGTCTCTTGCTCTATCTGCATTGTTGTGGGACTACTTTGTCACCAGGCCCCAAGCCTCAGACCTCCCTGGCTAGGGAGCCCACAAGCAACTTCTGTGTTTATCCCTCCAACCACATCTTAAGCAAACTGCTGCTCCTGTCCCACCACCCTGCCCAGCAGCTCAATTCAACTTGTCAGGAAAGCTGCGGGACCACTCTGCCCCTAATCTCCCTCACACTACTTCAGTTGCTTCTGAAAAGAAGCCACTGAGGAACTGATACTTTGGGTGATGGCATCAAGCTGAGGTCGCACTTGAGCCAGGGAGACCAACAGCTAACCAATTCTAATGCAACATGGTAAGATGCTACAATGGAAGTATGTGGAAAATGCTATGGCCACACGATGAAAAGTGGCATCTGTTTGCAATAGGTTTTAGAGGACTCCTCTGGCAAATAATTCTATAATAAATGTTCCTCATATGTCTCATTGCTAGGGGTTTAGCTGTCTCTCAGTCATCTATTCATATTCTCTTTGACATCTATTCATCTATTTCTCTCTATCTATCTATCTATCATCTCTTCTGTCTATTTAGAACATTTTAAACCACATAATTTTCTAAGGCAGGTTCCTCTTCTTGCTGCAGGGAGAGCCTAGCCACCAAAGATCATTCTGCCAAAGTGAAAGTTGACAAAGGGGGTTTGAGTTGCTTCTTTAGAGGTCTTAAAAACAGGATTGTTTTCATTGGTTGGGATGGTTGGGTGGTCCTGCCCGAAAGCAGTGAGGCTGACTAGAGGACTTTTCAAGGGCTCCCATACATCCTTGTTTCACTAATCGCCAAGAACTCGTAAGTCCCCTTGGACCATAAACAACTGCTACCTTTTGAATACTGCGACCGGCTGCCCAGACCAAAAGCTGGAGTGAGGAATGGTAGCCTTGAAGGGCGAATTTCCATAATCTTAGAGGTCACCGTTGCAGCTGGCTGCAGTTCTAATAGAGACTGCCAACTCTGCACGGAGAGTCACAGCAGGGTTATAATCATCCATAGCTGACATCAAGAGCCAAAAATCCATGCGATGCTTGAAGTTAGCATTTGTTATGTAGCTTGCATTTTCTAATGCCCTAAAGCTTCTGATCTGTTTCCAGCTGGAAGGAAGTGCAGACTGCTCTGTTCATTGGTAAATCTGGACTCTGTAGCACAAAATTCCAAAGGTCCCCTCATCTTCTATTAGGTATAACGTCCTCCCAAATGTCAGGGCTTTTTAGGTGATTTGTATATCTATGGGAAAAGGAAAAGTAAGCCAAGGGTGGCATCGAGAAACATTGTTAACTCATGATTAGTGCCCTTGTTCTACTGGAATACAAACCAAAGTGCCAGCCACCCTCAACAGTTAAACATCAATGCCACCGTGGCCTACAGACAGAATCCATGGTCATGAATGTTTATTTTGGGTCTTAACTGTCTTTGAAAAGAGCTGCTGATTGGCCTAATCACATTGAATCCAGAGCTGATTCCTACTTTCTTGGAGAAGCTCCCATCAATGATGCTGCAAGTGTGACCAGGGCTCCACAGGTCTGCAGGCACAGGAGGCCCCCAATATGATCTTCTGCCTTTCATTCCATAACTATTTCCATGGGGGACTTCTTTGGGACTGTCAGAAGCAACCTGGTTTTGTTTTCTAAATGCATTTTGAGAGGTAAATACAGTGACCATCAACAAGATAATTTCAATCCTATTTTGGGGATCAGAGATGACCTGTTCATAATCTTTTACGTTTTTCAATATTTTCTTTGCAATTATAACAACCAAATTAATAAAGTCAATAGCCGTGTTATGGTTATAATCAGTAATCAGTACTGAAAAGGAAGCCTGATATGATGACTTAAAGCATCTTGGCTCAGTCAATTACCACTGCCTAATCTTGAGCAAGGTGCTAATTGTCTCTGTGCCTCAGTTTCTTCATCTGCAAAGTGGGGATAATGACAGTACCTATCTCATTAGGTTTAAATGAGTTAGTATATGGAACATGCTTAAAGCAGTGATAGACATGCTCTGTTAGCTACTACTATTATTATTAGGAATGAATAAATCGTGAAGCTAATTAATACCAAGCAAAAGAGGCAGCATCTAGGAAGATGGGTTCTCAATGGTATACAATAATACAGCAAAGAGTGTGGTGCATAGTACCTACATATAGTACCAGCAATAAATACCTTGGGCACCTGGACCCCACTTTTATTTGTAACAAATTATATTTGATTTATTTATCCTTGCAGAGTTGCACTTTGCATCTTGCTTCCTCTCTGCCATTGTTGGTGTTTGGAGATGCAGAGTTGTGCTCCCATAGTTGACCAGTAAGTTGGGTCCCATTGTGGAGTTCTTTCCTTTCCTTCACTGTCCTGAAATCTTCAGATCTTGGAGCCCTCTGTACCTTTTGAAATCTTCATTTCTGATACTTCTATTTTGCACATTAAGAAACATAGGTACAATGATAATGAGCTAATCATGGAAGGTCACTGTGCTCCCATGGATGCCTGTCTCACATGTTGCTGTTGGAAGGGGCTGGGCATTAGTACAAAGATAAATGTACCATTCCAGTGCCTTCTTCCAAAAAATTACCATCAGAGAGTACAACCCTTTCCTTAGGAATTTTTGGTAGATAGACTCTTGTTGAGAACTTCAGAAAAGGATTAATTTATCCTTGAGATAATGTTGATAAAATTATATTATAAACTGAATTTCTGTGAAATATTCTCACTGTTAAAATTAATGTCTTCTGTTTGAATTCAAAGTGAACTTTTTTATATAAATTTTAAAACCATGTTTTGCCTAGGTATTCAGAGCCACATGAGATGTGTGTTGACCACTTTGCCCATGGCTAGAGTTTACTGTATACTTTTCATGTTTCAGCCCCATGCCAGCTTCATGGGTTAATAAAAAAAACTACCTTAATTTCAAAGTTCTGGCCTTTTAACCTTTTAGGAAATGAAAGGATTTAAAGAGCCTGCTGATAGATTGCACAGTGTCTACTTTGCATTTCTACAAGCAGAGTGTGAATGAGCCTGATTCACTGCCAGGGTTAGGAAGGTTAAGAGATCCTGATAAATTCAGATCAAGTGTAATGAAAATGCTTAGCAACTGGGGACCCAGCAGGGTTCAGAAGGCTTGCAAGAGAAAAGCACTTATAATCATGAGATGAGAAGGGATGTTAATGACAACAACCAACAGACTGATAACGTCATTTATTCTTGTACCAGTATAGTTAAGTGCATTCACAAAAAGCTACGCAATGTAATGGGTGAGATGAGACTGGAAAACCTTTTGGAAGAAAGTGAGTCCAATATACATGCTTCAATTTATAGGAGATCAACAAAATAAATACAGTGAATAGAATAGTGATTTTTATTTCTAACCTATAGTTGAGATAACACATATAGGCACTGAGTATTCCAATTGACCCCCATAAGGCAGAGCACTGGGCCTATTCGTGTCTATATAGTTAAAGCTCAATAAATGATGAACAATTTCTAAAGATAGATGAGGCACCTCTCTGGGTAATTTCTTTTATTTGTCCTTTCATTCATTTACTCACACAGTGAATTCTGTTAATCACTCATGAATATCAACTCATGTTCATATGGTAGTTGAACAGGAGCAATACAGACATTAAAGATGGTGAGATGAATCTTGCATTTTTTTACAAACATTATTGAGTTATTTTTAGAGAGAGTGAGGAAAGGAGAGAGAAAGATTTGTTGTTCCACTTATTTATGCATTCATTGATTGTTTCTTGTAAGTGCCCTAAGCGGGGATTAAAGCAGCAACCTTGGTGTATAAGTATACTGCTCTAACCAACTGAACTACCAGGCCATGGCTTGCTTTTTAATAAAAAAATAATTATTTTCTCACATTGGATGTTTGAAGTGTCAAGGATCATGCCCTAAGAGTAGGGATCAAATAGGAAGCAATGAGTTTTAAACCATCAATTGCACCTAAAAATTTAAAAAACCTCCTATGAAGTCATGAAGGCAGAAAGGTCTAGTTTTATAGTGCATGAATGACTTTTTTTTTCCTTTGGAGACTTGAAGCATTCATTCCTCTCCTAGCTCATCTTTTTCTTCATTTGCACCATTACCTGCATTTCTACTGGATCTGCAAAGGATGTCTATAAATAGTTAATTAAAAACTTGGGGGGGGGTCAAATTGCTTTTCAAAAGAAAAGTTTAATTACAATATAAAAGTTGTGATCAATTGTTCTCTGTTTTATTCCTGAAAGAAATTAGCACATGAAGAAAAAATTCTGTTCCCTGTTAAAATACGCAAACACCAAAAATATCAACTCTACCTCAACAGTTTGGGTGTTATTTGTTTAAACATGTTTGTTTTCTTAGTTAAGTTAAAAATATTTTCCCTTGGTGTTTTGAAAGGGACATATAAAAATAAAAATAAATGACATGTTTAAAAAGTTATATTCATCAGACCTGGACCAGAGCACAGAAAATGAATAAAGGAAGTGAATTCAGGACCTGTGTAGTACTTTTCCTATTTCAGTTGCTCTAAATAAATGTAGAAAAACAAATTGAAATAATAAAGTACATTGCCACTCAGTACAAGTGAGAAATGAAAAAGTAGTCTTTGTATCAAGTTAAGCTTAGAAATGAATTAATATATGCCCATGTGATAATTTTTCATGTGATTATACAGCAAACCCTGTTACTATGAACTATAATACCCCTTTCTAAAAATGTTTATGGTCTGCCATTTCACCTGAGATGTCATGTTGAACTACAAATCAAAGTTAAGGGGGATCTTGACATTAGATATAAGTCTACCATGCTTTGTCAAAAGGCAACTTCCTTAAATTATAATCTTCATTTAAAAGGTCAACATGAGTCACCTTGTAAGGTTCAGATACAGTTCATTCTCTGGATTCTGGAGGAGCCAAACTAAGACCACTCATGAAAAAGTATTGGATAGGAATGTTTGAATCTAAATGTTGCAGTAACTCTCCTATCTTGAGCCTCAAAAGATAGATATAGGCTCCGTATGGGAGGCAACCAATCAGTGTGTCTCTCTCACACTGATGTTTTTCTCTGTCTCTTCCTCTCCCTTTCATTCTTTCTAAAAATCTATGGAAAAATATCCTCAGGTGAGGATTACCAAAAACACACACATAACAAACAAAAAAAGATTTAGGCTCCAATTCAAAGATTGTTAATTTGTCAACTATTAAAAAAATGTATGTAGGGAATATATTGTTACTAGACGTGGAAGTGGCAACCACTCAAATGCACAAACTACCTAAGGGTATTTTGTATTGTCTAAAAACTTTTTGAAATAAATTATCTCCAGAAGCCATACTCAAAATATTGAACAAGCAGCCTGGTGTGTACCCAGTCCAATCAGAACAGACTGTAGCCAGCTCTAAATACTGGCAGATCTGGGCGGGGCATCCAGGTGAACGCCAGCCCTGGTTAGTTCTTTTGAGGTCTCTCTTGGTGCTAAAGCTGTTTTACCAATGGGTTTAAGAAGAAATTTAAAGATGAAGAAACCCAAGTTCAGAAGAGTTAAGAGGTGGCTGGTCCAGGCTAGAGATGAGATTTACATTCCGGTCTGAACCCTGCTCCAGTCTCCTGCTACTACACAAGTGACCAAAAATGTTCTCTGGGAACCTATGTTGCCTGGAGCCCATGCCACATGGCACAGTGAGGCTACTGGGACCACTCAGGAGGCAATCTGTTCAGACACATTTTTAGAGCCTGCGGGACAGGTAACCTCCACTCTTGAGCTTTCTGTGGGACTTGTACCTCTCAGATGAATGTTGAGTCAGAAGCACCAGCTCCATTGGAATCCCCGAAGCCTGAGACAGGGAGGCACTCACACCAGAGATCTGACTTGGGATAACATGGAGGACGGTTGACTTGGGGAGACAGGCAGGTGAGTGGAAGTTGTGGATAGCATTTTCAAACAAAGGTAAATCTAAAAGTGATCTCAGCTCCACCTACCGCCTCTGTCACTCATCTCTGTCCTTTCCCAGATGAGTGTTTCAGTTTGCTCTGGTCAGCAGTCTGCATTGCCCACAGACAAGATGGTACTTTATCATACCAGAGGTGGGACTGGAAACAAGTGTTTTGAGAACTTGTGACAAAATTGCCTGCAGATTAATCAGTATTCACCATAATATTGAAACCCAGCCTGAAAACCATCTGTGTCTTGTCCTCTCTCCACATTTTTCTGATCCTGGAGACCCAGTGGGTGTGAAGAGGGAGGCCCAAGAGGCCAGTGTGGGTGGTAGGGCACAAAGAGGATCAGGGTTCTAAAACCTTCCTGCTGTTGGCTCATGATAGGATGTTTGTCTGTCTAGTGGTGCCTAGAGCAAAAGTGCTTGCTTGGGAAATGTTTGTTGACCAAATGAGTGAGTGAATGAGGGGAATAATGAATGAATGAGTTAGAGAATGAGTGAGAATGTGGGTAAGTGGCCAAGAGCATCAATAACGCAGATTTTAGTCCATTCCTGGAACCCCTCGGGAAGAATGCATCAAGCATGCCTTTCCTAAGGGCAAGGCCAAACATTCAGCCAGATCTTGGTATCTCTCATCCAATTCACTGGACTGAGATGCTTCTCCACAAAATGGAGATCTGGACAGAAAACACTTACAAACAAAACCAGACCTAGGGCCTCTCTGATTGCAGGTATAGTCCCCTCCATGATACCATGTCAGAGGGTCCCTCTATATTTCTCTGAATGTCCATGCTGTCTGCTCAGCCTGAGGGCCCTCTCTTCCCTGTCACTGCTTCTTCCCTAGAAAGCCCATCCCAGGAGGCCAGACAACTTCACATCGCCCAAGAGGCTCTCCTCCCACACTCGTCCTCCTCCACCTCTCCTGGAGTCAGTTGGCTGCCTTGGACTGGACTCTCTGCTTATGTTTTAAATTGGATCATGACTCCTCCAGTTGTATATTTGATGACGAATAATTAAGACATTACGAAAAGTTAGATTTTCCCCTTTAAGTCTTTCAGCTTTTACATTTTCAGGGACCTGCAGGAAACAGAGCCCAGAACCCTTGGGTAAGAAGTGAGGGTGGGCTCTCTGAGAGAGGCCGAAGGAGCAAGGTCACAGGACGGGTCTGAGAAGTTGAGCTTCCACACTGACTTGCCCGATTCACCAGGGAAAGGCTGGGTGTGGGGTCCCCCAGTACATTCTCTACCTCCAGTACAGTCACTCCTCCAAAGAAGGCGCCACGAAGCCAGCCTGCACAGGTGCGTAGCATCTGCACACCTCTCAGCAATTTTGGTCTCCAGTCACGCCCCTAAGCTCATAGTCCTGATGTGCTGTAGGTGCTGAAATAGAATTGGGGCCTCTGGAGAGGGGGAGGGCAGGGAGGCTCTGGGGTTCTATTCTGAGCAACACAGGCCTCATGCAAACCAACACAAGATGAGGGCCACGAGAGAGCTTGGTGGCATTAACTCCCACAAGTCACAGTCTATGCTACTTGGCTTAAAAATGGCACTGAGTAGAGGATTCTGCCAATGCTCATTCTCAGGAGAACACCCACCACCTGGACATGGCCAGCCGCTCAGTGGGAAAAAAATGTTCCAAGGTTCCAAGAGATGAAAACTGTTGTTTAGAAATGTAAGTGAGCTCTAAACTAGAAGCCTAGATGGAAATACATGGGGAGGGAGGGAAGGACACTCTGTAATCGGGCCTCCGGGTTTTTGTCCTCTCTGACGCATGAGGCGAATACGAATGGTTTATAGATGTGGGCGAAGGTTCTCAGAGCGAGAATGTCCATTCCATCAGAGATTAACATGCAATTTGGGAACACAATTACCTGCCTGGGACCCTGGGAAAGTAAAACTTCCTGGTGTGTCTGCCAGGGAGAGTGATTGTAAGACAAGGGCTGAGAATCTCACAAACAAGATTTTAGAATTTTATCCAAACAGCTGCAGTTCACCTTCAAGGAGCCCGGACTCGTTTGGGTTGGATAGATGTTGCAACACCAAGTTAGAGGTCTCCCTAGGCTGGTGCCAAGAGCTGGCCCCACGGGACAAAGAGAGAACAGTTGCTCTCTTAATGGGAGCAGAAAACAAAACTCCCTCCCCCGCCGCCCCTCCTCCCCCCCACCAACCTCCCTGCTTTATTGTGAAATTGTCACTGTGCCTTTGAGGAGAGATTAAAATCCGAGCCATGTCCAATTTAAAGGGCAGGTTCCCAGGCACAGAAGGGAGAGGGGTTTGAGGAGGGGAAAAAGTCAGAGGCAGCACATTTATGGAGGATTTGAGGATCACAAAAAGTGATGGGACTTGATTCCATTAAAAATAATGGAAATCACAAGCCCACAATTTTAAATATCATAGTAAAATAAAGCGGCGAGGACAGTCTAGCTTGCTCTCTGCTCCCATGCTCAAGCCTGCCTGGGAACCTGGGAGCAGTTTCCTGAGCCCAGCATGGGTGCCGAGCGAGCAGCTGTTTTTACGCACTTTCCTGCCCTGACACACAAAGATTCTTCAGTGGAGAGTGAGAATGAATGGTCCACCCACCGCTGAACACTTCCTGAGAGCCGGAGGTGCTAGGCAAAGTGGCTGGAGTGAGGGACAGAAAAAGTATAGCATTCTCAAGGCATGGGCAGAAAAGGTGAGAGAACCGGAAAGAGGCTGTAAGAAAGCTGTCTGTTTGGCAGCTTTGCCTAATTCTCAACATAGAGGATCCCCCCACTCCCTCAATCCCCCGGTTTTCCGGAAGGATTTCCAGGGCTCCTGAGTCTCTCATCTGGTTCCAAATCTTTGGAAGTGACCGTGCCTGCTCTACACAGGAACCCTTCACGTGTTCTCTCCCGGGGTCACTTGTAAAGATGAGGGAAGATGGGTGATACCAAAGCAGTTCTAATCCCGTGGGTTTGTGTCCCAGAGAGCCACATGCTGGGGGCCCCCAACTTGACTTTAGAGGAGGAGCACATCCTAGCAAGGAGATTGATCATTACCCAGTCTGGATAGTACCATCTCTGGATGACACCGACATTGAAGAAATACTCCTTACTTGCTCAAGTCAAGAGGTTTTTCAAGTCAGCTCATCCTCCTAAGGCAAAGATAATAGAATACTCATAGGTTGGGGTCCCTGTGAAGATGAAACAAGCAGACATACACAGTGCTTCAAGGTTGGGGTCCCTGTGAAGATGAAACAAGCAGACATACACAGTGCTTCAAGCAGAACCTGGCACCTAGTTGATGCTCAATAGCCTCTGAGGCCAGTGTTTTCTGTTCATTCATTTGGCTTTCTGTTTCCCCAGTGAAATTTCTGTATTTTGACACAAGTCAATAAGGTACTGTAATAGGTCTTGCATATCCCCCTTCATTTCTGAAAGAACTCCAGAGTCCCTAGCTAAATGAGCTTATGGCAATCTATGCTAGTCATTTATCAATTAAGCACAATGTTTCACATGATTTAAAAAAACACACACACATAGTTCTGCAGCATTCCTTCCTTCCCCTTCATCTCCTTTCCAAATCTTCTTAAGACTCCTGGCATATATTACATTAACTACTGACAGGTTATGGAAAATGAGTTTCAGTAAAATGAAGATAGATGTAATGCATGAAGTTGCTTTTCTGAATCAAATACCAGCACCCTGCCCAAATTGTGCAGAGGAGAAGAGAAGGAAGGAAGGAAGGAAGGAAGGAAGGAAGGAAGGAAGGAAGGAAGGAAGGAGGGAAGGAGGGAAGGAGAGAGAGAGAGAAAGAGAGAGAGAGAGAGAGAGAGAGAGAGAGAGAGAGAGAGAAGGAG
This sequence comes from Lasiurus cinereus, assembly GCA_011751065.1. Taxonomy (NCBI): domain Eukaryota; kingdom Metazoa; phylum Chordata; class Mammalia; order Chiroptera; family Vespertilionidae; genus Lasiurus; species Lasiurus cinereus. The sequence continues at coordinate 14,965,182 of JAAGEH010000480.1, forward strand.
GGAGGGAGGAAAAAAGAAAAGCCTGCCACAAAACAGAGCCCTTGGTGTTGCTAGGAATTCTTATCCTGCAGCAAAACCTGCAGCAGGAATGCCCTCTCCCTTTAGTAATGAGATACTTGTCGGGTCCCTTGCACTTGGGGCTCCTGGGCAGCATTTACTCCCCTAGAAAGAGGGGTGGAGGCGGGCTGTCTGCCCTCCCCGAAGTCCAGGCTTCGTCTCCATGGTGTTTTCCACTTTCCCAGACCAACTGGAGCAACGTGAAGGATTTGCTGCCAGCCATTTAAGTGGCTAGGCTAGGGTGAGAACTCTCCCTCCTGGATGCTACATGGGAGAGTAGGGAGGTCACCCATCTATACCTCATAGACCCCCCACCCCCACTTCTAGCAATGGGGTTGCAGCATCCAAACTCCACACCTCTGAGCTCAACACTCCTGGGTCCTTGGAGTAAGGCCCCTACAGTAGCTGCTCCTGTGGGCAGACACATCCTTTTTCCTATTATAGTTACAGCAAAAACAATAAGCAGTAAATCCACCAAGGGTCCCTGTAGGCTCCCACAGACCGACGTTCTCACACTACCCATGGAAACTTGTCAATGCACAGACCCCGTGATTCATTGTAGTCCAAGGGGCTTCTCACACTTTACAAATAAATATTAACACTGAGAGGGTGCTTTGTTTCACTTTGACTCCCAGAGCTGATGATCAAAATGAAACGCTCTCAGGGAGATCACGGATAAAAAGGGTGTGAAATAACTCATTTCTGCCATTGCAGTCAAAACCGAAAAAGTTTTCGCCTTGTTGGCTGGTGGTTACTAATTTGGAGGATGCCAGTTTTAGAGTTGAGCTCAGTTTGACTTGTAAATGAAAGGTGTAACCTCGCCAAAATTACCCCTCTGTGAACCTGCCTACTTCAACATGCCTCACACACCCCTCTCTTCTAGGTTGGGGTGGGGTAGAAGTTCAATGAAATCATTAGAAAGTTCAGGAAACCAGGAGGTGAAAGGAAAGCAACTGAACTTGGTGAAAATAACAGATGCCGGGCCCTTCCAGGAGCCCCGGCCTTGGTCCTTTTTATTTGCCTTCCTAAGCCAACATTTCCGAACCACTGCCTTTCAGGCGAGTGGAGAGAAAGAATGGATGGGAAATGTTGGTCAGGTTTGCAGAATACCTGGCTCAGGCCCAACTTCACCATCATTCCATCAAATCTATATCCCCACCCGCAGATGGGATTGAACCTTCCTATTTCGTGGATGAGGACCCAGAAGCACAAAGAGGTTCAAGGAAACACTAGGTCTGGGTGTGCAGCTGCTAAGCAGTTTGTGTGAGGGAAAGACCAGATGCAAAATACCACAAGTGGATTCAGCTCTCCTGTGATTCCTCAAGCTCACATCCTGGGGCTGGGGTGTAGCCCTTCTGCAGGGGAACACCATGCTCGTGCTGGGGGTACCACCATTCTCCACCACACCTGGGCAGCTTGTCCTTTCTTTTCTTCTTCCCAATAATTCTCTTCTTCTGACTTGCTTTGTCTTGACTCTCTCTCTTTTCCCATAGCCAGTTACTCTTAGTCCTACCAACATGTAACTCCCTCAGGGAGTCCTGGGGCCCACCCATAGAGAGTCTGATGGAACTTGTTCAGTATGGAGTCTGGGCATCCGGACTGTTAAATATTCCTGGGGGGTTCTAACATGCAACTCAGACTGAATCAACCAGATACAGCCTGCAGAATCCAGAAACCCACCTGGACATGCTCGGGTTGAAGAAAAGGGTGACCACTGGGACAACCTCCAGTGATGCTCCAACCACATTGGCTGAGAAAAACCCGAGCACATGATGTGGAGAATCTAGCATTTAAAAGGGCAAAGGATGCCTTGGCTGGTCTCCCAAGAGGGACTCTGGGGAAACACATGTTGGTTTCCTGGGACCAGGGGATGTCCAAGGACAGGTGACAGAAGAGCCTCCCTGCAAAGAAATAGCCTGAAACAAGGAGTGGCTGTGCAAACTCAGCTCCCCATGAGATCAACACCACAAACCATAAACCAGGCTTTGTTAGCCCCTTCTGCAAACCAGCTCCTAGTCTACCCCTCGCACAAACACCCTGTGTAAGACAGAACATTCCACAGCCCTGCTCTGCAGTTTCCTTAAGGAAGGCAGCAGCACACCTCACATGTCAGCCTGTAACACACCTCCTGTTCCTTCCTTGGGTACTAGCCTGAGGACAAGAACAAGGCATGGCCAAGGGTTCCATGTATAATACAGACTGCAGACCAGGCAGGATGAGCAGACTGGGCACAGAAGTCGTGGTACCCCTGCAGAAAGCATGTGTTGTATACGCAACATGTGGCACGAAGCTGGAGTACACAGGTCAACAATGAATGAGCAAAAGCATGTAATATTGAAAGTGGGGCTTCAACCCATTGCTTGCCACAAGCAGGAAATACTGGGGAAAGATAACAAACATGACTTTCCTCAAGGAGTCAGATCTGCTGGTAGAGCGAGTTACAGCATCTCCCGAATGCAGGCCCCCAGGGAGGCTGGAAACAGTCCTCTGGACAGCCCTCTCCTTGGCTGTGGGCCAGGATCGAGGAAGAGAAGGAGAAGTGGGGTGTCTGCTCCTCCAGCTCCCAGGTGAGCTGAATGGGGCTCCTTTAGGAGCTGGTGTTGTGGGGCACACCCTATGTCTCAGGAGGCTGCATGTTAGCTCAGCCATAGCCACAAGGGGTGTGGGGCTCAGAGATGGTCAGGGACAGAGGCTTCCCTCACTTGGCTGGGACAGCTGCTCCTCATGAGAGACAGCTGCAGAGGGGGGCCCCACACTTGGCTGCCAGCTCAGCTGTCTGTGGGGACCTGGGAGAGCTGAAGCAGTTTCTAAATGAGAGGAATCTCAAAGACATCAAGAATTAAAGCTACCCTGAGAAAGGTGACTGAAGACAAGGGGCTGCATTAGAATGGCTACAGGTGTGGCAGGAGTTTAGGAAGGGGATGTCATGACATCACCCTCTACATGGCTGTGGGGGCCTGAAAAATGTGTCTGAGAACTTGGTATGGACATCTGTAATCACGCAGTTGGAGCAGTAAACATGAGCTTGGAAAGAATCCCTTTACTCTCTTCTCCTTCCTATCTCTGTGTACATTCAGCCATGTAATTTATTTTAGCAAAAATAACTGCACTCTTTGCCTGTTGCTGAACTTTGAGCTTCTTCTGAAGGCAGCTGCCCTGGAGCCCCAATGCTCTACTTCACATTGTACACCGCCTGCAATGTGCCCCCGCCCCGCCAGCAGACACTGTCTCCAGGTTCACACAGGTGCAGACATGTGGTGGCCAGGGAAGAAAAAAAAAAGAGGTATCTTAAAGCAACAATGGATCCAATCCTCCAATGTTTAACCACAATCTGAACAGAGACTTGTCAATTATGATCAGTGAGTTGGGGAGGTCAACACTGGCATTGCCTACACCAACCGTGGCAACTAACCAAAACAATCTTAGGAGGGAGTGTGTGACGCCATCATGGTGCCATTACTTGACATCAACCCAGTCTCCTAACTTTCTTTGTTAGATTTGGTGTTCACCAAACTTCATCTGAAGCCCACCTCGTTTCCCAGAAAAAATCAGCCCAGAGACAGAGCAAGGGCTAGGACAGGAAAGCACACATCTTGCTGCAAATGAATACCCTGGCATTCTAGTTTGAACAGGTGTTGACATTGTCAATGAGAGTCAGCCCCTATGAAGTAGATTTGTCCTTGGGGGTGGACAAAGCAAGTCTCTGAGGTTCCATGACCAGGTCCAGACCCTGGATTGGGGTGAAGTTAATAAGTCCCTTGGGGGTCATTATTAATCATTCCCAAGTGGCAGCCCAACTGAAAGTCTTCCATGGCCACTCACCGCATTTCTACACTTTTTCTTGAATGAACTCTATAGGTTCAGAAATAGGCTGAGTTTGACAGGGCCTGGGTGCTGTGCATGACTGTCACGGTGTTAGGAACAGGGAGCACTTCTGTTCACTTGTTAGCTACAGGGCAAGCTTCACTGTCGACATGAAATTTTGTTTTTTTGGGGGTGTTTTTTGTTGTTTTTGTAGTGTTATTGTTAATCCTCACTGGAGGATATTTTTTCTATTGCTTTTAGAGAGAGTGTAAGAGAGGAGGGGAAGAGATACAAAGAAGCATTCATGTGAGAGAAACACATCAACTGATTGCCTCCCATATGCTCCCCAATCAGGGTGAGGAACCTGCAACTCAGGTACATGTTCTTGACCAGAATGGAAGCCAAAACCCTTTGGTTCATGGGCTGACACTAATCACTGAGCCACGCTGGCCAGGGTGGGTTGTTGACATCAATTTAGATCTGTTGAATACTTCAGCCATGCCTGATTTTGATGTAATCAGACTGAAAGCCAGTCAAAGGTTGACCAGAAGGTGTAAGACACCTGCTATCAAAGAACAGGGGACTTTGGGAGATGTAATATATATATATATATATATATATATATATATATATATATATATATATATATGAAATGATTGGATATATTCAACATCACAAATAAAAATATACCCAGACTCATAAGAGAATGAGCCAGAATTGAGTGGAGTTCATCTGGAAAGGCCATCTGAAAGAATTTCTAAGGAAAAGCAGCGAAGTGTCACGATAAAATGATGGGTTTTGAAGTCAAAGAGACTTGGGTTCCAACGCTTGTCAAGGTACAGGCAAGACTACGCAGGGTGGGATCAAAGTGCCTAACACATGGGAAGTGGCCAAGAAAGGGTTACAAAAAAGTATTCATGCAGAAGGAAAAAGGGTGGGGATGAAATAAGGTATGAAGAGACTTTATACCCTCTTTGCATCAGGCACTATCTAAATGCTTTATTGTATTAATTCATTTTGCTTTCACAACAACCCTGGGAAGTAGATGCTATTATTTACCCTACTGACTAGTAAGTAAAACAAGGCACAGGGAGATTAAGTAATTTGCCTAAGAACAACACAGAGCTGGGACTTGAATCCAGGCAATCTGCACCCTGTGTTTGGAATGTTAAGCAATTTACTGCCTTTTCCCATTATATACACTACACCACCTTATCTTTGAACCATATTTATGAGCAGACATAACTGTCTAAGCAGCCTGGGTTTTTAGGATGAATATGTAAAATATTATAAATCTCTTGCATATCGGGGAGTGGTCATTTGGTACAATTTTTGCTGATCACTCAGTCATCTATTCAAGACAGTGATGTGTATCGACTATTTTTGTCTCAGTTAACTTACAACACCATGTAAACATGGACTCAACTGGAGTGCCTGAACAATAAATTATCACCAGCCAAGTGCAAAATAGCACTTGATTTCTCTCTGCCTGAGCATGCTATCTATTTATACTTTGCTTACTTCTGTGGAGTTCAAAGTGCTTTACACACATTTCATCAGTGCTCTACTTCTGTTGATTTATTGCCTTTACTATACCCATGTGACGAGTGTACCCTACCACCACGCTTGATATTTACTACAAGATCCTCGGTTCTCAACTACCATTTTTTTTTTATCTAAGTGATTTACTGACTGTCCTTAATTTATAATTAGTGCAAATTCGTTGACATTTAAAGGATAGCATTTTACTACTTCTTTTAGATAAACTCATTTTGCATCTGATATGACCATTTTTGTCCCTGAATATTAACCAAACATAAATTTTTATCCTTTCTTTCTAATGCATTTAATGGCTGCCTTTGAATCAAAATAGATGCCATTTTACTTTATTTTTATTTTTTCCTTAAACCAATGACCAGTACAGTGTCAAAACCCTCCAAGTTCTTTTTTAAAAATGTATCCTTATTGTTTAAAAGATTACAGATGTACCCCCTTTTTTCCCCATTAACCCCCTCCACACCACTCCTGCCACCTCCCCATTGTATAGTGAGGCCTTCACCTCACTATTGTTTGTGCATTAAAACTATAAGTACAATTGCCTTGTTTTACTTAGTTATTTTCTGAAGTTCATTGTACATATTTTTTTCAGGTTGATTTGTGCACTGGTACACATGAATTTCCAAATTTGTTTTTTGCCTTTTCATATTCATCGGCAAAAAATAAACTTTGATAATGAAGTAGAGTAAGGAAAGGAACTCCATGGCAAGGCTTCCTTGACTGGCTGTAGGATAGATGACAGTCCAAACTAAGGCGCACACAAGCTGGAAACTAGCTTATACAAGGCCACGAGTTGATAGAGCTTACTATTTAGAAGCAAGCCTTCGTGATGCATGCACAAAGAGAAAGAAGAAAGAGTTGTTATTTGATATTTCGTCAGTGACAATTAAAAATAGCCCAATGCCTAGCCTCAGGCTGGGTGTTCTGTTTTCTTTTGTCCTCCTCTCACTTGAATATCCATCTTCGTTATTGAAAACAGAAACCCCAGCCTTTCCCAGCCTTAAGCATTTCTCTGTTTTTACAAAAAAGATACTAGACCAACAGTCCCTTTACAGATACCAGCAGTTATCTTTTCATTCTACACAAGTCCTTAAAGTTTCACCTTGCCTGGGTGTGTCATCAGCCAATGTGGATGCAGGAAGATGGGACAGGTATGGCCAGATATGGGAGGTCAGGGAGTCATAAAACTCACAGTATCAGTCATGGTGACGGAGGAGTGTCTAAAACAGTGGTTCTCAACCTGGGGGTCGAACGACCCTTTCACAGGGGTTGCTTAAGACCATCGGAAAATGCAGATATTTACATCACAATGCATACAGTAGCAAAATTTCATGGTTGGGGGTCACCACCACATGAGGAACTGTATGCAAGGGTCGAGGCCTTCTCTGTAGTATAATATCCTCATTCAAGAGAAAGGGTCAGACAGGAGGAGATTCAGAGCTGTGCAGATGCCCAGAGGTTTCTTTTACCCCTGGGCTTCTTGCATACTCCATTCTTTCTTCCTAAGTAACTGGGTGCCTCTATTACTTGCCTTCAGGATTCAGTTTAGTTATAATTTCCTCCAAAAAGCCTTTCCTCCTGCTGGGTGGGATGCCTATTTTGTGGCCATAGCTCCATAGGCCCACCCTACATATATTACTGGGCTGAAAATCCAGGATCGCCTTCAGATAAAGACAGGGTCAAAGGAAAGAGCTGAATGAAAACTGGGTGAAAGATGGCAGGAGAGCCAGATGTGATCTGGGCGTGGAAGGGCCTTCCTATGACTGGCACTGTTACTCCTCCCTGCCATCCTGGGTGCACCCTACAGAACTGTGGTAACCTCTTAAATCAAAACCAGGCCAAGTCTAAAAGAGTTCAATTAATAAAAATTACATTACTTGAATGTTTTCAAAAGCAGATTTTGCCCTTTTATTTTTCTCTGTTCTTTATTTCAAGAACATAAACAATGCTATAGCATTCTCATCTAAAATCAGGCCCAACCCTGAAGGCTGGAGCAGATTTGGAGTGGCATACACCACTTGGCCCTGCTAACACAGGGCTGGCGTTCACACTGTGGAAATGTCAGCAGAACCAAATGGGCTTGGGAAGTTTCCATTAGCTGCATAAGTCTATGTTCAAAGTTCAGACAGATGTGAAGCACAGGACAAAAAATAACATTGGTGAGTGGAATGTGCTAGAAAGCAGGAATAATAGCAAACAATTAAAGCATATTTTCTGTTATAGCTCTTTCAAAATTCTTTGTTGCAACAGCAGAACAGACTCTCTGAAAATTCATTCCACCAGCACCGTATCTTAGGCAAGGACATATGGAAACAGCACCGTCTTTGGAGTTAGACCAGTTTGGGTGCTGGCTTCCAAACCTACTGGCTCTATGACTTTGGCAAGTTACTTAAGTTGGAAGAGCCTCCATTTCCTCATCACCTTTTCAGGATTTGTGAGGTTTAGAGAAAATGCAAGTGCTTAGCACATAGTGGGGGGTTCAATAAGTCATGGCTAGTGTGGTCCCCATCAAGTTTTATACCATTGGAGAAATGGTAAAAGCATCCATTTGGAAATTATGAATGCCCCTAAGTTGGGCAGAAGTGTAATTGCATATTTCAGGGGTGGGGACTGTCTGGCCCAAGGGCCATATAACGTCCTCAAAATCATTGTCTGGCTCTGCCAAAGCAATTGCAGGCCAGACTCGAAATTCAATAAATCTAGAAGCTTTTTTTTTTCCCATAGCAACATAAATTTATATTAAGTGAATTATATTAAGTGAATGATGTTATAAATATCCAAATGATCCTTAACAGAAAAAAGGTTCCCCACCCCTGGTACAGGTGATATGCATACAGGTCTGAATAAGCAAATTAGATTACAACTATAAAATACTTAACAATCATAAAAAGAGCAGACTTTTAAGTAATTTTAATAATACCCACTTTATAAAAATACATTTACATCAACTAATCTATTTTATCACAATTATTAATTTTAATTTATAGTACTTATAATTATTAAATTATATTAACAAAACAGTATATTGTATATCATTCCATTAAGTGCTATGCATATACATGCATATGTATGTGTAACTAATTTTTTTTTTTCATCTATGAGACTTGAACTTTTTGACTACAGTAATCTCAGGTGTCTTCCTAAGTGAGTGGATATATAGTCATGCTCTTTATCAAATGCATTTTATTTCATAGTGTCACTTTACCATTATTTAGCCTGTCCCCTACACAGCTATTTCTCCTCTCCCCCATGTTGTTTGTTTTGTGGTTTGGTGTTGTTTTTTTTTTTGCTTTTACTGCAAAAATAAAATAAATAATGCTACAATGGATATCCTTACATATATGTAGAGACCCTCACTTCCCAAAATGAAACTGCCATGTCAAAGGATATATAAACTTTCAAAATTAAGGTCAAATTATCTTCCAAAATGCTTATTAAAATATATCCTCCTTTTTTCACACTTGCTTCTCCTAATTCTCTTTCTAGACTTGTTCCAGAGAAGAAAGTATAATAGCAACTGATTTAAGTATTTATCCTTAATTCATGATCATTTATCATTGTTCTCATCTGCAGATGCTTCTCATAAAAATATAAACAATGCTGGGGGTAAGAAAGTTCCTGCCTGTCCCCACATCAGTATACAGAGTTACTCTAGCCAAAAAGGAGACATAGGAAGAGCTCCCTGACCCCACAAAGGAAAAAGCAACAATAAACCACACCAATCAGCGATAAACTCATTGAATTGACTTTGCATGTACTCAAAATTTCTCTCTGTTAGGCTCAGCACTAGATACTTTAGAGACCTTATCTCACTTCAGGGTCTGTGTATTTGTGTGTATTTATAAGCCCAATAAAAGCCTCACAGATTGCCTGATGAGACCTTGGAAAATAAGAACTGGCCTTCACCTTTGATAAACAGTGGTGATAATATCAACCTCTCTCCCTTCTCCATCTTCCCTGACCCCCCACTCTCCCTCCTCCCTGGGCCAGGAAATCAAGTGCAGCTTTCATCAGGCCAGCCTTCTCTTCGCCCCCAATCCCTACTAACGGCCACTTCCAAGATAACTGATGTTCTTCTTAATGACCCTGAGGCTTGGTGAGGTCCTTGAATATCTTCTGAATCATTAAAAGAGACATATATGTGGCTGGTATAGATTTGGTGTTTTGTATGTTTGTTATATTCGAAGTCTATGGAAAGAAGTCAGAGAGAGCAGTCTATTGGTACCTCTAGACCTCTAGGTTAAACATAATGTTGAATTAATGGGAACCCCTCACTCTTCTTCTAGCTAACCCAAGAATTTACTGTACTTAAGATAAATGGTGATATTACTCACCCCTGATCTCACCATCAAAAGTTCTTACTCTGTACTTCCCTCCTACTGTCAAATTGAGCAAAAGAACAGATACCCTCTAACCGCCCCCCCAATAAAAAACGCCAAAAAAACCAACGTAACTATTAAATCTACCCTTAATAAAGATGCCCGGTTAACAGCTACATCAGAAGTAATTGACCTGGACTGCAAACCTTGGCCAAATGACTCTATGCCACAGTATAGTCTCTGTGATTTGCTGATATAGAGGTAGCCCCTAATTTATATTTAAAAATTTTTTTTTGAAAACTTTTTCAGCTTGATCTACATTTCCTCCCCAAATTAATAAGATTACACCCCCAAGTACAAAGTCATTTTCCCTAAAGTATCAGAAGCCGGACACCAACAGTGCTATGGGACTTAAGGCTCCGCCTACCGGAATCTATGTCTCACCTGGAGATGGAAAAGCCACAACCATTGCCTGATCCCTGCAAAGGAGTAAGGCCCCCTTGCAGCTTCCCTCACCCCCAACCTCTAAAGGCCGAGCCCTGGAAGCCATGGGCTGCCCCAGCAAATGAAGCCATTTTTAAAATCTTTACTTTAGTCTCTATAAATCCCCTTGCTCTGTCTATGACAGGCTTGTCTCGACTGAATTCCACTTCTTAGCCAGAAAAATTTTTGTGAAGTTCCAGTGTATTCAGGAACAGGTCATCTCTGTTCCATAGTGTCAACAACCTACTCAAATGAAAAAAGTGCATTTTGTGTGTGTGTGAAACATTTCAGACTTGAAATGCCAGAGGCAGGGTCCTGTGGAATTACTCACTGTGAGTCTCTGTGCAGACAAGCAGCTCAGGGAAGAAGTGAAACTGACCTTGCAGTTCAGGATACGCCCTGATGGTTTCTGAGGCACCAAGAGGGGATTCCGAAGTTGATGTCAGAGAGTAGGAAGGCTTTAGCACACTGATACTCTCTGGAATATAGCTTTGTACTACAGGGTGGAACCTTATTAATTTGGATAGAAAATGTACATTGAATATCAAAAATTCGAAATCTTTTGCAAAACTTTTAGAAAACATTTTAAAGTATAAATTGGACTAAAGTATAAATTAGAGAAATCACAGAGAACATACTGTGGCATGAAACCACTCAGTTAAGCTTTACATTTGTGTTTGCATAGCTTAAAAGAGTATGCATTTGGGTCCCCTTAGGACAGGCTGTGGTATGTGATGAATTAATCACTGACCAATCAGAGATTGAAAGGCAAAAAGGAGTGGCTCTGGGATAATTAGGAGGAGTGCAATCCAAGCAGAGGTCACAGGTAGCACAAGGCCCCAAGAGGGGACAAACTTGCTGTGTTGGAGGATCAGGAATTCAGCCCACGTGGCCTGTGAGCAATGGGCAAATGGTAAGAAAGGAGGCTTGAACTGTGAGAGAATCAAGCGGTGGAAGACTACATCAGACTGAGGGGTTTGGATATTATCTGAAGAGTGATGGGAAGCATTGGGGGTGATGAGGCAAACTGAAGACAACCCCTCTGCAAAGCCCACACTTGAGAGATGTCCAAAGTGAGTGGGGAGATGAGACAGCTGAGGTGTACTCATCTCTTGATGCCCTAATTAGTGGGCTCTGGGAAGTGCAGATGGCAGCTGGGCTCCTGGAATAACATCAGGTGTGACACCACTGCATCATACATGCCATTACACCAGCAAGAACAAAGTCAGTAAAAGACCTTCTCCCTTGACCCTGCCCCAGGTCCCAGACTTAATCCAGCATCTTGCTCCTCCCCAGAAATACTGCCCCAGTCTATTCTCTGTGTTTAGATGTGCCACAGTGTTTGGGCCCCCAAGCATTGGTAGATTCTATACTTTTCCTGTAAACCACTTTTGGGGACAAAAATACAGGGAACTATCTCTGAAATTCTTAATGCGCTTTCTCAAAGAAACAGGGTTAATCAATTCTGCAGCCTTACTTGAGCATGTTTCATGATATGAAGAGGAAAACTCCTGAATATCAGCACCCTGAGGCAAATGTGATATTCAACCATTAAAGACTTATTTTTAGCAAAGTTAACAACTAAGTGCCGAGCCGAATGAAAGGTCACGTGTTATCTGAGAAGCATGTGTTACTGTGGTCATCAAACAGGTAATCTGGGTGAAGGGTTCCATGGAAGCTGCTTGTTATGAAAGTAGAGCATCCTATAGTGATTACTTCTCTTCAGAAAGTTAAATAAATTGGCATAAATGGCAAAGGGAATATGGACTGGATAAGTAAATTTTAAATGGCATTTCAGAGTCCAATAAAATGACATTACCTGAGCTTTATTATTAACGTTGGCAAAAATGTGCCCTAAGGTTTCTCAGCTTATTTTTCCATGGTAGTGGTGACCACACATCAAATACATGGTACATCAAGTACATGGTTCAACGGAAGTGATAGCATCTAACACGGTATTGAAAAAAAACTATGTAGACTTCTTTCCTTATTAGCATGAGCTTGGGCAAGCTACATTCTTTTTTTAAAAAATGAATATATTGGAGTGACATTGGTTAATAAAATTAGACAGATTTCAGGTGTACAATTCTATAATACATCATTTGTTTATTGTATTATGTGTTTACTATCCCAAGTCCAGTCTCCTTCCATCACCATTTATCCCTTCTTATATCCTCTTCTATTTCCTTCCATCCCCCTTTCCCTCTGATATCCATCATGCTATTGTCTGTGTCTATAAAATTGTTTGTTTTTTGCTTTAATCCCTTCATCTTTTTCATCCAGCCCCACAAACCACCTCCCTTTGGGCAGCTATCAGTCTGCTCTCTATCCATAAGTCTGTTTTTATTCCGCTTGTTAGTTTATTTTGTTCATTAGATTATGCATAAGAGTAAAATCATCTGGTACTTGTCTTTCTTTGACTGACTTATTTCACTTAGCATAATGCTCTTCAGGCCCATCCATGCTGTCTCAAAGAATAAGATTTCCTTCCCTTTTTTTTTTACAGCTAAATAGTACTCCATTGTGTAAGAACAAGATACATTCCTAAACCTTGTTTCTTTACCTGTAAAAGATAAAGACCATCATATTCATCTTTCATAGGGTTGTTGTGATAATTAAATAAGATGATATATTCAACACAGCACATGGAAAAGTTGCAGACATACAATAAACATCAGTTCGCTTTCCTTTAGCTTTCTACTTCTTACAGTATCCGTTATTTTTAGCAAACTAAGAGTTTTCATTTTTTGTACATATACTAACACCATCCAATGGCATATAAGCAAAAGGGCTAGAATTTTTATCTGTTCACAGCTGTATCTTCAGCACCTAGAAAAGTAGCTGATTATAGTAGATGCTCAATAAATAGTCACTGAATAGAAGAATGGGTTGAATTTGAAGGTGAATTATCTTGAGAGCTGAATTGTCTGACTTTTTGATGGAAGAGATATATTCTGAGAGTGCATTCAGATAACCAACTTGCAACTGCAGCCAACTTACAAAATAAATTATCAAAATCATAAGTACAGTGGTTCAACTATATATATGATACTTCCACCTCAAATAAAGCATTAATGAGAAAATTCTGGTCCCAAGCATTCTAGGATCAGCAGGAAATCAATGATCCCCATGAAAGAAGGAACCAGCATATGTGCCTTGAACTCAATTTCAACCTAGCTGAGGGTCAGCCTGCATGGGCACCTCAGGTCTCCAGGACTAGGGCTGCCTCAGCCTCCAAGCAGTTGGGAATTAATCACAGAGACTCCAGAACAGAAGAAAACAAGCTAGGGCAAAGGAACTCATCTCAGTCAGAAAACTGAGGATCAGGAAATGGCTCTGCCACCAAGAAGCTGTGTAGTTTTGGGCAAGTCAGTAGGCCTTGGTTTCATCGTGCTCAAATGTCCAACAACAGTGTATTCTATCTCTACAAGTTGAAAAATCCCATGCATATGGACCATGGTGGCCCCATGGCCTTGCTGTTGTAAAATGACATGTATAGAAACCATAGATGATAACAGGAGGAGTAAATAAGAAAGAAAAAGTCACTCCTTCATCCTTTTTTTCAAGATCTACTGCTTACGATAGTTCACATCTGGCATGCCCCAATGGTAATCATTTGCAAGGTTCAAAAACCTTGAACCTTGAAAGTGGAATAAGGAGCTTTATCTTCAAAAGGAAAATTAAAGACCTGGAGCAGACCACTGGGGACCTTTTTATTACACCTGGATAATGGCAGGTATTACTACTCTATCCAGCAGTATGTTTTTATGAATAGGCTAACACATACCCTTAGGCTATAAAATCATGCTTTAGGATATAACATGTTGATTCAGAAACAAAATAAAATACTGTTTGCATGGTAGGTTTTTAATGAAAAGTCTAAAAATGCATCTATTTAACAAACTTCTTGTTTTTATAGAGCTGGCCTAAAAAAAAAAAAGCCTGCTTTTAAAAAGAAAAAAAAACTAACTATGGGTGGTCTCACACCTAAAAGTGGTACAAGAAACCTTTGTCAGACCATGTGTCTTAATTTTGGGTATGGAAAATGTGGTCACCATAATTATAAGCCAGAGAAAGTAAAGAGTTTTAAAAATTCTGTGCAGGAGGGGAGTAATAATTCGTTAGCATTCAATAAAACTGTAATTTAACCAGCTTTTAGGTATGTAATAATCAACATTAAAATTATAGCACTTGACAATTTTCTGTTTTACCTTATGGCTATTTTTCAAAGTATCTTAGTTTCTCAACAAGACTTAAGCTCCTTGAGAACAAATGCAGTGCTTCCCATGTTCCTATACCTTCGACTCAACCCAGTATATAGTTTGTTTTTTGTGTTGAATGAACCACAAAGACTGTTTCAGGAAAATCAGGCAAGAAATAATTCAGGGTAAAAGGAAATCAATGTATAACTTGTCTTAAAGCTCTTCTCTGAGGCTTAAAGATATTTCAAATACATACTTTCAAAGGTTCAGTTATGGAAAAAGTTCATTGGTGAGGGTTCTGAAATGAGATTGAGCCCAGAAGAGTCAATACTAATTAACTATTGATAAAGGAGGTAGGGAATGTTTCATTGGAACTTTGTCATTTGGTTATGAAAACCGATCTCATGATCGAAAAGCAAAGGGAGGGTCTACATTGTGATCCGGCTCTCTCTATAGTAGTAGTTCTCAACCTTTCTAATGCTGTGACCCTTTAATACAGTTCCTTATATTGTGGTGACATCCAACCATAAAATTATTTTTGTTGCTACCTCATAACTGTAATTTTGCTACTGTAATGAATCATAATGTAAATATCTGTGTTTTCTGATAGTCTTAGGCGACCCTGCTAGCGGTTTTCAACCTGTGGATCATGACCCACAGATTGAGAACTGCTGATGTAGAGCCTAATAATTTTATGGTGGGGGTCACCACAACATGAGGAACTGTATTAAAGGGTCACAGCATTAGAAAGATTGAGAACCACTGCTCTATAGGGTTTTGGGGGCCTTGAAATGAAAAGATCAAAGCCCAATGTGGAAAATTAATGAGATCTGAGCATTGCATGCAATTAATATGCTTAGTTAACTCAGGCAGCAAAAAGGAACTAAGGGGCCTTATCACATGGGATAAGGTACCAACGCAGTTCCAGAAGGCTGAGCCGAGACTGCTGAGTGTCCTTACCCTTGGAAGCATTATAGCCATGGATTCCTCTAGGCTAGGATTTATTCCATTTCTTGGATTTCTTAAATTGCACATTGCAACCTTCTTTTCCTCTTAACCATTAACATTATACATATAATTATTCATATAAATCCCAATATTTTAGCATATAAATTCCATCTCTCAGCCTGTACCTCACAACCAGAAGTGGCAAAAAACAATTATCTGTATCTTTCAATTTCTTGGAACAGAAAATAAGATGATTATAAATACAGGTGAGAAAAAGTTTCCTGAAATAGGTCAGGTAATTATGGCTTAGTGGCATGTGACTGCCAAATGCCTTCGGGTTGAAAGTGATTTTACAGTGTCTTGGGTTTGAAGGTCTGGGCTTCTTCTAGGGAGGTTGCAGTGGCCAAGGGCATAGCAGGTGACTCCAACCTGGGCTCAAGCCCCACCCTGTCCCTTCAGCACTGTGCCACTGTCAACCGATCATTCACTCTCTCTGAGCTTCAGCTTCCTCTCCTGGGGATGAGGAAAGGGTTCATACCTGCCAGTGGTTTACAGGACTGAGACAGTGAGTACAAGGCAAGCACTAGCCTGGTGTCTGGCATGTAGTGAGGGCTGTCTACCTAGTGGCTATTTCTGTCACCATGGTCTGCTGCTGTCTGTCCTGCTGGGCTGGTACAGGATGCAATGGCCTGCCCACCTTTACCTGCATTTTTCGTGACGTTTCTGGAAGAGAGGCCTGGGAGGAATAGTGACTGGGAGGTGAGGGGCAGCTGCCAGGAGAAGAGAGAAGGAAGGGGGAGAAGGGAGGAGAGCTTTCATAAGATGTCATATTCAACCTCTTATCTGCATCCTTCTCCAATCATCACCAAATATTTTAATTTCAAATAAGAACCATAATCAGCAGATATGGAGAGGTGAAATGTGTAGCTAGAGAGAGGCATTCTCCTGTTGGCCATTGGGGGCAGGAGGTAAAAATGAAGGCAGGCAAAAGACTCCAGTTGAATTGGCCTGTCTTCTTCAGTCTGCTGTGAAATTTTCTCATCAGAAAACTCCTGTTTTTTAATATTGGGCCAAAAGTAGATTTTATTTGAGCTCTTCAGGTTATTCAGTCTTTATTTGATAAGAAAGTAGTTATGTTTGCTTTAACAACAGAGCAAGTAGTTTCAGGTTAAGGAAAGGAGAGCTGAGATGCTAAAGGAAGAAGGTTCAACTTGGCAATGATGTATACCAACCCATGCACAGACATAGACACCGAAGATACACCCACACACACAAACAAAGATACACACTGATAGAGACGAACAGAGATACATGCACAGACACACACAGGTAGATACACACAGTTACAGATGCACACACACAGACACACTCAGACACACATAGACACAGGCACACATGGGTAGACCCATACACACACATAGACACAAACACACATGTATACACACACATACTATCCAGGTTCGGCCCACCTATCCTATGATGTGGGTGGCAGCATCTTACCTTCCCTCCCCTTTTTATCCAGAAAATCCAGACATTTCCAACCATACATGGGGTAAATTCGGTAGTAGAACTAAAACCAAAACAATAACAACACCAAAAAGACCTCTTCAAGCAAAGAGGTCTCCAATGAAATTTTCAAGGAACAATTCAAAACCTTCACTACTCCAGAGCACACCCCTCACTGTCTTGGCCATACTCCCGTGTTGTTTGTTTGGGTTTATTTTCACCTTCGCTATGCGGGGCCTTGCAGATGTGACATGGTGATTTAATTCTACACAGAGCTCGCCTCCCTCTCAGTTCTTAGAATGTAGGTAGATACCACTACCGGTATTCTTAGAGTTACACAGCCTCTCACACCCGATATAGTAAAGAGAACCCACATTTCATTGGAATCCCTACTTTTAGTTATTTGCAGGTTTTTCTTTACAACACAGGAAACCAAATATGAGGCACTGTTGTAGATACTGATAAATGGGCTTCTAAAATGTTCTCTGTGGCTGACCAAACAAAAACTGATTTCTATCCAAAAAGGGACATCATGGTTTCCCCCATACACCTTGCAGAGGAGAGTAAGAGTCTAGACAGTGTTGTCAGGTGTCAGAGCTTACACGGGACAACAGATGCGGTTAAAGGACGCGCAGGTTTCTTCCTACCATCTCAGGTGGCAAGACAGTCAAGAACCAAAGAGGAGAAAGATCTGACAGTGTGCCACGTGATGGATGAGAAATTAAGCTGTGAAGGGAGGGTGGCATTCACCCCAAGGGGCTGCACCTACTGAGTCCTGAGTCCCCTCAGCAGGGTGTTCAGAATAAGTCAGGCAACTGTCACATGCATTGGGTAGTGAGCAGGCAGTGCTTTGGGGCAGCAAGGAAAAGTGCAGATCTCGTCCTCAGTGATGTCTTGTCTGATATCCAAGTCACAGAGGGAAGGGAAGCCTCTTGGAATCGGGCTGACTTTCCCAACCAGACTATCTGCACCTGGACCTTGAGTGTATAACAAATAAGAAAAGTCCATCATTTTTTTTTTCATCTAAGGCTGACACTTAAGACTTTCCACAAGATGGCTAAAGTGTCTTGAAGCCCAGATTCCTGAAAGTCTTTCAAAAGATACTAACCATAAGTCATCCTTATAAATCCCGCTTTCCCCACCACCCCAACACAAGGTAACTGGGTGATCTCCTGAGAGTTTTAGGAAAGAAAGTGGGTGATTCTGTGTGACTTCTCTAAATGAGCAGGTTTTGAAATAAGCTTCTTTCAAAAGGAAATTCATTATTCATTCATTCACTTAATGTTGGCAGTGCAATTCTATGGCAAAGAACTTTACTAAGATTTCGAAGACCTGCTTCTGTCGCTAACCAGGAAAACAACCTGAGGCCACTTACCTAACTTCCCTAATCTTCCTGTGTCTCAGTTTACTGATCTCTAAAATGGTCAGGTCTGGATAAGATGGTTTCTCAGGTTCCAGCTTTAGCACTTTGGGACAACAAGTTTATGTAGATTTTACTCTATGAAAGACACCACACTCCATGCCATGAAGGAGCAATACATGCAAAGCCATGGATGCACCTCGTCCTGTTTACAATTCCATTGCTTGGGTGTGTTTCCAAATGTCCATATAGGTTATGTTGACTAGGCATCAAATTTCTGACTTTCTTTAAACGTATGCCTCTCTTTGAGGTTGAGAGATTTTCAGTCAAATGGGCCCACTCTGATCTGCACAAGCAGGGCATCCCCAGATTCACCTGGCTTCCCATTTCCTCCGAAGCCTGGATTTCATGGCACCAACACCATCAGGAGCTCTCTCTCCAAGGGCTACATGGGCCTGAGCTGCCAAGTTGGGGGGATTCTAGAAGGCAGGGTGATTCCTGACACTTGCTCCTCAAAGTGGATCCTCCCTCTTCCCTCAAGAACAAGCGTCCTGGCCGGCAGCCTGCAGCCGGAGATGAGAAACTTGTTTTAAAATCTGTGCATGTTGGCCCTGTCACCACATGGGTCCAGGCAAACAGGCTGCCCTTAGGCAGAACAGCTTTGCTAATCAATCATGCCTTAGGGAAGCGGGTGGTGTGTCCTCGGCTCCACTTTGCCGTGACCAAGCCCGTATGACAATGTCTGAGTGTGAATGAAAAAAACAACAGTCCGCCTTCCATGTCCACGGCAGGAGGGCCAAGACACAGTTTTATTTAAAAATAAATCCTCTTTCCTGAGCACTGAAAGCAAGCCTAGGGCATCAAGAGAATCCTTCTTTCAAGATTTACTAGTGACTGAGATCAGGAAACAGAGTTCTCAACTTGAACAGTGATATTGCACAAAGAACAAGATAAAACTTGAGGGATGTGCTGCAGGTATTCAGAAATAAGTGAACTATTTTTAATGGTTAAAAAAGAGCCTTCTGAGAAGATACCACATGAGATTGTGCTGTCTGAATGTGGCAACTAGCAAGCAGAGCAAATTAATATCATTTGAAGCTAAGATGTAAGACACAAGTCCCTACTAATGAAATACAGTTATGGGAAGAGGTCAAGTTTGTTGTCACAGGCAGGGTGAGCATCCTGTCTTTAACCTGCTAGTTGGGAAAAATTATGAAATTTCTCTAAGTCTTAAAAAATACACACATGTGCGTGCGTGCGTGCGCGCGCGCACATACACACACACACACACACACACACACACACACATTTTATATGTATAAATAAAGTGGGGCCAATATACCTTCAATGTATAGAAATGTTGTGAGAATTAAGTGACACCCTGTACATAAACTGTTTTTATGCTATAAACACAATAGAAATGTAACAATTTCTATTGTAGACATGTTTATTCAAATGCTTGTCACTTTGTTCAAAGTGATTTGATTTCTAGTATTTTGTCTCTTGGGTTATTTTAGGGATAAATTTCTAATTAATTCAGTTTAGATGCATTTCTTATCTAAACTATTTACACATTTTCAAAGCTCCCACACAAGTGACAGAAGAACACAAGCTTAAAATAATCAGAGAAGTGGCATCACAGAAATAGATGAGATAGATCATTTTAAAAGCATTTACCCTTTGCCCCAGCAGCACACTTCTGGTCATTTATCCTGTTCACAAGTGAACTGACTATTGAACAAGCTTATCCATTGGGGCATTATCTGTAATATCAAAAGATTGGAAATAACCAGGTAGTCATCAACAGGGTGGTTAATGTATAGAAGATAGTTATATAGTGACCTCTGTTGAATGGCTCCTCCCACTATTCACTCCCTTGTGGAGGTCCTTCCCACACTGATGCTGAGCTTAGCCCAGTGACCCAATTTAGTTATGAAGCATTAGCCAAGCAGAGACTCCACAGCCCTTCAGGATTGGGGCATAATCCCTGTCTGCTTTTGGAATCCAGTCACCATGTGAGGAAACTTGGGCTAGTCTCTTGGAGCTACAAATTCCAGTTCGCAGCCAAAATCTATGATTGACAAGTGAGTGACGCCATGGTGGGTCACCTAGACCCAGCCAAGCTGCCAAGTGGCCTCATTCATGAGCAAATCCATGTAAAACGACTCAGCTGATCATGTCCAAACAGCTCACCCCAGGAGTGTGAATAAATAAAATCAATGTTGTTTAAGCCTCTAAGTTATGAAGCAGTTTCTTGTACATCAATAGATAAACATGGTATCCTACCTCTGAAGAAAGAAAAAGGATGCACTCTATGTACTCCCATGCTAAGGTCTCCAAGATAAAGTGTCAAATTAATAGGCTAAATGAAGAGCAAGACCAGTAGTAGACTGCCTTTTGTTTAAAAAACAACAACAAAAATATATATTTTGTGTATGAAGAGACACTGGATATATACTCAAGAAATTAACATACATAGTTACTTGTTTCAATGGATAATGGGGTAGTGAATTGGATAGATGAGGACACAGGTGGAAGTGAGAGTTATATTTATATATATTTCTAAATTGTTTCAGTATATGCACCATGTGAATATATTACCTATTCAGAAATAATAATTTATTTAAAAGTGAAAAACCAGGCCAAGCCAAGATAGAAATGACAAAGCTTGAATAAGTTGAATTTCACATTGATTATTATCATCCTACCATGATGCCATCCTTCCTAACTGTCTTCCTTTGAACCCGAATAAACCTTCCTTTGCAATACGTATGGTTATTTGCACACATCTTTTACTTTCCCTGCTAGATTGTAAGTGCTCTGCAAGCAGAGACCACATCTCATGCATTTTTTTGTGCCTTCTGCAACTGATAAGCATAGTGCAGGTACAGTAAGTGCTCAATAAAGAAGTGATTGTTGAGTCAAAGAAATAACATTCTGACACCACTAAATGTCTCCATTGTTAATGCTGGTGAGTTATATAAAATCTTCAATAGCCTAACTTCTTCTGTCTGTTCAAACACTCCACACACCATCTTTAAGGGAAATGTAAACATTTAGTATGAATTAGGTCTTGCATTGCTCGCATATATACTTAGATCTGCTGGTACAGCACATACAAAAGCTAAATTTGAATGTCACGAAAGGGGGAAAAAGCTAAGCAAACCCCCATTTAGAAAGACAACAACACCCAATTGACTAGAGGAAGTCTAGAAAAAGAAAGAACCTTTATTATTTCTCATAAGTAACAAATTTCACTTCTGTAGTTGGGTAACCAATAGTCTGTAAACTCTGCAAAGCAGGCTGGGGATCCAGAGAAGTGGGGCTGTGGGAATGGAGAGCTGAAGGCTCCCTGTCTGACACTCTGTGGCCTGGAGAACTTGGCACTCAGGCCATAGTGTAGATTTTCTGTTGTGACTTCAGCATTTCTACGAAAGAAGAGACCACAGCTTTCTCTGTAACCCCATTTCTGGGTTTGACAAATCTTGCTGGAAAGCCTCACTTACTTTGAACCTGTACCCTTCTCACTGTGCCCTATCTGCTTCCCCTTCTATTATAGTTCACTGTCTCCAAGTCTGATCCCTGGGGAAGCGTAACCTCTTTGAGGAGGAAGTCTGGGTCATCTCTCCCTCCCTTCAGGATGTGGCGGGCCAATGTGCAGAGCCATCCCAACCCTTGTGTATACTGGACTGAGCCACCAGGCAGCATCACAGTCTTGGCACCCTGTCGGGGCTCCATGAACACAACACCATGGGCGATGATGAGGTAGGAGGTAAAGTACTTATTATTAAAGGACATGTTTGAATAAGGGTTGAAACTAAGGATGTGGACACAATTGTCTCAACAGAGGCAGGGCATCTCCCCTTTATAAGCTCCCTCTCACCATCTTGGTCTCTCCCATATCAAATCATTCCTATTCCTTAACTCCCCCCAGATTTCATTTCACAGTTTATTTTATCTGCTGCACTGTTCTCTGCAATGCTGCTCTCCTACCTCCCAATAGCTATGACAGTGGAGCCTCTGTCACTGCTGAGGTCAACATTTGGAGGTTCTGCAAGGGAAAGAAAGGTAGGAGGAAAGCTTGGGTTGACAATGTAAAATCTAGGCATGCGTTTGCCACACAGATCAACAAGCACTGGCTATGGGCCTTATATGTGCAGAGCTGGGTTAGATGCTGTCTAACGTGAAGAGATAAAAGAGTAAGACATCACCTGTGCCACTTAGCAAAGGGGATATCCATAAGATGAGATTTAAAGAAGAGAATGTTGGCCTGGATCTGCAGAGCTCACTGGAAAGGTAAGGCAGCTGTGCAGCCATCAGG
The DNA here is from genome assembly GCA_011751065.1 of Lasiurus cinereus. Classification (NCBI taxonomy): domain Eukaryota; kingdom Metazoa; phylum Chordata; class Mammalia; order Chiroptera; family Vespertilionidae; genus Lasiurus; species Lasiurus cinereus. The sequence continues at coordinate 14,987,739 of JAAGEH010000480.1, forward strand.
ACCAGGTAGAATGGAGACCGTGCAAATGGTGGAGGAAGGAGCCCATGAGCAGGCAGAGGAAGTCTGAATGCTGATTCCTGGACACAGAGAAGAGAGGGAAAGTTGACCCAGGAGAAAAGGAAAATGGCACCACTCCTAGCAGAGACAGAGAGCACTCACTGGGAGCTGGTTGGCTCACTCACGGGACATGTTAAATTTTGAAGAACACTAAAGGAAACTGAGTACTAAACAGATAAGGAAATAGGACTTGGGATATAGTTTTATCATTGAAGCCATGGAGAAAAACAGCCTTTTTGAAGAAGCAAGGGCATAGAGGAGAAGAGGAAAAAAGAATGGCTCTGGGACCTCCTCTCAGATGGTTCTCTCAGTTCTGAGGGCTCAGCATGACAGTGGAGGAGGGAGAGGCGGTGATGTCAGCATGGGAGGAGGCAGGGTCCCCTAAAGGGCAGGGCCTGTCCCATTCATATTTGTATAGATCCATGCAACTGAGCGCCCAGTAGGTGCTACATAAATGCTTTCTGATGAAGTGTTTGTAGGGGAAATAGAAATGCAGTCCTCAGAGAAGTGGGGAGAAAACAGCGGCAGAACCACACCTCACACATCAAAAGAGAATTCAGATGATGAGGGGCTAATGCTGTGGGGAGAATGACAAGAACTGAAAACTAAGGGAGCGCTGGGCAGGTGACCAGTCATAGGAGCTCTGCCTGGACGTAGCATCTGCACACACCACCAGGGTGATGTTGCCCTACTTAGTGTGAACTAAATCCTTGAAATTTATCACATTTTCAATTTAATTTCAACTGTGAGATCTGGAAACTTCGAATACCAGTCTGAAAGGAAACTTGAAATATTCAATCTTGTACAAAGTTCATTGACACTATTTGGTTATCCTAATCTCGACTTTGGAAAAGGGAGAAACTGACATGGGAATTACCTTAAAAAAAGATATGCAAAGACACTGGCATTTTATTTCACATGAAGCGAAGATACTCGATTAGAGGGATTCTCTACAAGAAGAACTAAAGATCTAAGTCAATACCCCCAGTTCCTGGTCCTGCTGCTGAGCCATTATGCCTTCTGCTCTATTGCCAGGCATCCGCCACACAATTCTGCCATATTTGTGCAAGTTGAGAGGCCACCTGTCATGGAATAGACTCACGCATTAAATAAAGTGAGCAGTTCTTGTTTCTCTGCTCCCCATATGATTTTTTTTTTAACACAAAGCACTCACTTTCACCTTGAGCAGGTTTACAAAATGCTGACTCAGAAAAACCGGTGCAAACAAGGCTATCTTTTGTTTATGAAGATTGTTAACAGCCCACTCCTCGAAGGACCCCTCTTTTCCCCCAAGACTGGTGAATTAATCCACCCACACTTTTCTGTTCATTTCCCTGGCTGTTCAGAGCTGAAGTGGAGAAAAATGGTTTTACAAGGGGACAATGTATATTTGTGCTAAAAACAGGCACCATGCAACTCCAGAGAAGGGAGCCAAAAACAAATACCAGGTGCAGGAAACAGCATGAGTAAAGGCAAAGTGGAGGAGAAGGAAAGCATGCCGTTTTGGAGGACTCTGTCTCAGGGTGAGGAGGGTACAGCATAGAGAACTGGATTAAAGACTTGCAGCCAAGAAGGCTGGGGAGTATGTGTATGTACGGTCTTGGGCAGGCCAGCCTCTTCCTGAGAACTGGGGCCAGGGAATACAAAGGTCACAGAGGGAGGACAGCAGCCCGCAGGAGACCCCAGCAGCAGGGCACTGCCAGCCCCATCAGCTTGCACAGAGTGTTGAGGGAATGGACCCACAGTGGAGCTAAAACCCCAGATAACCTCCATAAGTCCCTGCTCTGCCTGGGGGCGCACAGTGACGTTTGGTCTAGGAATTAGTGTCAGTTCAGTCCAGTAATCCCTGAAAGGTCTGTTTCCTCTTCCCAGTGTACATCACCTTGGTGAAAGGCTGAGAGAAAGATTAACAGCATAAATGTCAACAGTGTAACAGGGTCTTCCCTCAAGGGGACCTGGTCTTCCCCTCATTCAAGATGTTTTGGGTCTGTAAATTGACTCAGGTCTGGGAATTGATGAGGCACCATGACTTTCTGTTTTTATGATCCAAGTTAGGCTTATGTTCACTTGGTTTAGAACTCTTCTAATTACATACATCATCTATTTCAGTTGCCCATCTATTTCATCAGGAGCATAGAATCTGAATAGAAGAAAATGAGGTGAGAGCATAAATAAGGGAAACAACAAATCAGTATCTCTCTCTCTTTCTCTCTCTCAAATCAATTAAAACAATTTTTCTAAAAGAGAAAAATTAGAAGATGGAACCCAACATGACTGAGATGTGGGAACCAGGATGAGGTGTCCACATTACCAGATTCTAAGAGGGCTTGATTTGGGAGAGAAAGAGGCAGAGCCAAGTTCAACCTGGTGGTGGATTATCACATGCATGTGACCGCAGAGAGTTGGGACTTTTCAATGGAAATAGGAGAGCTCTCAGGTATGGAGCTGAGGGTTTTGGAACAACGTGCATAGAAGTAAAAAAGGTTTAGAGGAAGTCGATGAGATCCCCAGGAGAGAGAAAAGAGATAGACCAGCATTAGGCTTGTGTGGGAACAGATGTCTGGATTGACCCCAGTGGGAACAGAAAGAAAAGCTGGTGTGCTGGACAGAGATGGGCTGGTTGGCAAGATCAGAGGCAGAATCAGGCTTGTGTAATAGAAGCGAGAAGGCCTAGTGTTTAAAGAGAAACGTTGCCCCAGGTTCCAACTGCTTCAGAAGAGGAAAACAGCATGGCTCTGGAGGTCCTCGGAAATTGGTGTGTAATCCCCTATAAAACAGCTGTTTTATTAGACGACAGAAACAGAAGGCCCCTGGCGGGGTAGAGGTGGGAGGGGCGTGAAGAAGCGGGTTAGAGAGAGATCACCAGCTTTTAAGAAGCTTAAAAACATGGGGAGGAGACCTGAAGGCCATCCAAAGGGGCAGCAGAATTAAAGGCAATTTCCCGCACTCCACCCCCACTCCCCCCGCCCCCACCCCACCCAGGATTTCAGAGCCTTACATACACTTGTGGGCAGTAAAGGTTCTAGAACTAGAAGGCTGGGGACCCCTGAAAGAGCCTGGATTACTCCAACGAGAGAACAAGAGAGAGAGGTAGTTTTTGGAGGCCTTAGCAGGGGAAGGCTTCAGGCCCAAGGAAGAATAATCTTTTATTCTTTACAAAATAGTCACTGTAAGATTAGCACCAAGTCTTTATTATTTTATTGCTGGCTTAAAATTTCATTCCCATGTCATGCATTCCAAGTATGTCTGCTTAAAACTTCCTTAATTTATAACATCCTCATCAGCAATGAGTTTCCAGCCACAATTCTATGAGCAAATATATTTAAATGCCTATTGCTCTTTTGTGAATGAACTACGAAGAAACTGAACTCCTAATGAAAGACACAGGATTACAAGATAATTATTTTATTTGGGTTTCAGTTCAGTCATATGTCTCTGAATGAGCTTATCTTGCCCATAAGGCTTCTCTTTTCCTTTCAGTTCATTCCCCCACCCCTGCACACACACACACACACACACACACACACACACACACACACAACTGTGCCATTTATACAGTGGGTCAAGTTATTTATTTTCTTGCCATTCACTTCTGTAGGACTCCACTAAAGAAATCCGTGGCTTCCCACAAATCTTTGAAGATTTGGCCCCTCCTGTCACTGCTCAGAGCCCACAGGCTCCATCTTACCCATGACCTCATTGTTTCTGACCCAGTTCCCAATCTCCAGCCCTCTCTTGACTTCATTCACCTGGCCCCAAATATCAAGTTTTTCGCTCAAACGTTGCTCTGTTTTCTCTGTGTCTCCTCGTCATTTTGTGGCCTCTTTCTTTGAATCTTTCTAAAACTTTTAGAAAACTGCCTCTCAAGAGTGACTGCTCTTGTTTTCTTCTGACTCAAACCTGCATCTTGACTCATGTCCACAGGAATCTCTATGTGGCATCTTTTATTTCCAGTTTTAAGCCATCTCTATTTTTTAAGTGGTCACTGTTAACCTTTAACTAAACTTCCCTTTGATGGGAGCACTGTAGTTTTAAGTAACCCCTACTTTCTATGTTTTATTTTAGGGTATCTGGCTTCACTTGAGTCCTTCAGACATGTACAGTGAAATAGTAACTTCATAGCATGGCTTCTGGCCTTGGTCTCACTTGGTTGTCATCTCTGTCTTTACATAGCCAATGGCCCACTCAACAGAGCCTGCTATGCTAAGGCCCTCTGACAGCAGCACCCGGGGGAAGCTCTCCAATCATGAAAATCAGGGGATGAATCTCCTGTGACTATTATGTCCTCCCACAAGTTTTATCTCAATGCAATCAGGTTTTACCAGAAATGTAATCTGTTTGCTTTGGGTGGTGATGGGGGGCGGGGTAGGAGGGGATAATGAATACGCTGGTAGAATATGGCATTTCTATTTGCTCTCTACTGTTAGGGACAACTCCTAAGTGGCCCTAAAAGTAGTACACTTAATAGTTTTGAAAATTCTAAGTTATTCCAAAAGAAAGGATGAGAGGAAGGAAGGTGAGATGCTTGGAATGGCCACATGAAATAGGGTGTCCCATTTTGGGGATCAGAAGATTCAGGCTAGACAATGACTCTCCTGGTAATAAGTGGCCATGAGCCACACCTGGGACTCAGGTACGTATCTGGATTCCAAAGTTTATGAAATATATGTCATTACACTATGTGAAAAAGTATGGAAAGGAATTGTAGGAAAGGACTGTGAGAGAGAGACAACATATAGAAATTTCAAATCCGTTAAGATCCATGTCCCCTTATACATTGCTCTTGAGTAGGACTAAGCTTCCTAAATTCTTACAAGTAGTAAAAAGAAAAAGCAGGTAAACAGATCCATGCTGACTGTATATGTTACTTTCCCTCCCCAAACTGTAAAGGTTGGTTTCATATTCTTAAATAAAAATATGTCAAAACAGTAAAACAGGCCAATCTCTCACTCTTACAGCGAGTCACCGTGGCTGGGGTGCTTTCCTTGGCAAATATTCAAATATCACACGCCAGCGTCACATGCTTAATACTATTTTAGTCAATATGACTTGTGTTAAAGTCACCTGAATCGGGCGATTGTTTGATGTTATTATCACCAACAGGTCCTCACACAACACCCCTCACTGCTGATGAACTCACGAGAAAGGCTTTAGTTTAGGAAACTAGTGTTTTCTTAGAAAAGGAAAAAAAAAATAAAAGCAGTTCTCAGTAAAAGGTAAACCACAGAGCTACTGCGTTCAGACAAGTTGTACATATTAAACCACACAAACTGTATCAAACAATGCTTAGGCTCTGCCTGATCCACAAATGGGTGTCAGTTCAGAATTCAAGGAGTTAAGGCCAGGATCCTACCCATGACTTTCCCTGACACTGAGGATATATTGAAAAATGATGAAACTATATTACAGATGATCTCACCTGCTCTCCATATAGCTCTGACAACCCATAATAACCCAGAGGTTCTTCCTTTCCTTGGTGGACAGCACAGCCAGCATTCCTTCGGAGAGCAAGCCGTCAGAGCTCTCAGAGATGCAATCCATTTCCATTTCCAAGTACAGGGAAGCCTTAGGCTCTTGGGGACTCAAGGTCCCAACATGATGTCAGATAAAAAAAATTAGGGGGGGGGCAGGAAAAGCATGCCTGTCCAGTGGAGAGCCTATCAACAGGAAAACTAGGGATGAAAATAGCTAAGCCAGCCCAGCCAGTGTGGCTCATGGTTGAGCATTGTTGACCTAGGAACCAGGAGGTCAGGGTTCAATTTCTGGTCAAGGCACATGCCTAGGATCTTGTTAGATCCCCAGTGTGGGCATGCAGGAGGCAGCCCATCAGTGATTCTCTCTCATCATTTATGTTTCTATCTCTCATTCCCTTTCCCTTCTCTGAAATCAATAAAAAATATTTTTTAAAAAATAGCTAAGATAAGCCAATGACCTTGAGATTTCACACATTATAGCATGGGAGATGGGCTTGCTGGCCCCACAATGCAATCTCAATGGCTCTAAAGGCAAGCAAGCCTCTCTGTGGAAAGCTGAGTAATATGGAGAAATGAAAGGGAGGGGCAGAAGGGACAAAGAAGAGAGAAAGCGAGGACAACAAGCAGTGGCAGATATTGGCAGCCAGGATGCAGGCAGAAAGCCCCACAGGGTCTGGTACTTAGGAAACAGGACTGTGCTGCTATCTCAGAAGAGAGGGGGTGAGACAAACACCCCTGCATCAGGAGATGGTGTGCGAGATCCAACCCTTCCACCTGTTTATGAACTTTGAACTCCACATCAACAAGTATTTTAAAAGCATCTAAAGTATAAACCATGCTCACAGGAACTCTCAGTCAGATCTCAGCTTGACATCCATCCATCTGTGTAGTTTCAAGGTTGACTCAAATGTTCAGAGATTGTGTGTGATGTGTTTTACTGAGTTCTGACAAAAACTGTAAAGAAGCAAATTAAAGCCAAAAGGGAAATTTCTAGCTACCACGCTAACCAAATAATGTCAGGTTAAAAAAAATCATCCTAAAAATAAAATAACACTTCAGGCCAAGGGTTCATTTCTATAAATTCTACTTCCCCAGAACCCAGCTCTAGCAAAGCATGATCTCCTCTTAATGAATTATCATATATACTATGTGTGTGTGTGTGTGCGTGTGTGTGTGTGTTTGTAACCATATGGCCCCATATCTCTCTAGAAGTTTGGGGTTTTCAAGGGGACCTGCTCCTATGCTCCCCTATAATTTAGAACCACTAGTCCTTGGCTGTGACAATGCCACCGCCACAAAGCAGGACACCAAGAAAGGTTCTTTTATACACTGCTGGTGAATACAGAAATTGTTGCCCACACAATCTGGAAATATCAAATTTAAAAATATCACCATTGATCAAGCCATCTCATGCCCACATGAGCACAGGGATATTCACTATTGTTTATAGTAAAATCATGTTAATAAGCTATGCTAATCAACCAAGAAATAGTACACAGGCATGAAAAGGAAAATTCAGGAATTTCAACAATGAATCACCAAGTGAGAAAAAAGGAAGATGCAGATAGGGATCTATGGTCTAATTGTTTTATAAAACAATGACAAAACACATTTATGTGAACAGCTGTATCTATGTCTATGTATCTAAGTGTTTGATACAATTATTTGAATGTGTATTAAGCATGGAAGGGAATACAAGGTTGATAACACTGGCATCACGGGGAGAGGGATTAGGGGGAGAGAAAGAAGGGAGCAGGAGGAAAGAAATAAGTGAAAATGAAAGAACATGTTAACCATAAAAACCACATGGACACTATGATCTCACTTATCGGAAATCATGTGTGTTTACTTAGGCACATGTATATAAACAGATGATGACAGGATGGTCTACAGAATGTCAATGGTTTTTATTTCAGGGTGTTGAGATGTTTTTAAACATAATTCTCACTTTATTCCTGATATGTATTTTTAAAATATTTACAACCACATGTATTATTTCTATAATTAGAAAAAATCCATTGAGGGGGAAAAGATGAAAAGCCCTGTGCAAGGCATTCCAGGTCCCAGAGAGAAAGCAAGCAGAGAGACTGGACTTGTAAAGCCAGGCTGGGACCAGAGTGGGGAGGTTCTCAGTGCCCGGCAGGGACAGGCAGGGATGGGAATTATACAGGTTTCTGGTGCACAATTCTATAACACATCATCTGTACATTGTTGTGTGTTCACCATCCTAAGTCAAGTCTTCATCCCCTTTAACCCTCCTCCACTTTCCACTACCCACCTCTTCTATTTTATTTTCTCTATTTTCCAGATGTTATGAAAAAAAACAACCTTGCTTTTGTAATCAGAACAACAGTATTCTTTTAAAAATTATGCTATGAAGGCTCCTAAGTGGGAGGAGGTAGTCATCAAGGTGAAATTTAAGGGGATTAAAAAACATTTATGAAGCAATGGTGTCAATGGGAGTGGATAATGGTCCTAAACAAGGAGGGTCTAGTAGAAATGGAAGGAATGGGTGGACCTCATATGTTTGCTAACTACAGGGATGTGTGAGTGAAACAAAGTCAATTGATTTGACCCAAAAATTATAGAAAGCTGTACTTGTTTTAGAAACTGGCCCATTTTCACTATCGAGCCTCAAAATGTAGCCACATCTGGGAAGCCATATTCAGGAAAGCTGCAGGGGAAATCACTGAAGATGAAGAGAAATTATGTGATAAGATGAGGTAAAAAGCTTCCCTCCATACAAAAAGGACATACATTGAAACACACACACACACACACACACACACACACACACACACACACTAGGATTTTGCAGATCAAAGAAAAACATTCCCAGGTAACTTCTGGCTTGCATTCATTTTCTACTGCAGCCAACAGAGCAAGCTTTTGATGAGTGTTAGGAGAAGTTAAATGTTTCTATTTAATTGTGGTTTGCCTTTTTCTGAAAGCTGTCACATTCTGAGAACTCCCCTTCATTAGAAGTATTCAGGAAGAGGATGGGTGGCTCTGAGCTTAAGGAGGGGGCCATAGAGGCTTCCAAAGACCTTCCTGGCTTCAAGAGTCTCTGGTTCAAGATGGGACAGGATGCCAAGTGCCAGATTTTACGCATCCCCCCTCTCAGTGGCTCCAATGGAGGTAGTTTACTAAATAAGCTGTGTTTATGTGTTCTGGCATTCCTGGAGCATATGTAATGCAACTGAAGGCAAACAATTTTAGTAATGCAATTCATGCATTGCCATCTAAACACCACATAATCACGAAACTGAGATGTTTACCCAATAATCAAAGACTTAGGCAAAGCAAGCAAAAGGCATTTTGTAAGACAAAGTACTGGCCAGTACCTCCAACAAAAGGATTTATTGAGTGTTTTCCTGAAATGGCTCCTCAGAAAAAGTCATCATAACTTGGTTTCTTAATCACACAAAGGTCAGAAAAATTTCAGGAGGAACTGCATTGGAAATAGGGTTCTCCTGATAGAGTTTCAGGATATGCTTGTCAAAAAATAAGCAACACCCTCCTCCAGATGCCCCGCTTTGCCTCTCATGCCATTTCTCCACATGCAAATGAACGTTCAAGGTCATCGGCATCCCTCTTGTTCCCTCTGTGCTGGCTCCTGCCCTCTTTCCTTCTCCATTGCTAGGCCCCCTGACTCAGAATGGCCTCTTCATTGTCCCAATTCTGTCTTCCTCCAAGCTTCCTCAAAACTCCCCTCTGAATGACAAAAATAAATAAATAAATAAAATTAAAAATCTGGCCTTTCATTCTTTCTGGGTCCTCTCCTGACTTGTGCACGATTAACATGAAATAATTAGCAAGTTTGTTGACAGAAATAGCCCCAGTGAATGCTTTCCACCTGATCCCCTAAAACCCTAACAATCTCTCCCTGTCATGGCACAGTGTGATCAGAGCAAAAGCTGCTCGCTCCCTTTCTTTTCTTCCTTTTTTCAATTTAGTGTTTATTGAACACCAACTTTAGGCAAAGCACTGTTCAATGTTTTTCCCCTCACATTTTTCACTCAATTGCTTCACACACCTCCCTAGATACCAAGGGTGGCCCTTGTGATAAGATGAGGTAGAAAACTTTCCTGCCTGTTGAATTCTGCTCTTCTCTTGCTTTCTAGATTATGTGTTGTCACCATTTACTCAGCTTCTTGGTGTCATGCTTGGTTCTTCCCTCCTCCTGAACCCTTCCTCCAAGCAACTGCCAGTCCTGCATCTCATATCTGCTCCTTCTTTTTATCCCTCTGTCTTCATATCCTCTTTACAGTTGGTCTCCTGCAGTGAGGGTATCTTCTAACACATGAGTCGGGTGATATCACTGTACACACCTAAAACTTCATGTGATCCCTATTGTCTACACAATATAACTCGAGTTCCCTAGTTTGCCATTAAAAGACTTCCTCCTTTCCCATCCATCACTTATTAAAGCTTATCTTCCAAACACACAGGACTTCTGGTTCCCCAAACACACCAAGCATTAGTTAGAGGTTTTGTTTGAGCAGGTTCCCACTGTGTGCAGGGGCCTCCTCCCACCTCTGTCCTAGAGTGAAATCCTACTTTTCGAAGCTTGCTCAAATGCCAGTGAACTGCCCCCTCCCTGTCAAAATTGATTGTTCTTTCTTCTGCATTTGTCAGATTTTGTTGTTCACAGCTCTGACGCTGCCTGTAGATCATAAAATCTGGAGGGTAGAGATCCTATCTGCTTCTCTTTGCATTCCAACATCATGCCCCAACCACGATAGTACTCTCTAAGCATAAGCTGAAATGAAGTTTACTAGCACTGGTAAGTGAATTTACTAGCAACCATCGTCTTCCAACAAACATTTATATGTCTGATAGATACAGACCACTCTGCCAGGAACTGCAGAAGGAAGCCAGCTCGTGAGCCCTGTGCTTAGACACATCCTTTTAAAGACCTACTTCACCTGACTATGTTAAGCCACCAAGCACAGAATTATATGAAGACATCCAGTCTCGTGGATCAGCAATCATTCCCAGATCTTCCCTCTGTCACTGGACATCCTAGCAGCTAGATCCCTGTTTCAGAAAGCACCAAGAAAAGAAGGCCCAGGCTCTGGAAATCAGGGCTGTGCTTTCCCTCCAGGACAGAGTGGGGTTGATGTGAAAAATAAAGGCATTCACCTCCTAGCAGTACTAACTCTCAATCTCATAATTTACTTTAACTTCAGTTATCATGAGCATTTAAAACCATGAGAGTAGCCAAGAAAATTCAAATGTCTGGGAAAACAAAATGTTTGCTTGCTGGTAGATGAAAACTTTTGGAAGAGATGATAACTTTTTTTGTTTAAAGATTGGTATTTGGATAACAGCTGTGCAAATTTTTCTGAAGAGCTCAAGGTGATGTATGACATAAGGTGACCACATGTCCTGGCTTGTCAGGGAGAGTCCCAGTTTACACCTGTTGTCCCTGCCACATTATTAATAGTACCCTCTTCACTCTCATAATTGCCCCGGTTTGAGTGATAAATTACATGACCACTCTATCCATGTGTAGTGTTCGACTCCACCGACCATCCATTTGAGGGAAGACCCTGTGCTCAAATCCACCAGGGAGCCGAGGTTGAGAAACGCAGCAGAATCCAGGCTTCCTGACACCAAGCCCAGGCTCTATCTCAGAGAACATATTTCCTCTAAGTTGTTTCCTCATCAATTAATCAAGAAAAACACTTTGGGAAATGGTCTGGATGGCATCAGCATGGCTTCTGCAAACTGGCACTTACAGTGTAGCTGGGGAGCTAAACCACTTACACATTCAATCATTAAACAGGGTCAGCTATATTCATAATACAGGGCCAGTTACATGGTTAAATGACCATTTCAAAGGAGTTAGAGAAGGCGAAAAGCCTTTATGAACTCAGGCTTCAGGGAAGCTTTCTGGAAAATAATGGAACCTCAACTGGGAATTAAAGGAAGAAGAAAGAAGAGGGAAAGGTATTTTTCTTTGAAAAAATGAAAGCAGGAAACAAAGAACACTGGGATAGGAATAAACACCACTTAAGTGATTCTACAAGCATAATTGCTTTATATTCCAGAAGATAAAACCAAGACAAAACAAACATAAATGGTCTGTGTGGCTTTCTCCAAATCTCACAGGGACTGAAGGCACAACAGTCACCAGGTTGAAGTATTTACAATCAGACAGGTGCCAGTTGCCAGGTGACAGTGCTTGACCCTGTTACTTGGTGAGAAAAAAGGGGCTATGTTTTGAGCTCTAACCCCAGATTTTCACTAATGGGCCACGTGTCTGTAGGCAAGTGGCTTCATCCGTGTTGAGCCTCAGTTTCCTTATATACAACACTGGGTGAAGTGATCTCTGAGAACCTTTCATCTCTGGCAATCCCCAACCCTTTACAATCATGTCCAGATCTGGTTTAGCATGATAGTGGATGTGAGTGTTCATCTCCAGCAAAATGGCAAACATGGGGCTGATTCTATAAGTCTCTTCACTACAAAGATGTGAAATGCTTAAGAAAGTGTCATTAAGCTAGGAAAGGAAGGAAAAAGGTATAGGCCTCATGAGGAAAAATAAAACTGAAGGCAAAGCTTTGACCAAATGTTGATTCCATGGTACCCGAGGGAGTTCAGACCTACAAAAATGCCCCTGGGGATCTGAGGGTGGTGATTAAATTCTAATGCCCTGAACAGACATGCATGAGGGGGGGTGGGAAGAGGGCGTAATTGAACCCCTTTCATAAATCTCAAAGCCTTAAAAAGTCACCCTACCCTTGAAAAGAAGACTAAAAATACTCTGCACTCTGACTCAGAAATGAAAAGCAGCAAATTGCCTTATATTCAAAGCTAAGGATACAAAAATCTAAACAAGAGCCACATTCAACTGTAGGATCAGAATTTACATTATTTGTATATTTGGGTGTGGGAGTTCCATGACAAGAAGTGAACAAAAACACAATTCTAGGACAAATGGAACTCCTTAGATTCCCAGATACAATAAATATGTGGCCACTATGTAGAAATAATTTCACAAGTCAAGACTCACAAGATTCCCATAGAAAATAAATCTCTGTGAAGATGAACTTGCCAAATCACACACTGTGTGCAAGCACCTGCACATACATATACATAGGGGAATAAAGTACTAGGAGGGACAGTCACAAGGGGCATTTTTAAAAATTAAAATCCTAAAAACTGAAAAGATAAAAAAGAAAAGTAGATGTGAACAAGAACAAAATAAAACTCCTGAAATCAGCACAGTGGAAAAGTGAGATAACAAAGTAACACAAATATAGAACTGGAAAAACAGATTGGAGGAAATCAACCAAAAGGTAACATCAGAGTTCCAAGGAAAAATGAAGATTTGAATACCTCATATCTAACATTGGTCTTTCCTGGAACTAGGACAAGTGACCACTTAAAAAAAATAAACTCACGAGGAAAAGGAGAACAGGTGAAGAAATAATAGTAATAAGATTTAGGAGCCAGAAAATAGGTGGACAAGTAGTAACAGAACTAACAGACCAAAGGAAGCTGAATCCAAAATTGGGATTAAGAAAGTTAGCAACCAACCAGCAGATGCTCCACAGGTGCAAGGACAGACAGCACCAGTTACCTATATGGAGAGAGGTGGAGTGACAAAAACACGGAGAATGAAAGCTGATCAAGAACCAGTTATCTCTCTAGACCCCATGTCTCCTCCATAACTTCACCCCACTGGGCAGCAGCTTCTATTCCAACTGGCAAAACCAGAGGTTTGGTCGCTGGAGACAGGGTTCTTGGATTGGGAGATGTCATACACCAAACAAAATAGAATATTGCATACTGAATGATGACCCCTCCAGTCTTATTCCTCACCTCAGCTCTCAGCACTGAAACACACAGACCTCCACCCTCCAGGGGTGAGTTTGGATGAGTGTTCTCTGGAGAATCTCCCAGTTCCTCAGTGGGTGACATTAGGGGTTGACATGAGGAGTTTCCCAACAAATGGCATGAACATATTATTTGTACAGCAATGTTTGTACTCGCAAGCTTCTCACACATCCTCAGTGCTTTCAATAAGCTTATTAGTTCTTCACTCTTAAATATGAGCAGACAGCCAAAGATTAGCAGACATGCAAGGAAGGTCTCTACAGGAAAGACAGGGCTCAAAACAAAGAAAAATGCAGCATGAGGAAACAGGGAGAAAAAAATTTCAAGAGAATAAAATTTATTTTTCAGAAAGCGAAGAAAATGTCACACACATGAAAACAGAACAGAATGCTTTGTAAAACGAAAGAAAACTATTTATAAATAAAAAGAGGAAAATTAAAATAATAACAAATGAAAACTCAATAGACAGGTTGGAAATTAAAGTTGAAGAAATTGCTTGAAAAGAGAGCAAAAGAATAAAGAAGTGGAAAACAGGAGAGAAAATCAAAGGAAATTAGAGGACTGGTCTAGAAATTATAATACCTAAATAATAGGAGTCCTAGAGAGAAAAACTGGCACTAACAGAGAAAAATAAATATTGGCCGATTGAAGGGATGTACTATAGATGAAAACAGACACACAAAAAAAATTGCCATGAAATTTAGAATCCTGGGAAAAGAAAAGATTCTCCAAATTCCAGGGAGAAAGAAAGAAAAAAGGCCAGGTACAAAACATCAAGAAAAATTTTTAGCCTTTTAACAGCAATACTGGAAGATGGCATAAAATAGAGCAATGTCTTCAAACTTCTGAAGAAAATTGTTTTTGACCTAGATTTTCTTCGTGCAAAGCATCAAGTGAGAAGAAAGAATAAAGACCTCTATGGATACACAGTGTGCATGCATTTCTCATGGGTCCATTTTTCCTAGGCTACTGCAAGCTGAGAGCCACAAAAATTAGTGAGTGACAAAAAGAGGGAATTGAATGTGATCCCACACAAGACTAGAGCAGAGGAATGATGTGGTGAAGTGAACTGGCAACTGGGCCCCAGGCACACACAGACCAATCCTAGATGGGACAAGCCTGGCTGGTGTGGCTCAGTAGCTGAGCGTCAACCTATGAACCATGAGATCATGGTTAGATTCCCGATAAGGGCACATGCCCAGGTTGCAAGCTCAATCTCTAATAGGGGTGTGCAGGAGGCAGCCAATCAATGATTCTCTCTCATCACTGATGTTTCTCTATCTCTACCTCTCCCTTCCTCTCTGAAATCAATAAAAATATTTTTTAAAATAGAGAAGGACATAGTGAAGGCCACTATTGCCTCAGGTTTTCACTCTGATAGACTGTTGGAGATTGTGTTCCCTCAAACAGTGGAGTAAATCAAGAAAGGAGCTCCAACTCAGAAGAAAGGCAAAGGAAAGTTCTAGAAATCCCAGCATGACAGGTGTGCACCAGGCCTAGAGAAAAGTCCAGATAAAAAGAAAATGGAAGTCTCCAGGAGGGATATCACCAAGAAAAGAGTGGTCGGATGAACAGGTTACAGATGCCATCAGCCTTGTGGAAAGAACACTGTGAGTCTATAAAAGACACAGGAGAAAACTGTAGGAAGTCCAAAGAACACTAAGGAAATGAGAAACAAGACTGATATTAACTTCATAAAAATAAAAAGTTCAGCTGTTCATACAATTTACATAGGGAAAATACTAACAACTGATGCAACCAAAAATTGCAATAAATTATATTGGGCTAAAGGGGAGGGGAAGCAGTAGATATAGTTATGTAAGAAAGTTAAATCTTTATTTTAATAGGAAGTTAAGACATCATGAATACAATTGATTTAACAAAAGATAATAGCATGTACATTATTTAGAAATGTGGAAATGTATATATGACAAAAGAAAAAGCTAAACTATAAAAAGCGATTTCTTTGGGAAGCGGAACTGAGGAAGTAGGGTGAGTAGAATTTGTTCCCACACAAATTAAAAACCAGCACACAAGTAAATATGTACAAGGATGTTTTTGCCTGCAGTGTTTGTAGAGACACAAAACTGAAAATAACCTAAATTTTCACTAATATGGCTGGAATAAATTATAGTACAGCCTATGGAATTTACTTAGCTAGTTTTTTTAAAAATGAGTTAAATTGACATCTATTTATCTTGAAGGATATCCTTAATATACCATCAAAAGAGAAAGACAAGTTGTAAAGTGATGCATATGGTACATTTGAATTTTTTGCAAACACTAAGACACTGCTATTTAACCTATATGAATACATATGTACATGTACTTATATGAACTTGGAGAAACATTTTGCATATGAGATGCTAACATTGATCATCTGAGAGGGTTACGAATGAAAGGGACAAGGGAAATCAAGAAAAAAAAAGTCCACGGAAAAATAGAGACATGGATGATATGAAAGTTAAGAGATATGAAGAAGAGAATCACAAGATCTACTATACATATAACAGAGGACTGAGGAAGACAAAATAAAAAGAGCCAGGGAGAGACAATATTCAGAGACTACAACTGAGAATTTTTCAGAATTGATAAATATTGGGAATCCTTAGATTCAAGAGGCATACTGAATCCCAAACAAGATTGTGGTGAAACTACAGATCATCAAAGAAAAAAAAAAGATAAAAAAATTAAAGTAATTAGAGAGAAAAATCATATATACCTCTACATGAATGACAGACTGACACTAACAATACCTCATAATGGGCATCAGAAGGCAATGAAATAAAACTTTCAAATTCCCAGGGAAAAAAAATCTAGGTAAAATTCTATATCTAGAAAATGATTACCCAACACTGAGAGTGAATTAAAGATATTTTCAGATGGAGACAGAGATAAATCATTTAAGATCTCCAAATCCTTGGTGAAATAATTCCGTAAGGATGTACTTCTGTAAGAAAGAATCTGAACTAAGAAGGGAGGAGCAGAACCCAAGAAGCCACATCATAACATTTATTGAGGGTTTACCTTGTACTTGACTGCACAGCAGCACCATTCTAAGTGATTTACAACTAAAATGGGATTCAAAGGAAGGCAGTTTGGTTCTTGATTGCATACTCTCAACCACAATGCAAATAAAATGGCATTGATTTTGAAACACTTAAAAAAAGTATATTTGTTTAAAAAAATTGTATGGGAACAAAAAAGAAACAAAATGATAGATGATAAAATATTCTATAGTGTTAGCTCAAGAGAGAAAAGCTAGGTTAAAGTGTTCTAAGCAGCCTGTATTGTTTTGTTCGGGTAGCAAAAAGAGAATAGGTAAACTTAATTTTGAACTTTGTTATTCAAATATAATTTTTAAGAATTAAGGTTAACAACTACAATAACAAAAGAAAACGTACATTGCAAAGCAAGTGGAAAACAGTAATAGATTTTTAAACAGTATGACTATATTTGTTGTGCTTTGGGAGGCAAGATGAGGGAGAAACCTTAGCAGGAATAAGGTGGAGGAAAGTCTGGACTCTCTGGGAAGAGGCAAGAAGGTCCTGCAGAACCCATCACAGAATGAGAGACGGTTCTCAATACATCATTCCCTTTGTTTCTCCCCTGGGATTCTTGAGCTTCTTAAGGTTCTTCAGGATGATGTCATACGACACAGCACAAGTGTTGCAGATATACATGGCCATTGGCCAAGGTCCTGGAACCTCTGCCTCACCCAGCTTGCACACCAGCTTTTGATACTTGGCCACATTGCCCCGCTTAGGGAAATCCTTGCAGATTTGAGTGTGGAAGCCTTCCAGCTTGGTGTGAAGGGTGGTCTTCAGCTCAAACATTCACCTGAGAATTCCTCCAAGATTGTTCCCATCCTCAATACGAGGTAGCTGGAGCTGCAGCCATGTGGTGACCAGAGCGACTAGTCAATGACATCACTGGTTCTAGCTGCAGGTGCTGCCAGAGGACCCTGATCTCCTTGCTATTCAGTGGGCCACCAGGAGAACCTGTGCCTTCATTTTTCCCTTTTGTCTTTTCATCCTCATTTTCCTTTTTCTACCTCTTCTGCTCCTCCTTCTCTTTCTCAGGCACCAGTACTTCAGGTTGCTCAGGTTGGCTTCATTGAGATCTAGCTCCTTTAAAAGCATCCAACTCAGAAAACTTAGGAAAATAGCTTCCAACCAGGTTTTCTGTCTATTACACAGCTCTTCACCGAACACATTCACCTGGGCTTTTTGGGTTTCAGGCTGGACCCTGAGTGTGGCCATGGCCAGGGGGCCTGATGCCACAAAAGCAAAGAGTAGGCACAAGGAAGAGAAAGTGAAATCAGCAGGAAAACTCAAGTAATCTAACAGAACACAGAATAGAAAGAAAAATGTAAGTACAGAGAAAGGATGGCATATGTATAACATTTGGATTCCTAGTGAATTCCAAACATAGACTAACCACAATAAATGTAAATGGCTTAAACTAATCTGTTAAAAGAAGTCCTCAGATTGAATTTTGTACAATTCCTGGTGCTTAAAAGAAAGAAGCCTAAAATATGTCACAGCAAGGAAAAACATAAAATAATGTGTCCCTATAAGTAATAAATGCTCAATAAATATTTGTTTTAACTGAATGAATAAATGAGTCTAATAAAATGGACTTTACAGCCAAAAGTATTTGGGGGGATAAAAAGAATCATTGCTTAATGAGAAAAAGACATATTCACCAGGAATCATTATGTATTTCTACCAATATATATAATTATATGAAAGTAACAAATTCAAAAACCATAATGAAATTTTAATACACACCTCTAAGAAATCAATAGACCAAGCTAAAAAACAAAAATAGATTTAAATAATGCATATTACAAACTTCATCTAATTGATATGAAAAAAGAATCCTCTACCCAATAAATAAAGAATACACATGAAATGTTTATAGAAATTGATCAGATTCTAAGCCACAGAGCAAGTCTCAACAATTTCCAAAGAACTACTAACATTTAGACCACATTCATTGACCAAAAGACAATATAAATTGAAATCGATAACAAAGCTACAAACCTTGTATATTTTGAAATTTCAAAAGCACACTAAGAGGTTAATATGAAATCAAAATGAAAGTAACAAAGTATTTAGAACTGAACAATAATTAAAATCCTAGATTTCAGAAGGAATGTTTAGCATTAAATACAATATCTGAAAACAAGAAAAATGTTAAATTAAGAAGATAAAGAGCAATAAACTCAAAGACAACAGAACAAATATTTTCCTATAAATAGATAATAAAGTTAACAACAAATCAGTAAGATAAAAACAATGAAATAATATAGAATAGGAACAAAATAAAGGTTGAGTCTTTCAAAAGACTAATAAATTAAAAATGAAAAGGAGAAGTAAAAGAAAGCACAAATAAACAACAATAGGCATGAAAAGGGACCGTAACTATGAATATAGTTGATTTTTTTTAAGTGTGAGTATTCTATTCTCTACTTTAAAGCAATAAATCTAAAAACAGATTATATAGAAAATCTCCTAGAAAAATGTTACCAAAATTGACACACAAAAATAGAAAAAAGATACAAAAACTCCTGAATGTATTTTCATAAATTCAGTCTAAAGCTAGATTCTAGCAATATGGTCATGTACTGCACAATGATGTTTTTGGTCAATGGCAGACCACATACTATAATGGAGCTGAAAAATTCCTATTGCCTGGTGACATCGTAACCATAGTAAAGTCATAGCACAACACATTACTCACGTGTCTGTAGTGATGTAAGTATAAACAAACCTACTGCCCTGCTAGTTGTGTAAAGGTACAGTGTACACAATTAAGAACAGTACATAACAATTGATATCTTAATAAATGGCTATGCTACTTGTTTATGTATTTACAACACTATACCATTTAATTCATGTTTTAGAGTGTATTCTTCCTACTTATAAAAAAAAAGACTTTACTGGAAAACAGTATGCCATGTTATACCAGCAGGAGCCTCATACTTCTCATGTTTACCTCGTCTCTTCATTACATCATTTTCTCTAGTGCTTGATTTATCTCATGTTGGGGTTTTTTTTTGTTTGTTAATTCTCACCCAACGATATTTTTTCCATTTTTTAGAGAGAGTGGAAGGGAGGCAGGGGAAGAATGAGAGAAAGAGAGAGAGAAGAAACACAATTGGTTGCTTCCTGCACCCAGATTGGGGCAGAGTTCGCACTTGCAACCCAAGTATGTGCCCTTCACGGGGAATAAAACCCATGACTCTTTGCTCTAATCACTGAGCAACACCGGCCAGGGCTCTCATGATTTCTTGTACAGTGATATGCTAATAGGTTTGTAACACAGAAACAATAGGCTAGACCACAGAGCCTAGGAAAGTAGTAGGCCACACGTGTGCAAAGAATATGTGCACATTGTAGCATTGTCTGTAACATCAAAAAGTTAGAAGACAACTTCACTTGATAGAATACTACATAGCACGAAACATGGATGAAGCAGTGTACAGATACATCTTACATATAAAATGTAGAACACAAACCCAATGACATTATGAAGATGATGTTTTAAAACATTTCAAATATAGCACATGTTATCCATGGATACTATGAATTCCATGCATGGTAAGAACAAGTATCAAATTTAAACTGATCCTATGAAGCTTGGAGATGGGGCAATGGACCTGGGGTGCAAAGATCTGAAGCAAACATGGCATAAAGACATGACCAGATGATGGTAGGACACACATGGGCTTGCTACCTTATTCCCTATATTTCCTTGGAATATTTCATGATTTAAAAAAAAATCACTGCATTTTACACATTTTTAAGATGTCAGTGGATACTACCATTTGTTTTTCAGATCCCCCAAGGCAGGTAGGGCAAGAGTCATTATTATCACTTGACAGATAGAGGTGAGGGAGGTGCAGGCACTTGAGCACATGGTTTATTGTCTGAGGGCTTAAGGCCGCATCATGGGATTGTGATACTTGCCCCACTCATTCAATAATTTTTGTAACAGGAAATGGGAACTTGATGCAACTTAGGGTAGGCAGGGGTGGAGGGGTGGAGACAACCTCTTCCCTTCCGGAGCAAACTACAGCCGAGGAAGAGCAATGACATAACTGGATAAAAAGGGAAGGAGCCAGGTTACCCCGGTCATCTGACCACTTCTCAATGAAGCTGTCACTTACTCGCTGAGGAGCTGACTATTCACTGTGCACCTGCTGAGGAGGAAGAAGTGGCCAGAGGAAGTGAGAAAAGTGACCTCACTTCCAGCATGATTTCGCCTTCAGAACACAGCCTTCTATGAAGGAGAGACAGGCTGCTGGGGACGCGGGATCTGCCATCCAGCCTGCAGGTCGGTCCCCCACACATTCTGGTGTTTAGGTCTTTTTATTGAAATTTGAGGAGGTGGACAATGATCTCAAGGCCACTGAAATTCTAGGATCTATTTTCTTTCTGTCCCCCCCACCTCCAGGTTTCTTTTCTCTTTTAAAACTCAAAAGAGGAGTATCAACATTTAATATTTACAGGTGGTTTGAGGTTCAGCCCCTGGACATGTCACAGCTACACTTTCTCCCCCTGGTGATATACACAAAATGCCCAGTCCTCCCACCTGGTACCTGGACATTGAAATAAATGCTACCCCTCTGTCCCACTCCCCAGACTGTCCCCACTCTTGGAGTCCACTGATTGTTAGGCACCAAGGTCAAAGTGATTGTAGATTTAACTAAGCATGTACCATGCTCCATCCCACCGTTGGAGTAATACACAGTGCTGGGAGCTGGGGTGGTCCTGATCGATAACGCATCCCCCAAAACAGCACTCCGTGCATAGTGAAGGCTGCAAATAAGGACCTCCTGCCTGTAGGAATTGCCAAATAATATGGTGGGTAACCAAGGGAGGCTCTGAAATCTGCTCTGAAGATCTTTAAAAGCCTCATACAAGCTCTCATATGAGATGATTTTTTACAATCCCGAGTACAGACAGACAGACCTGGTGCCTATCCTCCAGGCATCGGTCCTGCCTCTAGCGTTCCTTCCACTCTTCTCCATATTATCCTATATGCCTCCTGCACATTTTCTTCCCCTTACTGCGGCCCCGCAGGCTTGTTTTCACCCCTGCCTCTTCACACCTTTCCTTGTTGTTCCATGAAAAGCTGGTCAAAGGTCAGAGTTGCCCAATTACCCACACATAGTTTGCTGGTAGCATCAGATACCCAGGCAAAACACGCCCCTGTTCCTATTCCAGCCTCAACTCCAAAACTGGATGGAAACGCAGAAAATTAGCTGTTGCTAACAACCCGTTGTAAATGAAAATATGATCCCAGTAATTGATTTTAAATAGATTTTTAAAAGAATCCTTGGCCGCATTTCATCAAGAATAAGAGTTTCAAAAGCGTTCGTTCCAGGGATGGATTCCTCCCTGCCCGCCTCCCTCCCCTCTCTCGCTCCCCCCATTCTTCTGGCTTAAACCCCAAATGGCCAGGATCCGAGTCTGAATAAACAGTGTGGGTGGTGACTGTTCCATGGGGCCCAGCAGAGGATGCAATCACTTTCTTCCTCAGTTCAGCACTGAATCATGTGAAACTCGTCTTATTACTCCACGTAGGTTTTCTCCGGTCATGGAGGGCAACAGAACATGTACTCTCTCTCTCTGCTTCTCGGGGAGGAACAAAATGAATTCTCCTAACTGCGAATGTTTAATTATGTATAAAGTTCATTGACCTCACAGGCGGCTGTCAGATGATCCAGTGGAGGCCTGTGAAAGGCATCCCAGGAATGCAGTGATGTGGGCAGAAACGGAGTGGATTCCTGCCACCGAACACTTCCAACAGGATGGAACCGCAGGGTCCAGAGCCTCCAGTGCAAACACACAGCACAGTCGTTCACTTCATCGCACCTAAGGGCTCCCAGGCCTTGCAAAGGGATTCTGGTAAATGAGAAACTTGGGAAAAGTCCTGTGGGGATGGGGCCCGGCAGCGGGCACAGTGTGGAATTCTCTCTGCTGGTGACTGCCCGGCTGCTGCAAATGGACACATTCTCAATGTCCTTTTCCCATGTTAGGGGTGATGCTCTCTCACTTCCCTGCTACTGAAAAGACAAGGATGAAGCAAGCTCATTCATAAATAGATGTGGGGCTGGAAGGAGACAACGGAGGTTGTGTTTTATGGAGACAGTTTTGATGGAATGCAGCACTCATGTGTATGTAGGGATCCACCTATTTGTTGATAAAAAAAAAAAAGTGTGTTCTCCATGCACAAAGGTTGGGTTTTCCTCTTTGGGCAGAGGGAGGGGACGAGCACGGTGAGCTTCCAGAACACGTCCCCTCATGGAGTGTGTCTCTATGGGGCAGCCCCCGAGGATGGTGAAAGCACAGCAGTGAGGAAGCATTTGAAAACAGGCTGGTTTGGACTTCTTCCTAACAGGAGGCTGGAGCCCCGGGGCACACACAGTCGGTAGTCACTTCCAGGCTTCTCCTACTCAGAGGGGGAAACTGTGAAATATTTGGGCTTTGTGCTTCCTAAGATATGAAAATGACCTGTAGGGGAGAGTCCAACCTTATTTTCTTTTGATAGCTTTCTCACCAAACAGACGCATTTTATCAGTCAAAATATTACACTTCCAGTGGGTAAAACATCACAAGGCCTTTTTCTAAAACCAAACCAAGCTGTGTTGGCTCCGGCATGTTATCATTAGGAAGATAGAGAAGGGGCAGCTGGAATTTGGCCAATACTTTTGATCCTCTGATGGGAGCAGAATGAAAAGAGTCTCACTTGTTTCATTTTTAGACAAACCTGAAAACCTTAAGGGTCTTTACCAAAACCAGCCACCTAGACTTTCAATGCACAGTATCTGTCTGCATTCAATCCTTGTTACCTCAAGGAATATTTAGAAAACACAAATAATGAAGTAGGTGCTATGGGCAATACAGAATTCCAAAGGCATGAACCCTGCCCCCCAGCAGGTCATGAACAACTAGGCGAACATGAATCCCTACTGGAGGATTCCAGAAGGCTTCCTGCATGGACTTGCCCCAGGTGGAGGTGACATTTGACCTGAACCTTCACTAAAAGCTGCATGCATACTGTACACTGCAGCATTCTGGACAAGAAAGAGCTAGAACTGTCACTGAGTGAACCGTGCTTCTTCGTGGCTGGTGTGCTATAATTTCACCTTGTTTCTTATCTATCTGATATTAGAGGGGTTTCTTGTCCAGATTCCTTTTTTGAGTTCTCAACCATTGTCAACATAAGAAACATCCAAACCTGTGTGAAAGTTTATTTGAGCCAAACTGATGACATATGCTGAGGAGCAAGATTTCAAATGTTCCTGAGAATAACAATTTTGCAGTTTCTTTTATGCATTTGAAATTAAGGAGAGAATGTAAGAAGATTGCATGAAAGTGGAAGAGAAAAGCGAAGCAGGAATTAGATTACAGGATAGTTGGCAAGATTATGTATTCTTTTGAGGGTGGTCCCACTCTAGAGCAATGGTTCTCAACCTTTCTAATGCAACAAACTGTGGGATTGAGAACCGTTAGCAGGGTCGCCTAAGACCATTGGAAAACATAGATATTTACATTACGATTCATAACAGTAGCAAAATTACAGTTATGAAGTAGCAACGAAAATAACTTTATGGTTGGGGGTCACCACAACATGAGGAA
Organism: Lasiurus cinereus; assembly: GCA_011751065.1. Lineage (NCBI taxonomy): Eukaryota > Metazoa > Chordata > Mammalia > Chiroptera > Vespertilionidae > Lasiurus > Lasiurus cinereus. Next base: position 15,011,773 of record JAAGEH010000480.1, read on the forward strand.
CTATGTTAAAAGGTCATGGCATTAGAAAGGTTGAGAACCACTGATCTAGAAGGAGGGGTTTGAAAAAGAGGCATTTAAAATGTATGAATCTAGATATACAGAAACAGTGGACAGAACTTGCTTGAGGTAAAGATAAACCTTTTACTAAAAAAAGTTACACCAGGACCTGCCCAATTTGAAATTTATGACCTGATCACCTTGTGAGGTTACTTTCCTTCAAACACCTTTTTCCCATCCACAATATTTAATATCACACTGTTCAGTGGTCAGTAAAAAGAAAAGGAATGCCCTGCCTTTCCCACCCTGAAGTAGGAAGCCTTCCTTCAAACCTTTAAAATTTCTCTAGAAATATGATTATCCCCATACTTACAGGGGAAATAAGCTTCCAGATAAAAAAATTTGGATGCTAAGTAATATTCTCAATCACTTCCACCCTTTGGGTACTACAATTTATAAAATTCCGTGAAGGAAATGACTCACATTTCTCATGAAGTTCCCAAGGGGAAATCACCGTGAGCCACAGTTATAAAAGTGATATCCTTTTGCTTAACCCAAATCCTCCCCTTTGTCAAGGGCCTTTGCCATCTCTGCACAGCAAGTCAGTTCTTTCTCATCTGGAATATGTGTTGCAGGCCAGGTGGCAATGTAAGCACATGACTTGTCTCTGTTACATCCTAAGTTCTTGGACACTAGGGACTGCTTTATTCAACTTGATATTCCCCAGAGAGCCATTAAAAGAATAAATAAATAAGTGAGTAAATAAATATTATGGAGATATTTATGACAGAGATCAGAAACTTCTGAATAAAGATCTGGATAGTGAATATTTTAAGGTATACAGTCTTTATCATAACTCCTCAACTCTGCTATTGTAATCAGAAAACAGCCACAGATAATCCATAAACAAATGGGCATGGCTGTGTTGCAATAAAACTTTTCTTACATATGTAAGTGACAAGGCAGATTTGGTCCACAGACCATAGTTCTCTGACTCCTGATCTCTGGTGCTTGTTTTTGCCATAAATCTCAGTATATTCTCTAAATTTTCATATGGCACCTGTGCTTTTCAATAATTAGATGAAGTGCAGAGTATGTAAACATTCAAGAGTTGTTGTTTTTTTTTTTTTTGGAACTCCACATGAATGAACTCACTAACATACACACACAATAGGAAAACACATACAGAAATTAGCTATTACTCTAAGTGTATGTCACAGTCACTTATTTTGTACATCATATTCCTTTAAATGAAACAATTCTTTTTCTCAAAAATGAGGATAGTCGTTTTACCATTTACGTCATCATTATTAAATAAACTCGATATAAGATCTCGGAGCTATTGGGAGAAAGAAAAGTTTGGGGCTTGGGCCCTTTCCTGGAAAGAGAGAATAAATGCTCCATTCCCACCTCACACATGCTGTCTTCCAGATCATTAGGACTCTGACTTTACTGCTAAGTTCTTTCCAAAGGTTATTAATGCAGAGCGTGGTACTCCTTTCTCTTGATGACTCTGTGGAAAACATCCAGCTACAGAAAGCACAACAGAATCTCAAAAGCCCAGCAAACACACAGAGAAGTAAAGGGCAGCTTCAAGAATTTGATGAAAACAAGATACCCTAGCCTGTCACCCTGGGCTGATTAAAGAGTGTCCCACCCATTATTACTTGTCCCCTCACTATCAGGCTACCTTTTGTTTAAACTAGTTTTTTTTTAAGGGGTTAGATTTGAATTGTGATGAAAACACAAAGGATGCAAAGTCCTAAGGTTAATCACTTGATTTGGGAAAACTTAACTTGTCCTTTCAAGTATGAGGAAATGCACAGCAAACTATATACAGATGAGCTAGTCTTAGGTGAAGATCTTCAAACTGCGTCAGTTGTCCCCAGGGAGTCATGCAAGAGTTCTAGAGATTTCTTGTAATAAAGGTAAAAAATGAACTTTGAGCATTTCCAATTTGGCAACTTCTCCTCAACACCGTGACCAGATAAGATAAAAAAAAACACACAAAAAAAACAAGAAGGCTCCTGTGCCTTAAGAAAACAAGAAACCATTGAAGGAACCATTGAGTAAACAAAAGGCAAGATTTCAGATCTACCACATTCAACTTATAGGACTTGAGGCAAATCATCAGACTTGAATGTAACCTGTCCTCATTTTTAACAGAGGACAAGCATATACACATTGTGGAGAAGTCTGGAAATCAGAGTATATACAGTGGCCCAATTTATTTCCACAAATGTTCAGAGCCCATCATGTGTCAGCGCTGGACAGTGGGACATGGAAGATGCCACAGATTCTGAGCACTAAGAGCATGTGATCATCAGGGATAGCTCCTCCTTGCCCCTCCGTTCCCCTGCCAAACACTCTAGTGCCCAACTGTCCTCAGTCCCTCTCTTCTATTTATTGAATTTCCTCCCTGTTGCCTTCTCACAATCCCTTATCATCAGTCACATTCCCTCCTCCTCATTGTTCAGAATAGTCCTAGCAAACAGGCACCATGCACACGAAACAATGATTGACACCAATTTAATTCATATTTGATAAACTTCCAAATGGCTTAAAATGGCTTAAAATACATGGCAATAGAACATAAGAATCTTATTAAAACCTTGGGTTTGGGTAAGACATAAAAATAAAGACAGGAGTTAAAAAGAGGAATAGACAATGAAAGGGAAGTATAAATCTAGAGAGTAAAATTTCCAGAAAGGCTGTCCACTTCCTTCACCTCAGGCTTCAGAGAACATAGACTGGATCATTTACAAGCTTCAAGGGAAAAATCACTGGAAAGTACACATGTATCAGCATCCCTCTGGGAAGTCTAGGTGAGGAGGTATAAAAAAAAATAGCATATCGGTAGAGAATGCCTGATCTCTATTTTCTTTAGCCTTGTACCTACAAGATAAAAACCTGAAAAATGACTCACAAGAAAAAATAATGCAAAAATCAAGAGACTTATTCAACACATTTTAAGTTGAATCTATCTGGACAAAGATGCCCCGCATCACTTCTGAGACTTCATGAGACCATTATCTGCTCCTTCCTTTCGGTTTCCAGCTTCTTTAATACCAAAAACTGCTACTCAAAATACATAATCTTTGAAGAGTCCGCCTCAAGATTTCCAGAGGTTTTGTGGAGCAAAGTTAATGGGCTCATCTGAACCCATGTGTCTGGAACAATACCAACAAAATGCCTTTTAAATCAGCCATTCTAAAGTTAGCGTCTACGGAATGCTACTTCAGCATCAAGGAACGGGACCCTCTGCGTTTATTTCATCAGTCCCTGGCAGCATTCTGGGCACAAGGAACAGAAAATCGCGAGGAAAGAAAACTTTCAGAGCCTGCTTTGGGCCCCTTCGCATTCCTTTTTTAAGCATTACAAGACCGATCCTGGGCCCCAGATGCAGCTTTTGGATGTCAGATGCCGCAGGCAGATGTTTTTCCTTAAACCCGCTGTCTCTCTCAATCTGTTTATAGCTGTTTCCCTTTTACTTGCACCTCAAGTTCTTCCTGCTCACTGCACGTCCTAAAGGTTTCTTCCCTCCACACGCACAGGGACATTTTTCTATCATTTGTTCTCCTTTCTATAAGGCATGCATGCACCCACTCATCAGGTAACCTATCCACCCATCACTGAGGTGTTTTCTTCCTTGGCTATCTTCAAGAAGTATTGTAGTAGAAGTCCCATATATATTAAGTCCCCAGCCCTAGCCAGTTTGGCTCAGTGGATAGAGGGTCAACCTGTGGATTGAAGGGTCCCAGGTTCCATTCAGTCAAGGCACATGTCCAGTTTGCAGGCTTGATCCCAAGTAGGGGGCATGCAGGAGGCAGCCAATCAATGATTCTCTCTCATTACTAATGTTTCGATCTCTCTCTCTCCCTCTCTTTTTCTCTCTGAAATCAATAAAAATATTTTTTTAGATTAAGTCCCCAAAGGTAGTGGCAACAGAAAGTGTTTGGTTTTCCTCAGAAGGAAATACTGAGGTCACATGACTGGTATTAGCCTCTTAAATCAACTGGGTATCAACTGTTGGGTTCCCATGATGAGTTTGGAGCTCTTTATTCACATGTCTTTGTTCTGTGACTTGGGGGTGCTCCTCAAACAAGTCAGACTAAGGATCTTCATTGTAAATCAATTATACACTCCATGGCAGCCCAAGCAAGTAGTAGATGTAAGACACTTATTTAATTGCACTATGGAATCAAACAGAATATTATGTAGATGAGAAATAGGATGACAGGTATGGCTATTTCTCATCCACGAAGGTGCCTGGGGACCGAGGACTTTCCTGGTGGTGATGAAATAATTCTGTATCCTGGTGGCAGATTTTGCTCATCAAAAATCATCCCCCCATGCCGAGACCGGTTTGGCTCAGTGGATAGAGCGTCGGCCTGCGGACTGAAAGGTCCCAGGTTCGATTCCGGTCGGGGCATGTACCTTGCTTGTGGGCACATCTCCAGTGTGGGGTGTGCAGGAGGCAGCTGATCGATGTCTCTCTCTCATCAATGTTTCTGACTTTCTATCCCTCTCCCTTCCTCTCTGTGAAAAATCAATAAAATATATATTTTTTAAAAATCATCCCCAAAATCATCTCTCATGGTTTTTCCTCATCTTATAGATCTGGGAGCAAAGCAACATCTCCTGCAACACTCTGGTTGCAATTCCTATGCCCCCTTCCCAGTTAGCTGACATCACCCTCTGTCTTCCACCACCTTACTTCCTGGCTTACTTATTTATCATCTGTGTCTCTGCATTCAAATATGAGCTCCATGAGCAACTTGTCCCTAATTACCAGTGTGTCCCCAACACTGAGGACAGTGCAGTATTTGTTCACTGGATGACTGAAGAGATGAGTGAAACATGTCCAAAGCAATGGCCTGTTATCAGACTAGGCAATTCTCAAACACATAGATCACAATGAAATGACTGACGCAGATCATTATGAAATGACAAATGTGTCAAGATCATCTTATGTTTGGCTAAGGGAACACACATGACAAAAATGTGAGTGGTGTCTCAAATGCTAGCAAGAGTTATAAGAATCCCAATGAAAAGGGAATTCTTATTGAATTCTTATTGACTTTCCTGAGGTAGAAAGACCAGCAGGTAAGTGGAGAGCTGGGAAGATAGGAACAAATGTAGACATCCAAATACACATACCCATTTCCTCGTCTCCAAAGATGTAATGGGATCTTGGTAGTACTTCCTGTACTCGAGTAAGTCATTCTGCAATGAATGGTAGTCCTTTATGAGGACAGAGGCAGAAAAGCATCAGGGAGGCAGGGATGGCAGACACAGGTAAGCAGAGAGAAGAAAGAGCCCCTGTGTGATGCTGACAGGGTCTGGAATGATGTCATCACCTTCACCATGTGGTTTCACAAGGGCTGTGAGAGGTCAGAGTGAGGGCTGCCCTTTCCACGAAGTCACCAGACTAGACCTCACCTCCAGGCTGCTGAGACCTGACAGTCTTCTGACCTATTCTTGAACCCATTGCTTCATGGTACCATAGACTCCCAGAAGGTCAGGTCTGGAAGTGTACTTAGAAATAATCCTACAGTAAAGGTCAGCCCTGAAATGGGGTCTGTCATCCCCGAAACAAGTCACATCACCTTTCAAAACAGTCGAGGCTTTGGACAACCCACCAGACATCAGAAGGAAATTCTTAGCGGGCTGTGCTTTTAGATGTAGTGAAATGTTTTAAATAAATGGCTAGCCTTACATGTATCTGCTTTAGTGAGGGGGAAAAAACTCCCCCAAAAGATCTCTTAAAATCCTGGGAATAAGAACAAGGATGCCAGTGACCCCCTGACTCTGAAAGTATACTCGGAGCCAAGCAGCCTGAAGTGAGTCTTCTGATACCAAAGTCAGCCATGCTCCTTGACTCCCCTTCATTTCACGCTTCTCTTAAAAGAAAACAGGCCAGACTGTTTCAGTAAATAACAAAAGGTCAGAGAAATGCTACTCACAACATGAGCAAAATAACGGCACAACCTGCCAAAACGTTTCCTAAGGCCTAACAGGCGGAAAAAGCCAGCGGTGCAACAGTGCACAGATCTGACTGATGAGGAGAAAGGTTCGTCCCCATAATATCTGCCCTAAACAAAACCTGCTCATATTTCATCAATAAGAAATTCAAATATAGATTCCGCCAGCAGGTTCAACCAGCACTTCACTATCACGCCCCTCATAAAGAAGCAGGGTGCCCATGTGTGTGGTTTGTTGTTTCAGGTTCCTCTCCTTAGGTTATATTTTGACTGTAGAGCTGAGTGTCAGTGGGGCGGAGAAACAATGCTGTCCTCAGAGCTCAAGCTCAGTCAATTTTGTAAAATCTCCTCCTGGATGAAAGATCCAGCTCGTTTCACTCCAACCACCTGACGGAGGGCTCTGCATGTGTGTGTCACCTTCAGAATTTCTCTGAGGTGAACAGGATGCAAATAGCATGATAAGAGCTAGAAGATGAAGAAGGAGCAGGAGGAAGAGGAGGAGGAGAGGAGAAGAAACACATCCAGGGCAGAAACCAGCTCTCTTCACCACAGGATACTGTCCCAGCTGATGCTGCCAGATGTCATCTCCCTGAGCATCCCTGTTCTTAGCCGCCCAGATAATGCCCCACACAAAGCCTCGTGGGCAGAGTTGTTGCAATGACTGCTCTTATTCATCACTGGCTTGACAGGGCCTTACAAGAAGTTGGTGCCCAGCACCTTCAGTCGGTTGATTCAGTGGCATCCATATTGTACCACATTCCTGGTTTAAAACTAAGGGACAGCATTTTTGCAAATTAACTCCCAGGAAATACTAGCCTGGCAAGATGTTACTGGGGTGCAACACAATTCTGATTCCATGATGAAATGCACTTGGGAAATGCTTCATACCATTACTAGATCTCTCCACTTCGAAATTGTAATGCATATGAGTGTAGGAGAGATTCAGAGGCCTGCAGGAAAAAAAACACCTGTTGAAGTTAGCATTTCACAAGTGATTTCAAAAACCTTTTATCAATGAATACCTATCAGCATCCTAAGGATCTAGTGTTTGGTAAGGGACACACTCAGGAAAGCCACCTTAGAGTAATTGCTGATACATGGCTAATCATATGTACTCTCTCCTTTTAAGTCCAATTCATTCTTTCTTCATGCTATGTCATTGTGGTCGGTACTGCCCACATAACACCCTATTATTAGTTTTTTATTCTTTAACTTATTACTTCATAATATTACAGACTCCCAGAATATCAGATCTTAGTGCTCTTAGAGATAATGTCAAGGTAAAGGTCAACCCTGAATTTAACAGAATTGTTAACCAAAGCCCCCTCAATGAAGGGACTGGCCTAGGATGTCACAATATAATATACTCTATCTCCCCACCCACACTGTATTACAGCAGTGGGACCCCAGTGGTCAAGAGAAGGGACAGGATGAGAAGAGAAGCCACTTGAACGCCCACTGACGGCCATGCACTTGCACCCCCATCCTCTCACTTAATTCTTACACAACTCCGTGGGTTGGTATTTGAAAGATGAGGAAGCTCAAGGCCACACAGTAAGCAAGTAGCCAGGATTTGAGCCAAGAATAGTTTGACTCCAAAACATACTCCTGCTAGTATATGAAACTCCTTCCACAAAGAAGCCCTCAATAAAAGCACGTTGAATTACATATTAAACCAGGAATTTGCATATCTGAAATTAGAGGCAAAGACTCTTGCAGCTAAGGCTGCAAGGACGCACATAAAGCGAGCCTTTGTTCTCTAACAAAATCTTCTATCATCTGTGAATATAAAGAAGATAGGGCATTTTTTAATTCACTGGTAATGAAGTGAAAGTTTTTAATTAATGAAAGTTGAATCAAGTTAATCAAGTAATGAGAACAAAATTCTGGTGTTATTGAATATCACAAATAATATGATCACTTAATGTTAGAACTTATTGACTTCTTTCAAGTGTCAATTCACTTGGTTATGGCTCATGAAATCTGTGATGGGCACAAGTCCTGTCAATAGGATAATGATAGTGGTGAGTAGTATATTTTCATTTTATATACAAAAAACATATACTACCTAAAATTGCTGTGGTCCTAATAGAAAAAGGAAATTCTCTCAAGATTTAATCAACTGATGAACTCTGAGGATGTTCTTTTTCATATTTATCTCATATTTATTTAAATTCAAACTCCTTTATTTTAATTTTTGAGGTATTTTGAACATTAATTAAGTGATTTATTCTACTTACTGGTAGATTTACTATCTTTTAAAGAATTTCTGAAGCAACATGTGGTCCACACATCCAAGTAAAATATTAAAATATTAAAAATGACAACAATAAAGCAACCACAAGTAATAATAGTCACAACTCCATGAGTAATCAACTTAAAAAAAAAACAACAAACCTGGTTTGGGAAGATTTATAGTGCTCTTTAAAATAATTAATGTACAATTCAGGTTGGATACCATAGACTTTCAATAATGGCAGAAGGGGATTTTTAACATTAGTATTTAAAAGTCAACCATGAGAGAATCCAAGATGGCGGCATAGGTAAACACCTACACTGCTGCCTCGCACAACAATTTCAAAACTACAACTAAAAGACAGAACGAACATCATCCAGAACCACAGAAAAGCTGGCTGAGTGGAAATTCTACAACTAGAGGGAAAGAGAGGGGCTCACGGAGACCCAGAGGAGCTGCAAAAAGCTGAGAGTACTAACAACAGACTAGAGAAAGGCAAGAATCAAGTCAACAATTTGAAATATAAAGAAGCAGAAAACACTCAACTGGAAAAGCAAGAAGAGAAAAGAATCCAAAAATGTGAAAATAATGTAAGGAGCCTCTGGAACAGCTTCAAGCATACCAACATCAGAATTGTGGGGGTGCCAGAAGAAGAGAGAGAGCAAGATACTGAAAACCTATTTAAAGAAATAATGACTGAAAACTTCCCACATCTAGTGAAAGAAATAGACTTACAAGTCCAGGAAGCACACAGAACCCCATATAAAAGGAATCCAAAGAGGACTACACCAAGACACATCATAATTAAAATACCAAGAGCAAAAGACAAAGAGAGAATATTAAAAGCAGCAAGAGAAAAACAGTTCATTACCTACAAGGGAGCACCCATACGACTGTCAGCTGATTTCTCAACAGAAACGATGCAGGCCAGACGGGAGTGGCAAGAAATATTCAACGTGATGAATAGCAAGAACCTACAACCAAGAATACTCTATCCAGCAAAGCTATCATTCAGAATTGAAGGGCAGATAAAGAGCTTCACAGAGAAGAAAAAGCTAAAGGAGTTCATCAACTCCAAACCAGTATTATATGAAATGCTGAAAGGTACTCTTTTAGAAGAGGAAGAAGAAAAAGGTAAAAGACAAAAAACTATGAACAACAAATACATATCTATCAACAAGTGAATCTAAAAATTAAGGGAATTAAAAATTTGATCAATAGAATAAACTGGTGAATATAATAGAATCAGGAGTACAGAAAGGGAGTGGACTGATAATTCTCAGGGGGAAAGGGGTGAGGGGTGTACAGGGAGAGACTAGACAAAAATCATACACCTATGGATGAGGTCAATGGGAGGGAGGTAAGGGCAGAGGGAAGGGTGGGAGATTGGTGGAGGGGAGCTATGGAGGGGAAAAAAAGAGAAACAAATGTAATAATCTGAATAATAAAGATTTAATTTAAAAAGAAAAGTTAACCAAGATTGTGTAACCTTAAGAGAAAGAATGATTGAGGATGCCATTCTATATTTGAATGTCATATTATATTTGAATGTCATTTTTTAGTCAGTGTTAGGTAGTGAATTTTAGCAATAAGTTTACCATTAGGAAATGAAAAACAAAAACAAGTTACAAGGGTAAATTTATGTTTCTACCAACTTTTTTTTTTCCTTTCTGAAATCGGAGTAATGCCAATTTTCCTAATACTTCAAAAAAAATCAATAATATCTTTGTTCACTAAGATTATTAGATACAATGATATGAAAGTTCATGAGGAAACAGAGCTTATTAAACCTTGGTCATCAGTGTTATGGTTTATCAACAGAAAATTTACTTTCAAATGAACAGACAACTGCTGCTTGACAGGCTCCCTTTCTGCATATGTCCTCATGTCTTAGTGGAGGAGCTCCTATAAGAAATAGCATTTGCCATGTGGCTCAGTGGTTAAGCATAGACCTATGAACCAGGAGGTTATGATTCAATTCCTAGTAGGGGCATATGCCCGGGTTGCAGGCTTGATCCCCAATTGGGGGCATGCAGGAGGCAGCCAGTTGGTGATTCTCTCTCATCATTGATGTTTCTATCTCTCTCTACCTTTCTCTCTAAAATAAAAAAAAATATTTAAAAAAATAAATAGTCTTTCAATTCCTACCATATCCAAGTAAACTGACAGGGTCAGCTCTGCACAGAGAAAAAGCCATAAAATCTATATCTGGGATAGAATAAGTAGCAGCAGAAATTAAGAAGGAAACAGAAAAGGCAAATTATTTGCTTCCTAGCACTTGTTATTCCAGATCTGATTTTTTAAAGTAAATGTACAGATAACAGATAGCACCTCCATAAAGAAAAACCTATTTTAATGGTGAATGGAATGATTCCTGCAATGAACAGTCTGAATTTCCTCCTCATTTTCCAAAATAATAGCTGTCACTTATAGAGACTGTAGTACATGCCAGGTACTGTTCTAAGAACGTGGTTCATGTTAACTCACGACAACACTTATGAGGAAAATGCTTTGTAATATGCACTTTGCAGATGAGCAAAAGGAAGCATCGAGAACCAGGGAGGAAAGGGCAGAGATGACGTCTGAATCCAGAAAACCTGGTTTGGGTCCATGATGCTAAGACCTGACACTCTACTGACAAATTAGGAATTTCACTGGGTTTACTATTCTAACACGTTTGGATAAGAGGCATGGTCAAAGCAGTTAATAGCAGATTCCCATATAAGAAAATATTTCAATACTCAGAAAAGGGTTAAAATAGTCTGTGATTCTGCCACTGGAGTACAGAACCAGAGATACCTTCCCAGGAGCTGTCTGTGGGCTATTTCAAAACATCAGTGGTCAGGGTGAACCCTCCTTCAGCACATGATCCATTTACAGTGTCAACTGGGGAAGAAAACCATTTGAGGTGGACATTAGAGCCCTCTACAATTCTTTCTTTCACATTCTAGATACGAATAATTTAATTGCTAGAGTTAAAGACTTGTCTGTGTTTTAGGAAAATGAGATTTTTATTTGGGATTCCCCAGTATATTAGAAAGATGATTCTTAGTATAATTGTGGGCAAGAAGGAAATAATATACATATTTGTGGCTATGAGCAGCTAACCAGAAGAAAAAAAAAAGGAAAGAAACTGTCTGGACTTGCACAGCTCCAAAAACGCCTGGATGTTTGCTTTTTTTCCACACGAGTAAGCACTTCTTTCTTATCGGGGAGGATTCGTTTCCCACCTGTGTCTTTGACGTTCATGAAATGCATATAAAGTGACTGTTTATTTTCCACCCATGGAAAGCTGAAGTTATTCTTTCTCTGGGCTTTAGTTTTAGGACTCACAATTTGTTTGGCAAGCTTCGGCGTGAGAGAAAGCTTCCTTTTATGTACAGCAGACTCCCGATGACTTAGAATGTTTGTTTGGGAGTTAAAGGGATGCCTGGTGTTTTTCTGTTTTATAACAATTACCATGTACAACATGACCGGACAAAAACCAAAATGTGCTCTAACTGAATTCCATCTTCCTTGTGAGTACTCCTCCCCATGGGCACTATGATCATTGATGTTTGATTTTTTTTTTAAGTTCAATGTGATTGCTTATATTATCAATAGATACATATATTCCAATTGTAATATGCACTTTTGAAAAGCATGACATCTGAATCTTTGAGTTGTGCTGTCCTTATACTTCACACTGGGTGTTAGATTTCAACACAAGTGAAGATTGGATCTTCAAGAGGACTGCCACAGGCACCACCCTGATGGAACAGGAGTGGCATACTCCCTGTATCAGTGCAAAAACCGCTGGATGGGAACAAAGACAGCAAGGCAAGAGGCCTTCCAAAGGTCAAAGGGAATCAGGACAAAGATGAATGGAGAAGGGGCAGGATGCCAAGCTAAAGAACACGGGCCCTGCCTGGAAGTACGTAGACCAAAGGAGCCTAGGGTTGCAAGGCTGATTCCTTGGAAGAGCACCTAGAAGAATCAAGCACTGGGAAGGTCTGGTATGATCCCCTGCATGTGGCAGTCAGAATCATTTTCATGATTTTCCTAATAATACAGCTGAGGTCCAACAGAGCTAAATGATGCAGATCTAGAGCAGTATAAGGCAAGTGCCTTTTCCAGCTCCTGAAATGAGAGCTGGGGCTTTTCTGGGTCTCGTGTTATGAATCACCAATTAAACGGGATGGCGCTGTGGACAGCTCCATCCAGAGCATTATTTCTAATAACCAGAGCAAACTCTGCAATGCTGAGGGTTCAGAGCCCCTTCCTCCTCCACCAAAAGAAACTAGGCTGTGCCCAGAAGCAGGATAGCCATCGACCTCCATGGCTTGGAGGACAGAGACCTCGAGGGATACAACTCTCTATGGTTCTAATAGGAAAGCCAGGTTTGATTCATTGGACCATTCAGTTCTTCAAAATCTGATGTGGCCTAGTGTGAATCTGGAAAGTTGAGAATGTGGATCCAGACAGAGGCCACTTACTAGCCAGGATAGGTGCCATGGCTCTAAGGAAGTGGGCTTCCTTTTCTCACTTTGCAACTCACTTGCTGAGTAAACTTGGGCTACTGGCTTCTTAGCCTTGGATTCTCCTTGCATAAAAAAGTGGGAAAACAAAGTATAATTACCTCTCAGGGGTAGTATGAAGATGGCCCAACTGATGTTTTAAACCGCATGGTCCTAGGACAGCACATGTGCTCTACAGGATCATCCATTAAAACTGCCTGTGGCTGAGACTGGTTTGGCTCAGTGGATAGAGCGTCGGCCTGCAGACTGAAAGGTCCCAGGTTCGATTCCAGTCGGGGGCATGTACCTTGGTTGCGGGCACATCCCCAGTGTGGGGCGTGCAGGAGGCGGCTGATCGATGTTTCTCTCTCATCGATGTTTCTGACTTTCTATCCCTCTCCCTTCCTCTCTGTAAAAAATCAATAAAATATATTTTTTTAAAAAACCGCCTGTGGTTGGTTATGGACACACACACTAATATTTCTTACCAAAAAAAAAGGAGGCGGGGGGCAAGGAATTAATTCTGTTTTTGTTTGGGGGTAATTTCACAAAATGTCATATTAAAACATTAATATTCTGAAGTCTAAATTCCATTGAATGTAGCAAAGGAACATAATAAAACTTGGTAATGGCAATGTCCCAATCTGCAAGTTCCTTAAGGAGATGAATAAATTAACCAGATGGTTAATTAATCAAGTATATTTGATGGGACAAATACAGTCAATCATCTCATTCTGTTTTAAATTTAGTTTGAGAATACTGTAAAAAAAAATGCTGCCATCCTGCATCTGTTGAATGCTAAGTTTGCTAGTTTTTACCATATCTCAATTACAGAACATATATGGGAAGGTACTGTTTTGTGACCACATTATTTAACTTTAAGATATTAAGACAGGGTTAAGTGGTGACTTAATCAAAGGCTACACAGGCAAAGATGATAAATCTTAAATTTCTCTTCTGCCCAATACCCCGAATTTGTGATCTAGCTAGTTAGCCTGGAATAAGGGTACACAGTTGGGGGATGGGGTCTGTTATAGCTAGGGGCCACAAAGAAGGTGATAAACCTTTCTACCACACACAGGGCCTGCCCCTTGGTCTTGAGCATCTTCCATCCCAAGCTTTAATGAACCCACTTAACCAGCCACAATGTAGGTGGCATAATTAACCTTTGTGTTCAACATCCTTTATAACCAAGCACATGTCCACTGGACAGGGCTGACCCAGGATAACCTTCCTCTAGACTGTTTTTACCAGTCTATCCAAAATGGGAAAAGTTAGAGAAGATAGGGAAGTTTTTTTAAGATGAAATTCATTCAATTTTAAAATATATAGTGTACTTTTTATCCTGAGGTTATGTCCTTCCTAGTTTTTGGTGTTAAATTTGCTTTTAAAAAAATATATATTTTATTGTTGATAGTATTACAGATATCTCCCATTTCCCCCTTTTCACCCCTCTCCTCCTCAATGTTCTTTATTTTACAGAACTTTTAAAGTAAGTAGTAGGTAATTTCTGAATATCCCAACATGGCAAAGTAAGCATCTCTTGTTGGCCCTTAAATTAAAGAAAAAACAAACAGAAGTTTGACTATCACTGCCTTAGGATGAGTCGCCTGCTGTTAACTACTCATAAAGAACAGAAACCCACGTGGGTATTTTTTCATGTGATCAAATATTTAATCCTAGTAAGACACTAAGCTCCATTTCAATATGTAATGCAAAAGGATTTCAAAAGCTGTACTAATAAAAAAGGGATTTCCAAACTGAGCTAGAAAAAGTGTGCTGCCATCTAAAGTCAAACACAAAACGTACTATACAAACATACATTACATTGTCCTTCCTCATATGGTACAAAGCATTTTAATTAAAACACACAGGGCATACAAAGGCAATATAATTCAGCAGACATCATCATAATAATAAAGAATGAAAACACTGTTGACGGGTTTGCCACCTGTAGATGCCCTCTATGGAAGCTGTAGACAAATATCGGTTCTGCATCTGAGGACAGATGGCAGAGGATTTAACCATGCAACCAACCCAAAGGAACCCAGGTGTTATCAATCTTGGCACTAGTTGACAGACACTAGGAGGTAGAAAAGGGAGGGAGTCACAAGAGCTCATGTTTTCATTTTTTTCAATAAGTAATTAAGTGATGCAGTCTATGTTTAATAGAATAAGAAATGAAGCTACAAAAATTTGTTTGAAATGTAAGCAATGACCTTTAAGGGAGGGGCTAGGAAAGGTTACACATACCATGGTGAACAGCAGCTCAGAATAATGGAGAGAAACTTCATTTATCCTAGAAGGAACTCAACAAAGCCGAATGCTTATGAACTGGGAAAGAGTGGGGTGATGGGTTGAGTTGCATCCCCCCAAAAGATATATCCATGTCCCAACCCTGATACTTGTGAATTCAATCTTTATGGATAAATGGGGTCATTGGAATGGGCTCTCATAAGAGAAGAAAATCACCATGTGACAATAGACACAGAGAGAGAACAGTTTGTGGCGACAGAGACTGGAGAGCCACAGCTGTGAGCCAAGGACCAAGGATGGACGGCCACCATGAGAAGTGGAAGAGACCAGGCAGGGTTTTTCCCTGGGCCTTCACAGGCAGCATGGCCCTGCCTACATCTGAATTTGGGACTTCCAGGCTCCAGGACTATGGGAGAATACATTTCTACTGCTTTAAGTCCCCTAGTTTGTGGACACTAGTATGAATGGTATACATGTATTATTTAAAGATAGGAAGGCAATCACCAAAAGAACTTTTAAAAAGAATGGGAAGGTGTAAAGGATATTGTCTGTGGAAAGTGGGTCTGAAGGAGGAGAAGAGAATATGGAGGCCATTATATTTTATTAATAAATGCCTTCCAGATTCTTTGATTTTAAACCACACAGGTATTCCTTTGATCTTAAAAATGTATAGATAAAATATCGCTGGGATGTCCCGGTTAGCTTTCTCCATTTCCCTTGGCCTGGTCCCAACCCTCCAGTGGACACTCCCTGGACACGGTCCCCAGCTGTCTTCAGGAAGTGCTGGAGCCGAGCAGGGAGGGAGGGAGCCAGGAGGCAGTGTCTGAATGTGCTCACATGCCTGCTGTGCACATCTCAAAATCAAACACAAAGTATTTTGTGACTTTCTGTGGGTTTGTATCATCGATGATGGTAATTTTCCCTATTGACTAGGGTGATAAAGAATCAACTATAATGAAAACAGAGAGAGCATCAGAAAGCTTGTCACTAGCTTCCTTTGTAGATTATCATGCAAAACAATGCCTGACAAAGATTTCAGTGATGAGGTTATGCACTATCAGGAAAACCTCACAATAGGCCTTCGTCACAGACGTTTGCTCATCAAATTGTATTTAACCCACAAAAGCAATGTTCAGTCAGTGCTCCCCCATGGCCTGGATCTTCTATCTGTGCTGTGGGCTGAGTGTCCTGGCCCTAAGAAGTTCCATGCCCTTTGCTCACTCTAAGAAGAAAGCTCACATTGAACCCAGTAGCCTGTACTGTTGTGACAAGCTATGTTGTCACCTCCCTCATGAACAAGCCTATTGATGACTGTGGGACCTAGAGAAACAGCACCAGCCCCCTTTGCAGAAAGAGCAGGAGGCGTGTCAGTGTTCCTAGCACAACCTGGAGAGAGGAAGAGGACGCAGAGGACAAACACACCATGTGGGTGTGGGGCCTCTGCACAGGTCTATCTGCATGTGGCTACCTGAGGGCAGCTGGGGAGCACCTTGCTATTTGTTGGCTGGAAACACTGAGATGTCTAACAGCTATCACATGGATGAACATTTGGGAGGCAGAAAAAAGGGGCAGAGTTTTATCAGGAGCAACATCCTAATTGCAGTTAATACAGTGCCCAAAGGGCAACAGTTTGCTTTCACTGTCAGCTCCGTCTTTGGTTTCCGTAGGTAACATCTCCCAGCCACCCAGTGGGGGGTACCTTCCCTATCCATTAGTCAACAGAGCAACAAACCGTGGCTCGAGAGCCGAGGTTTGCCGACCATTGCACTAGGCTATCACACATCCACACTCAGCAAGTCTTCCCTTCCGGGTTGCAGATGTCAAGATGAGCCAGGATGGGCTTCCCATGAGAAAATAAGTCACATGTGCATAGAATGGCTCCATTTTCATGATGTGACCTCTCATAGAGCTCTCCCTCCAGCCCGCAAAGGGAAGAAGCTATGCATGCATCTAGAACTGATACCTTCAAGTGCACACATCTGCTTACAAATTGTTTCAGGTACTATTCTCCATAATTTGTCTCTTCTCCTTTCTTGCTTTAAATCATCACCTCTTAACACACCATGATGAAGATCAAACCCTTAGATTCAGATGTTCCACAAACATGATCTATTAGAGGTGCTTTGATCACATCTGGTTACTTCTCATCTGCTTTGTTCTTGGTCACATTAATACTGCTGTAAACACATTCTATCATTCAGGTTATGCTGTAAGCCTAACCAGTCTTTGCTAGTATATAACAATGGACTATCTCATTTTCCTCATTCCACACATACACACGCATGCATCCACATGCACACACATAGCCATGTATCATCTGAGGACACAGGCTGAGTTCCCTAGCAACATCACTGAAAGCAGGCCAATACCCTGTCGATTTCCAAGTCCTGGGTTTATGATGTAAATTAAGAGGCACATGATGACGGCTTCACAAACTCATTTTACCAAGAAGAGATTTTAGTAGCAACTATTCTGTAGAACTTTCTGACATGACAGGGCACATCTGTACGGAGCAGCCCCATTCCTGAGCCAGGCTCACCTTGGCCAGCATAGGCAGATGATGGCATAGACCCCCCAAAGGGACATCCAGATCAGGACGGTCGCTCAATCCTTAAGAATGAACATGAAACAGCTCCTTAGGGGTCAGGTTTAGAACTAATGAGGCTCCATCCACATTATGTAACAAATTCGCTAGGGAAAAGGTGGTTATTTCTAATTGATTTTAAAGGCAGGGAGGGGAAAGCCTGGACCAAGTGTTCCCATCTCCTCCCATTCTCCTGGCAGACCAAGAGGAGGATTGACCAAGTGGGAAGAATATGAGGAACAATAACTGTATAAACAAGAAGAAATAAAATGAAAAATAAAAATAAACATGAGCTGGATTGGGAGGTGGGGGAGGGAGGCAAAACAAGCAGAAATGATCATAACACAATACCTACAACATGTAAAGTTACTTTGCCCGACAAATCGCTTTTCTACAAAAGAATTAAGAGAGCAGAATAAACGCAAAAATCAATTAAGGTCCAGAGAAGGGCTCCAGCCCCCTCGAGGGGCTTCTTATCCAAACACTGACTTCCTAATGCAGGTACTGTCGAGCAGTCTACTGGAGGGTATTTTTTATTATCACTTGAGCTTGTCTGTTCGGAGAGTCCGTTTCCCGTTTTAGTGCACAAGAAAAGGTTAAGTAGGAGAAGCAGAATGTTCATCCACTTAGGAAATGATCCAATGCACCCCAGCGCCAAAGGCTCGCAGGCCTCCTGTGGCACATCGGCTTCCAAGGAGCTCTCCTGGCTCCACTCAGCACCCAACAGTGCCCCTCTGAGGGAGATCTAGCGCTCTCATCAGTGACAAGGCAGACACAGAGCAAACCAGCACAGAGCTTGGCCCATAGGAAGCACTAAATACATTTTCACTAAAGAAACTAGGAGCAAGAAACGGATGTCTGACCCAAAAGGATTGTTGCACACTAGAGCACACATGCTCCTGGTATGAGCCATGCAAGGCAGCCTGGCCTCATGCAGGACAATTCAACATGTATTTGTATAATGAATGAGACAAAGGGAGAGCTTTGAAACTTATGCAGAAACATAAACATACTTGGGGAGGAATCTTTATAATATGGGGTTTGCCTAAAGATGAGAGCATATATACTAATTTTCAAAAAGTACGCATATATACAACTCAACTCCTTTACACATAAAACTGGAATATATACTAATTTTTGAAAAGTGCAAGCATAACATAAAGGAGGATGATCTGAGGAGCCTGAAGGTGAAGGGTGTTTTACCAACTAGGATGTGCAAATGGGGTGGTTGGTGAAAATAAAATACTGGAGGTAGGGAACTCACGCCAGGGTCACAGCTCAGTGTCCTGTTCAAGAGTAAGTGCGTTTTTTTTTGTTTTTTTTTTTTTTTTTTTTTTTTACCAAATTTGGCCTTCTTAGACCTTCAGGGCAGCCCTTCTGCATTTCCAGGAAGGAGGTGGATCAGTGTCTATTTTGGTCTATCTGGCCATCTGGTCTCTTTGTAGCTGGCTAGCTCAGGCACTCAGCTCATTGTCAGGCAAGCCAGTTAAGTGCTGACCACTTGGCCATCCCACCATGACATGGGACACTCACTGGAGATAGCAGATGCCCAACAAGAAAATCCCAGGGGGTAGGTACCGGCTCCTCCCCCTTCACAGTGCAATTCCAGACTGTGGGTCAGCAGCATCCTTGACACTGAGGAAGGGAAAAGCACATCAGAACCTGACCATATTGTCCCCAAATAAAGAACTCACATCAACAGGGAGTATAAAAAAATGTTATTTAGAACTTCTGTTCTCAGATGTATAATACAAAGGAGAGCTTGTTGTGCCAGGGAACAAAGTGATCCAATATTCACAAAGCAGGAATTCTCCCACTGCACATTTTGTTTCCAAAACACTTAGGAATACAGCAAGATTTCAAGTTGGGGTAAAGAAGCTCCTTTTGGAAACGAGAGAGGAGATAAGTTAAATCTTTCACAGACGGGATGAAATTCTTCCAAGAAAGCTGTACGCCTGCCATGAATGTCAGCATTTAGGGGCACCCCAGTGTGGATGGCGAAAGGCTCTGGCCCTGGATACATGGCATGGGTATGGGTGAGAGGGGAAAGAGGGCTGAGAGTTTTTAAAGCTACAGAATATTCTGGCAACATATCATGGGAATGCAGGAACCTCGAGCACTTTTTTTAAATTAACCTCTTAGTCCTAAGGTTCCAGGCAGACCAGGTAGTTTTGCTTCCCCTGGGATTGCTGCCAGAAAGGAACAAGCAGGGCTTCTTTATTACATATTTTAGAAACCTGTTTTGTTACCTGCAGGCGAGTCAGGTGGTAAGGAGACTTCTTTTATCAAGCTGGGGGCTGGGGGAACAGGCCGGCTGGGGATCGACCTTTCTCTGCTAAATGTTCACTGCACGATAGAGCTCAGAGCCAAAACCCCAACCAGAAAGAAAACTCGAGGGGAATCCATATGTTCCTATTATTTTGATGTTATTAGTGTTACTTTCCCACTGAAAACAGTCACCCTCTCCCCTCAGCTGGAGTTAGTTCCTCAAGGTAATGCAATTTGGCCAAGGAGCCTGGGCTTTGAAACCAGGTTCACCACCTAGACCACAGCTCCTCCGTTACTGTGGGACCAACATCAGGTTACTCAACTTCTCTTCAATGCAACTCCCTTACACATAAAACTGGAATAAAGATTCCCCTGTGATAGGATTGCTGCAAATATCAAATGTAAAAATGGAAGTCAAGTGCTCCGCACGCAGTGGGCCCTGCCTCTGAGTGCAGAGACTGTGATTGACTCAGCTTTGTGTCCCCTCTACCACATGTCCCTCAGTAGGGCTCCTGTTAAATTGAACAAAATAGGTAGATGTATTGTTTCCCCTGTTCTTTTCTCTCATAATCTGTCCTTTGCCCTTGCCCTTAAACTCACTGACTATGCATGCTTCAGACCGTGATGGACATTTGATCCATTCCACTTACGCTCAGACACTTGTGCTCCAAGCATTATTTTATTGATGGCAAAACTAATGGCAAAATTGAATAGAAGATGATCTGACTGCTTCGAAGCATTTCCTACCAATGGAATGTCAAGGGGCTACTGCTAACATTGAAGATACAAAGAAAATACTTAAAAGAGGCACATGAGTATTAAAGAGATGAGAGATGAGAGTCAGGAAATTCAGGCCAAACTCCTAAATCTGACACCAAATTACTGGTATCTTTGAACAGCCTGCATATTATTAAACATTCTTAAGGAATATATTAATGACAAGTAAACATCTATGACATCTAAGACAAGTAAAATTGTGTCAATGTTAACAGAAGCTGACATCATGGAAATTTTCAAGGTGATGATCTACTGAAAACTGTATTATCCCCCTTTGTATGTGGTTGATGGGAATGGAGATCTAGTCAAATGACTTAGGGCTCTTACCATCAATACCTCCATCTCATGCCTCTCACTTCTCCCACTTGTCTGGCCACAGTATTTACAATACCTGCCATGTGGACTATACTACTCTGTTTCAAGTCCCCTCAGATGTGAATGAAAACCAGCCCACAGAGAGTCAGCAACAATAGATGAGGTGACAGAGGAAGAATGTCCATAGAGTAGAAGGCACGGAGGCAAGGGGACCGTACAGCGCAGGTGGCTGCATGGCAGTCAAAAGGAAGAATACAAACTCACATTGATGACCCAGGAAAAGAAACAAAACTTCAAGGTCCTATATAGTACCAGGGTCCTTGAGGGGCTGGAGGAACTGATGCGTGGCAGGTAAGGACTCTGGAAAAGCATGTGGCCCTCCAAGTGGCTCTAGCCAAAACTCCAGGCTTCTCCCTCTCAAATCCACATTATTAGTGAAACAACCACTCATGTGCTTCCAGAAGAGCCTGTGCTCAGGTGGGAGAAGGCTGGGATGGGCCAAGCATGATAGCAAGAGGAATGCAAATGAAAGAGAATAAGCTTCTGTCCTCATGCAACTATTATTGCATATGTAGAGGAATAATAAAACAATAAAGGCAGCCATAGGTAATTAAACACAAAACACTTTCCTATAGTGTCCCACTTAATCTTCCTAGTAACCCTAGGATAGAGATACTAATAACCCATTTAAACATTTCATCCAAGATTACAGAACTCCACAGAGATACACCCAGGGCTAAAAGTGAAGTAGGTCTGACTCCAGAATCTGTTTTCCAAGCTCTTCTACTCTACATATTCTCTCTGAAACAACTTCACACCCACACACACGCACACGGAGGAGGATTTTATAATCTAGGCATAAGGGCAGGCCCATCGCATTATGACTCAAACCCCACAGGCTGTAAAGGAATAAAACTGATAAATGTGATTACATGAAAATAAAAATATTCTGCACGGGGTGGGGATTGGGGGGAGGGAAACCATAAACAAAGATAAATGACAAAGAAGAGAACTATTTGGAACATAAATCATAGACAAAAGGCTCATTTCATTAATACATAAGGAATGCCTATAAATCAATAAGATCCAACAAAGCCAAATGGACTGGTCAGCTAATATAAAAGAGAAATAAAATAGTTCACAAACACATTAAAAGATACTAAACTTGACTCACATAAGAGTCAGACTAAACATATTAGGATTGGTGAACATCAAAACGTTTTCTTGTAATGCACTGGTGAGGGTATGAGGACAGAGGCGCTCTCATAAATTACTAATGAGAGAATAAATGGATACATCCGCTCTAAAGACAATCTGGCACTATCCATCAAAATTATAAATGTACTTAGCCTCTGACCCCAAATTCCAATTCCAGAATTTTATCCTGCAGATAAAACTCTATGTGTGCAAAATGATGACTATAGGAAGCCAATCTTTGTAGCAATGTTTGTACTAGCAAAAGTTGCAGAATATAATTTAAATACCCAACAAAAGGTGAATGATTAAATAAATTATGGCATCTCCCTGGAATGGTCTATTATTTAGCCACAAAAAGGAAGAGGAAGCTCTTCATGTATCGATATGGAACAAGCCCCAAGGAATACTTCTAAGCAAACAAAGCAAATTAAAAATGGCAAGCAGAATATATTACCACAAATGTAAGAACTAATGGTACAGTGTTTACTTATATATTTATATGTAGCCCCTGGAAAGATATAAAAGAGGCTGCCAGCAACAGTAGCTTCCAGAGAAAAATGGGGGAGATGCAAGGTTGGGAGAAAAACTTCCTAACCTTGGTCTTTTGAATCTAAATAATATATGCTAGTAGGTAATATACGTTACCTACTCAAAAAATGAATTATATATATTTTATGTGTATATTTATAAATATATATGTATGAGTATACATAATTTATTTTTAATTGATTACATATACACACATTCAAATTGCATATATACATACACATTTACTAGTATATGTATAGATATAAGTCCCAGACAACAAGATGCCAAACAGTGGTCAAAGCTTCTCTGGCCCAGCCTTGCAGCCAGTAGGTCAGCAAGAGAAGCTACAAAAGGACATCCAGCCCTCTCCCTCCACCCCCTCCCTGAAACCAGCCCAGCTGAGGGGTTAGAACATAAATTTCAGAGGGAGCTCCCCTACTCACAGCGGTGTGACCTTGGGCAAGGTACAGCACTACTCAAACAAGGTCTCAGTTTCCTCATCTCTAAAATGGGGATAACCCTTCCCTCCTGCTGAGGTTTTGGGGAGCGGAGCAATGGATGGATATATATAAAGCCCTTAGACTAGCTCCTGGCATTCTGTAAAAATATGCATGTAATTGTTAAATTAAGTTTACTTGGTTGGTCGGGGATGATGTCTTTGAAAAGTACCATCTAAACTGTGATCAGAAAGATCAGCAAGGAAAAGGGAAGCAGAATGGGCCACTTAGAAGGAATAATAGCCCGTGCAAAGGTCGGGGGTAGGAAAAGCACTGAAGCCCCCAAAGAAACAGGTGTAGCTTATGAGAATGGGCCTACAAGAGACATGGCTAAAGGAGCAAGCATGAGCCAGTAGGGACAGCTTCTCTGTGGGTGGATGGTTGCAAATAGAGCTTTTCAGGCAGGGGGATCCCATGGTTAGACAGGCTTTCCTAGAAAGAGTAATCTGGCTACTGTTAGGAAGACAGTCGGAGAGAGGCAAAAACTGGGTGGCAGAGAGGCCACCTGGGGATTGTTACAGCAACTCAAGAAGAAATGATGAGGCTGTGAACTAAGAAGAGGCAGTAATTACAGAGGAGGGAATTGACAACTCCAAGGTGGAATACGTGGGGCTTGTTGACCCGGAAGGGGTGGGGTTAGGGGGAGATGGAACCAGGGATAATTCCCATAATTAAGACTTGGCCAATTTGGAGGAATGTGATGCAACTCAATGAAATAAGGAGTTCAGACAAAGGAACTGGTTAGGGAACAGGTAAGATAGCAGGTTAAGTCCTATATTTGTATGTGTTTTTTAAAATATATTTTATTGATCTTTTACCGAGAGGAAGGGAAATAGAGAGTTAGAAACATCGATGAGACAGAAATATCCATCAGCTGCCTCCTGCATACCCCCTACTGGGGATGTGCCCGCAACCAAGATACGTGCCTTTGACCGGAATTGAACCTGGGACCGTTCAGTCCACAGGCTGATGCTCTATCCACTGAGCCAAACCGGTTTCAGCAAGTCCTGTATTTGTTGAGGTTCAAGTGTGTCATAGGTAATCCTCAGTTAGCTATAGGTGTCGGAAATTGAGATGAAGGACTGGTGTTGGAAATACAGCTTTGAGAAGTACCAGACACATTTTTAACACTAAAGAGCTCTGGACTATGGTTAGGACAGTTGCCACAAAATGGCAATGGTTACTTTGGCCCAAGAAAGAGATTCTGAGAAGGTACATTACCTGTGATGCAGGTAAGACTCATGCCCCCACTCTCCTTTTCTATCTCCCTTCTTACTTCTGCTTCTCTGTCTTTCTCTTTCTTCCCCTTGTCTTTCCTCCTTCCTAAACACATAATAATAGTTCTCAAAAGAGTAAGTTTCCTTACATGCTTCACATAAAGCAATCCATTTATGAACAGTACCGGCTTATTAGTGGTGATGCCTTTATTTTTCCCCCCAGTATTCCTGCTGTGAACCCTGATGGCTAACTGGGCTCAAATGAAAAAAACAAGCAAATAGACTAATGGAATACAAAAAAAAGAAAGAAAGAAAGAAAGAAAGAAAGAAAGAAAGAAAGAAAGGAAGGAAGGAAGGAAGGAAGGAAGGAAGGAAGAAAGAAAGAAAGAAAGAAAGAAAGAAAGAAAGAAAGAAAGAAAGAAAGAAACAGAGCCTAACAACCATTTCTGCACAGGGGCCTCTTACACAAACTGCACTTCCACAGAGATGCGCTAACCTGCTGGCTTCCGCATTGAACTGCCTGTCTATACTATGTTTCTGCCATCTAAGCCTGTCCTTATAAAGGAGTCCTGGAATCCTATTTCAACCAATAGGACTGGGGCTTTCCCCATCCAAGGAGAGCTATGCAGCTTCGGCCAATCAAAACAGCTCTATTCTGCCGAATTCAGGGACCAGGGGCAGGGCCTTCTGTCTACACAAGCTAGCTCATCTCAGGCTTTGGGTGCATTTCCCACAGAGAACTGAAGTTGTGTTTCCCTTGCAGAGCAGAGCTACCGAATGAATGAGCTGTTTTCCCCGTACTCCAAATTGGAGATTTGAACTGATGCAAATGACCATCGATTGATATTGCTCTCTTTTGCTTGTCTCTTCACACATAGCAGAAGTCACAGAAAGTTGTCCCTGCCCTGTAGATGCATGCCCACAACACAGGGAGAATCCCTGAAGACCTTATTTTCCCTTATCCAGTACTTGTCTTAACAGGTGCACTATCTAGGCTTTTCTTAGAAAGGGCCGTCTGTGGTTCTCTCTAGCTGTGGGTGTTCAGCAAAATCATCCTCCCCCTTAACAGTCCACCTACTCAGGGTTTTGCCAAGCGACCTTAGAGCTGACTTCTTAAAGAGCATGCATTTTTCTAGTAAAAAAAAAAAATCATGTTTAAGCAAGATTTCTGGAACAATTCAGCCAGGTGAATGAAGTCTGGGGCCAGGATTCAAGAGTGCCAGTTCTGTTACTCACAGAGATGATCCCAAACTCTCACTTTTGGCTTCCTTACCTGTGAAACTTGGATTTGCTGCTGGGTCACCTCCAATCTCCTCCTGGCTCTAAAGTTTTATGAGTCCAGATTTGAGGGAAGACTGAAATTGGTTTCATGACAAGAATATTTCAACAATTCAAAACTGCCATTAAACATTCAAGGTAACTTGAAGTTTTTTTTAAAATCCTCACCCAAGGATTTATTTTTTAGAGAGCGTGAATGGGAGGTAGAAAGAGGAGAAAGAGAGAGAGAGAAACATCAATGAGAAAGAGATATATTGATTGGTTGCCTCCTGCATGTACCCTGGTTCCGGGCTGGGGATTGCGCCTATAACCAAGATACAATGATCTTGACCAGGGATTGAACCCAAGACCCTTCAGTCCAAGATACAATGATCTTGACCAGGGATTGAACCCAAGACCCTTCAGTCAACACTCTAACCACTGAGCAAAACTGGCCAGAGTGAGGCAACTTCATTTTTGAAGACTGCTTGACTTCCTAACTGGGCAACAGAAATATTCCTAATTTATTATTCACAAACTGTGTGCAATGGCCAGTATATTTATCCCAAAGGGAAACCCCTACTATGATAACACAGCAGGTGCTCAGTTTTGAAATGTCATACTTGCCAAAGAAGCCATCTCTTTTCATGGCCTGGAGAATCCACGGCTGGAACCCGTCGGAGGGTAAATGGTTTTCACCCCGTGGAATTATTATTCAGTCTGTAACTGTGTAAACGATTGGCTTACCTTTTTAAAATAGAAAATAGAAAGTTCAGTCTACCAAGAAATGGACAATGTCTTTTCTTATTTGTAGAGATTTATGTGACTTGTGAGAGAGCAAGGAAGAAACATGGACCAGCAGACCTAATGCTAATAACAATCCTGACTTCCCTCTCTCAGAGGTCACGAGAGCGGCTAGATGAATTCAGTTATGATAGCAAGGCAACTGCCATCACAGTCAGGGGGGATTTTCACCCAAAGCTCAGCACAAAGGAAAATATCAAGGAGGAGATAGCCATTTTTTATCTTTAAAAAAGAAAAGCATTTTTTTTTTCATCATGTCTTTCAAAATGTGATTTCCCTAAAATCTGGGTACTTTTAGTAAAAAGCAACATATGTCAGAGCTTAATTGACTTAAAATATTGTATCTTAAAAGATATTGTGTAATGTACTCTCACAAACCGAAGCCAGATTAGATTAGTTTGAAATACATTATTCTTAAAATTTTCTGTTGAAATTTGATTTCAGCAATATGCTTTTGGTAATTACATAAAGAAGAATATTAGGTATCTTCCCACTGTTATAGCATATGTACTGTTAATAACACAGCAACCTGGAAATTAGATATCTAATTTACTAGACACCAGATATTATTTACTGGTATTTTGAGGAGGTGGAAGGGGGAAGTAGAGAAATAGGCTTCTTCATTTGAAATATATATGTAGCCTGACCATTGTGGCTAAGAAATTTCATTTTAAATTGTTCATTATAGCCAACATCACTCAAAATAAGAGAAAGGACAAATTAAATCAGAAACTGAGATAGCTTTTTCACTTATTATTTTCACACACACACACACACACACACACACACACACACACACAATAAAAAATAAAAAAAAGGTTGCTGACTATTCACGCTGCTGGGGGGCTGTAAGTTCTAAAAGGCAGTTTGACAGAACCAGGCACAATAACAGGTACGCTCACTGTGGGTGGCAGCAATTCTGTTTCTAGGATTTCTTTCCTGTAGATGCACAAAATAATGTAATACAAAGCTATTCCCTGCATCACTGTCTATCCCAGAAAAATGAGAAACAGCCTAAATATCTATTAATAAGGGACTAGTTAATCAGCCATAGTACTGATTAACTATGTATTAATCCAATGTAGCTTTACCAAAGAAAGAGAAAGCTGGCTCCTAACATTGACATGCACTGAATTCCAAAATGTATTTAAGTGAGAAGCACATGTGCAGAACATGTCTGCCTCCCTCTGTATAAAAAGGCAGAAATGAATATATACATATAGATAGTTTGAATTTGAAACCTGTGAACATGTTACCTACTCAGAAATAAATTAACAAGTATAAATAATAATAAATTGCTCACTGCAAAGCAATAAACACACTCCTATGTATTTCTGCTTAACAAGAATGGAAGAAGCACATATTTTAAACACCAAAACATTGAGGCCAAGACTGATTTTTTTAAAGAGCTATATGATTAAAGCTATAAAGAATAAAAATGAGGTGCTCTTTCTCTTTCCATTTCTATAAAATAATAAATGACATATAACAGTTTAGAGGAAAACCAATTAAAGGGACATAAATCATCATTAACCCCTTCCCCAGATGAATGACAGAGAGACACATGTCCTAATTAACACTGAGTAACATTGTGTTAAGAGCAGTTTGCAATGGAAATGAACAGATGGCAAACAAGCATATGAGGTATTGGGGTGTCAGAAAGAAAACTTGATCTGACACTGAAAACTGCAGCCCCAGAAGAAATCATACCTGAATGAAAAGTGCTCTAAAAACAGGGATGCGATCCCCTATCCCACTTTCTCTAGTTTTTAGGCCTATCCAGTTTGCTCCTGTGCTCGGTCCCCATGAGACAAATGATATTCCACTTTCACATACGAAAACACTCCCACATACTGACCAACCAGCCACCTTTTTACAACAGAAAGATTTCCTATCCCGAGGCCATGAATGGCTCAGTTATTTCAAACCAATCTAGCATTGCAGTTCAACAAAAGGTTTTGGACATCATCGTGGTGTTTGATGTAATGAGATCTGACCTGGAGGTTTATGCTTTAACAACCTTCTCTTTTCTTCCCTTTGAAACAGATTTATGACAGGAGGCAAAGAAAGGAACAAAGATCTCAGGGTTGAGGAAACCCTCCTGGGACACACAGAGCAGGGACCTAGGGGGTGGTGCTTCTGACTTCTTGTTGCTCAAGTGCAGAGGAAGGCAGCATCTCCTCCTGATTTCAAGTTCAACCCATTTTTATCGACTTTTCTGTAGGAAACAAGGTTGCCAGGCGTTGTGGCAGTTTCCTTAGCTGAACACTCAGCAAAGAACCAGTGACTGACCCCACACGTGGGAGACCTCAGCCCAGCTAACAGATACTATTTCTCTCAGTCCCTACTGACTCAGGCTGGGAGACAGCGCATTTCAGACAGGATGCCCTCCCAAAGGCGTGATGCAATCCTGCAAAAAATAAAAATCAGTTCATGATCTGGTGTCTGCCAACTCAGAAGGACAGAGACCAGTAGCTAAAACACTGTTGCTACAGAAGGTACATTGAACTGACACATAGTTAACATCAACCAACACTTAATAGTCTTGTGTTTTTGGTTGTTTTACACATGTACATTCTGCAGTGAACCACAGCTGGATTAAAAAAAACACATACATGCTGGAGAAAACCTCAGATACAGTTATTGCTCTCCTTGCAAAAAGCAGAAACGTTTTTGATTCGATTGATTTTGGAAGTCCAAATAACAACTCAAAGGGGGGGAAAGGGCAGATAGTGAGATCATCAGATTATCCTTAGCTATATCAATGACATTTAAGGCTAAGACATAAATACAAAAAATTTGTGCAATCTAAATTTTTGGATTTAAACATCTTAATTCAAGTGTTTGAGAGGAATATAGATATTATGTATTTATGCAGGTACACAACAGATTTATATATACATTTTATACAAAGCAGACAGTTTCCCCTGAACTATTATTTGAAATATTGGGATCCAAACTCAATTCCATTCTTTGAGCCAACAGACTCCTCTGGTTTGAGGATATTTTTAAATATAAAAACTAATTACTCCATCTCACTGCCTATAAATTCAATTTCTATTTCTGAGGCTGCTTCTGTTATACATCTCTTGGTAGCTCCTTTGCCTGATGGCTTGTTTACAAGCTAGTCTCAAATCATAGGAACAACTGGGATCAAATAAAAACAAGCTTCCTAACCTTTCAGGGGGGGTTGGTAATGCAGCATCATTTCCATAATGCTATATGTAGAGAAAAAAAATCAAATCTATTTTCCATAAAAGGATAGTCCTTTTTACCTGGCAAATTTTATAGACAAAAAATCAGAGCGTATAAATTGAATGCATGAGGAGTACGGCTAATGCCAGTGCCAGAATGCTTTCTCTTATTTAGGTTTTTCTTTTTCTTTTTTTTTCTTTATTGATTAAGTGTTACATATGTGTCATTATTCCCCCATTACCTCCCCTATTCCCTCCACTCATGCTTGTTTAGGTTTTTCCACAAAATCAACCAAACCATGCACATGGAGGATGCATCATGCAATCTTTGCAGACCAGAGTCCCAGTTTTGCATTGAGTTAAACTACTAAGAATTCCCAAGGCCATTCTCATTAACCACAGAGTACAGGTATAATGTGCAACAAACACTCTCCCTTCTAAATCCTACCAATTCCTTAAAAGAGAGTCCTTCACAAAGAGGTCAAGGAAAGCAAACGAACAACTACAGTTTATGCCTACCAGCAGCGGTGATGAAGGTCAAAAGCAAACCAAGGTAAAGAATTAAAAAAAGCTTTTGGTTATAAAAACTAAAAAATCCTTCAGATCTTTTCTGTTCTCTCAGTGTCAGATATGTGAGCCTATCTGAAAAAATCCAGAAAGTCCCTCCATAAAAATCTGCCCTTAGATTCTTAAGTTAGCCACCAATTAGCTGTTCAACCTCTGGAAGTCTCTCTCTCTCTCTCTCTCTCTCTCTCTCTCTCTCTTTCTTCTCTCTCTCTCTCTCTCTCTCTCTCTCTCTCTCTCTCTCTCTCTCTCTTTCTCTGCCTTCTTTTTCTTATCTATGAAATGAGGGAGTGGAACAAGGTGACTCTGAGCTTCCTTTCAGCTCTAACTGTCCATGGTTTATGATCAAAGGCTGTGGCCACCCTCTCTAACTGACTCCCCCGAAACTCTGCCTGACTCATCTCTCCTAAGCTCTGTCTACACTGTGTTTTCTGGACCCAGCAGGTGATGGTATTGAACAAAGATGAGCTCTTTTATAGACCTTCCTGGTAAGATGCTTTCTGTCTTTCGGTTTTATAAGCATCTCACATCAAATGAATAGTAAGATGATAAAAGGATGAACTAAGATTATTGAGGTGATAATCAAAAATCTCTTTTCTCAAAAAGAAAGAAAATTTGCCAGGAGGAAAAAGCCTTCTCACAATTTTGGAGACGCTCTGGACTTCTTTTTTTCAAGAAGGGATCTAGAGAAAACCATTTACATACTTTACTCCCTCTGTCCCCATTCCTGAAGCTCTGATTCTTATTTTCTCATCTACCTCAAGATCAGGTAAGATGAAAAGGTATGTCCTCTGCCTTTGTTTTGGCCAAATTTGTATCATTCCTTCATGCTTAGAATTCCATACCCTGGTTTCTAAGGTCCTGATCTACCTTGATCAAGGCCCATCTACCATGGGAGCTGAACTTTTGTAAAGGTACTTGAAATAACACTTCCCCACACTGGATATCTACAAAGGTCAATATTTGAATTTCTCCCACCCTTATTTTTGAAGCAATAAAGTTTTCTTCAACCTGCCGCACAACAGCAAAGGCACTGTGTGGGGAGCCTGCCATCAGCCCCACCTTCCTCAAAAGGAAGAGCCTTTTAGGCACTTGGATGAATCCAGGTATTTGTCAACCTGTTTAATGAATCTAAATAAAAGCTTAATTTTTCAAACAGAAAATTTAAGTCCGCCTATGCCCTAGATGTAAAAAATACAGTCCTGCTATTATTACATTCTAGGATGCAAACCTTTGTTCAACACACTTAAGAACAGATAGATTCTGCCTTTGTAATTCCATGTGTGGTCCCTAGGGAAGCATTTATTTGGCTACTATAGTATACACATTCACTACTTCACTCCAATATCCTGTTATGTCCAGAAATCTGGAAACAGTTTTTGATGGACAAAATTTGGGTGAACTGCAGACCACTGAGTTATTGAGACTATGCTAAATAATGTTTTATGTCATTAAAACATTAAAACATTACTCCCTCTGTCCCACACAACATTGCCCAGCTGGCGTGGCTAAGTGGTTGAGTATCAGCACATGAACCAAGAGGTCGCTGGTTTGATTCCCAGTCAGGGCACATGTTTGGGTTGAGGGCTCAATCCCCAGTAGGCAGAGGCATTCAATTGATGAGTTACTCTCTCATCAATGTTTCTATCTCTCTATCCCTCTCCCTTCCTCCCTCTCTAAATATCAATTGAAATATTTTTAAAAAACACACAGCACATAAACAAGAAAAAAACACACACATCAATAATACCTTTCACTCCTCCACACCTGCTTCCAGGCACAATAGGTTACAAGTGACATTGCCCATATTGTCCCCTCCTGGACAACCTTGAACCCCTCGGGAGCCATGGGATGGCAGAGAACCATTCTGGTGCAAAGCATGATCTAGACCCAACCTTCTCTTAAGCAAACTCTGAGAGCGGCAGGAGTTCCTCCACTAAAGTAGTTTCCTTGTTGTTGGAAAATAAAGGACTTGCTTAAGTAGTTTCAAGTGTAAACAGCCCAGCTCCAGTAGTGTGCCCACTCCATTATGTGGCGTTTTTCTTCTTTATTGTTTGCAGTTTCCAGTTTAGGCTTTATCCAATTATCTATTGTCTGGCAGGCCTGTGCGGGGCATTGGAGTTACAGAAAATGTTCCTGTGATCGCAGGCCCAAAGCAAACCCCGGAGCAGATGGCGCCATATCCACGAGGGGTGGGCGTGCGCCAGAGGCTGGCTCTGAGGGAGAGGCTCCTGGCAAAACAACCGGGTGTGAAGTTCAACTACAAAGCTACTTCTGACCACTTTGCTTGGATCTGTTGTTTACTATAGGAAGGGGAGTAAGAACAGTTTAGGGGTGAGTATAAGGGTGGGGGAGTGACGCTGTTGAAACCTGTCTGGGTGATAGCCTGCACCTGCTCTTGTAAACGGTTTGGGGTGCAAAGGGCACCATGGGGGTGCCCCACTGCAGTGAACAGCATGGTTCTGCTGAGATGCTCACAGAGGCCCTCTGAGGGATGACTAGACAGCTTTGGGGCAGACAGACTGACTACTGAGCAGATTATCAGCTCAGCACCTCTGCACTCTCTCAGGGGAACAGTCCTGGCTGAGAGACACAAAAACCTTGGTCCCATTTCATTCTAACCATCACTGTCCACTGGCTTCCCCTCGCACACAAAACAAAGTCCAGACTCTCTGTAGGAGTCCACAGGGCCCCAATGACATTTTCAAAGGGAACAGGACTATCCCAGGATATTGGGTAAAACTTCGGGGACCATTTGGGTAATGATGAGATAACTGAGGGGTCATTAGTGGCATGTAGAGGGTGGACAACCTGTAATGCATGGGTTGGTCCAGCATAACTGAGAAATGTTCCAGGTCCCCCATGACTATCCAAAGCCCACAGGACGTTCCTTCAGGTGAAAAATTTTATACCATTTACAGGTCAACACAAAGCATTTCCTCTGTGATTGTCATAAACACCAAATTCCTAGAAACTCAGTAGGGAATAATGAACTTTGCTTGGTGTAGAACACTGCTAAGTAGTCACCCCTTCAAAACTGTCACATCACTAAAGGTGCCACTGATTGTCATTGAGTCGCCAATATAACACATCCACAGCCATCTGCCTTTTTTGTGGCTATGTCCCCAGCCATTACACCTGGGGATGCATGACCATATCGCTGTGACTGTTCACATACTTTATTATAACTGGCTCTATTTGTGTAGTTTTGTTTTGTTTTGTTTTTACAGGACAGTTAAGGCATTATAGTGATGATTTGTAATGATGTGGGCAGGTAGGTTGTATTTTCTATAGATTTTGTTGCAGGACAGTAAAAGGAATGTTTCCCCTTCCTCTCTGCTAGCCTGTGAAACAGCCCAGCTCCTGCTCCTGTCTCTCAGACTCTACATGGCCACCTCTTTCTTCCCTTTCCCTCATTTATCTTTCTATAGCATTTACCATCCAAACATTACGTTTTTAAATTAATTTTATTAAATGTATTAGAGTGACATTGGCTAATAAGATTATATCAGTTTCAATTGGACAATTCTATAATTCAGCATCTGTCTATTGCCTTGGTGCCCACAATCCAAAGTCAAGTCTCTTTCCGCCACCATATATTTGACAGTCCCACAGCCCCCTGCACTTTACCCATTTCTACCTCCCCCTACTTCCCTTCCCCTTTGGTAGCGACCATTGTCTTCCCCAGAGTTGTCTACTAGTATGTTCATAAGTTTTTTGTTTGTTTTCTCAACATTGAATTTTATATTTAATTGTTTATTGACTTTCTCTGCTACTAGAGTTAAGGTCTGAGACGAAGGAATTGTCTGTCTTGTTCCCTAGCACCAGGAAGTATGCCCAACACATAAAAGGCACTATTAACATTTGCTGACAAACAGAGCAGCAAACAAACAAACTGAAGTTTGATCCTAAAGGGCTCAGCTTCCCTGGGAACTAGCAAGTCTTCCCATAACTGCTGCTGGAAAGTGTGCCCTTTGTCCCACTCATCATATTTCTCTCACTGCCTCCTTGCCTGGTGAGAGAGCCATAAGAGGGAAAGGAGCCCATGGAGAGACAGAGGGCGACTGGTTTTACATACCCTTCTTTTCAGGACAAGGTATTTTTGTGTAACTTGGTCAATTGACCCAAAATGGAAGCCCAAAAGGCCACCTATAGCCAGGATACACTTCAAGAAAAGAAGGTGAGGCAAAGAACTTATTCTACTGGATGTCAAGACCTCCACAGCTATAAAAAGTAAAACAAAGTGTCTCAGGCACAGGTGTAGTCAAACAAACCAAATAGATAGAATAGAGAGCCCATAATCAGACCCCACTTCTTGAAAATTCTAACTGCAGGATATTAAGAAAAAGATGTTTTCCCCCAGTAAATTGGGCCGAGTTGATTGGACATCCATATGAGAAAAATAAAACTTAACATTCATGTCAGTCAATTCCAGGTGCAATATATAAATATCAATGTGAATGGCAAAACAGTAAGATTCTCAGAAGATAATATTCGAGAAAATCTTCATGACTTTGGGATAGGAGAGATTTTCCAACCAGGACACGATAAGCACTAACCATAAAGTAAAGTGATAAATAAGGCTACATTAAAATTAAGAACTTCTTGCCATTAAGAAAGTGAAAAGGCAAGTCACAGAGGAACTGGAGATAGCTGCAACATGTATGAGGAGTGAAGAGTTCAGGCCAGGAAATATAAGAGAGTCAATACAGTTGAAAAATCGGCAAAAAACTTGAAGGGGCATGTCACAAAAGAGGACAATCATTAAATATGAAAAGCAATAGTTATCAGTGATTGGTAATGAGAGAAATGCAAATAAAAACAAAACCCTTAATGTGATACCATTGTGAACACATTGGAATGGCTAAAATAAAGAGACTGAAAAGCCTAAGTATGGAGTTTATGCAAAACATCAAGAACTCTCATGCACACCTGGTGCGAGTGTAAATTTATCCAACCATTTTGGAAAACCAATTGGCATTATACCTACAGCAGCTCCACTGTTTGGAATGAACCCAAACAGTATATATATGCAAGGGAACATTAGTCAGCTTTACAAAGGAAATTTGGGCACTACAACACAGATCAATCTTGAAAGCATTATACTGAGTGAAATAAGCCAACCACAAATAGGATTCCACTTATATGAAGTCCCTAGAATAGTCAAATTCATAGAGACAAAAAGTAGAATGGCAGTTGCCAGGGGCTGGGAAGGGAAGACTTCATGTCTGATGGTTACAGAGTGTCTGTTTGGGAAAATGAAAAATGTTCTGGAGATAGGGGATTATGATGATTGTACAACAATGTGAATATACTTAATGTGATTAAACTGTACATTTAAAATGGTTAAAATTAGTATAATTTATTTTTCTATATGTATACATATAGCACATACTAGTAATTTTTAAAACTACCCCAATTTTTAAAACTACCTTCAAATAAAAGTAAATAAATGACAGCAATTGTTACTGTAAGGCATACCCACAAACCAGAGAGGTCCACATTAACGCTCAGGAGAATGAAGACAGTTATATCCATGATAGGTCAGCATTGTTTATCCGGCTGTTGGGAGTTGTAATTTTTTTATCACCCTATGCAGCAGTCAGTTAACAATTTCCCTAAGCTATTTCATTTTTCAACATAAATACCAACAAGAATGTCTAATGACAAAGAGTAAACTCAAATTAGTCCATAGCAGTAATTAATAGTATCAGATTTATTATCAATATTAACTAAGTATGCTATTGGCCGTTTGATGTAGTCCACAGCCCTCATTAGGTAAGATGAGCTTAATGCTGAGCAGGTAAATTAAAGATTAGAGTTGATTAAAAGTGCATTAATAGTACCTGACAATTCATTCCACATAAGACTGTTCTCCTAAGTTCTTGACATGTATAATTAAGGAAGTTAAGCTACGGATCACTCTTTGATGAAGTTTAAGGTGAAATTCTGATTATCTTTAAGCTGAAATTCCAATCCATAAACTGCAACTAGTAGTTATTTGCCTCATTTGCCAAAGGATCAAAAGTTTATCAAAATTGCTTCCAATCTACAGAAACCCAGATAGGGATAAAACAGCCTACTGTGACTTTGGCAATGATAGGCCCAAATACCCACGTTAGCCCATGATTTAAGCAATAAGAAACTTGACTTTCTTTATTAACTTTTTCTTTTCCCTCCCAAATGGAGGTCCAATTTGTAAAGCATGTGAATGGAATGGAATCTTATTTTCAAGGTCAGCTTCAGCATACATCTAAATAACATTTCAAATGTCACTAAAGAAACACCGAGTCGGCATTATGTCCCTTCCATAATCTACTAATGACTCCCACGAAAGGCACTGAATCTTTGTAATCATCAAAAGTAAGATCATGAATGTCAAAACACAGGCCCTGGCTCACAGAAAAATGCTTAATAAATGGCAGTAAAACGAACAATAACTGCAAGAGTTGAACGTGCATGGTGCATGTAATCTAAATGTATTATGCCATTTTAGCTGAGCAGATTTTAGAACAGTCAATGATTCCATTCCGTTTTGTAAATTACCGAGCTGCACCAATTCAAAAATTTTTCTGAAACTCAATTCCCAGGCACTTGGCTTTTGTTCCTGGGATTTCCACTGCTTTAGAGGATCCAGCTTTAATGGGCTCTTTCTGAGAAATCCTCCATCAGTTCTGAGAAGTACTTTTATTGAACGCTCTATTTAACTTCATTTTGCAATTAATGAAACTTTCAAGACATATTTCCCCTCCCCATTTTTTTTAATTCCAGTTCTTTTTTCTTGCCTTTGGGTAATTAGGAGCAGAAAACTACTCCCACTAAGAACTAAAGGCAATAAATATGACAACAAAAACACCAAATGCCAAAACAAATGTAATTTGCAGAGTTCAGAAAAGCCCATCTCTCCGAATTAAAAACATTCTGTGTCACTGCTAGAGGTCTTTGGCTGCTAGCTATCAAATGGATCTCTTTCTGATGTCAGTGACATTCAAGCAATAGTAGAGCTTTGCAAGTCTTTAGTCTTCCTTAACCAGAATGCCTAATCTTTCCATTCTGGGAGTCAGACTCCTTTCTGTGCAACTCAACCTGTTTCGTAATAAAACAAACCACCAACTTGGTTGTTTATTTTCTAAGCATAAAAATGTTTGTGTGGCTAACTGGGTACAAATGTACTGACCTGCTCTTCTTCTTTTTAAGTTTTAAACAAATAATCCCTGGATAGGACCAGCCAGGAATAATCTCCTGCTGGTAAGATGTGCATCGCAACCCAGAAACACTACGGACAAAGGTGCCATTTACAAAGACTTGTGGTCTCTCCAAGTCACTTTTCAATGCATGGTGAAGAAAAAAAAAAAAGTGTTTCAATCACTGTCCCAGTCATCCAAGGCACAGCCCCAGAATTTCCAGTTCTATCCTATTCCTAGGAAGTCTCAGGGCCCCTTTGGTAATGGGTCAAACCATAAGGCTTCGTTCTGAAGAAGCAAAGATGCATTCAAATGTGAGAATAAACTGCTCCCATGGGAGTCTTTACACTTCCTAGTTCTAGGTAGATCAAGAGCTTCTAAAATAAACTTGGCCTTTGTTTCCTACTCCAATGGAAAATCTGACTCCAGGCTCTGCAGTAAGAGAAAAGAAGCCCTACTTTTCTGGGCAACCAGAATCCAGCTTTTGTCTCCGTCACCACAGCAGGACAACAAAAGGGGTACCAATGTGCCATTGAATGCTCGGAAATGTGATGTTGGCGGCCTTGGCCAGGGAGCACCTGGGGAGCTTTAATTCTGAGTTCCACCCTCCACTCCCGTATGTTCTGATTAAATTGGACTGAGATGTGGCCTGGGCACTGGGACTTTTATATGTTCCCTGGGTGATTTCAATGTGCAGCCAGAGTCGAGAACCCCTGTGTCACAGTCTGCTTGGCTGCTGGAACAGAATCACATAGGCTGGATGGCTTATAAAAAACAGCGCTTTGTCACAGCTCTGAGGTCGAGGAGTCCAAGGTCAGGGAGCCACAGGTTTGATATGTAGGTTCCCAGACAGCCTTTCTCTTTGTCTTCACCCCTGGAGCTCTGTTGTAAGGGTACTAACCCCATTCATGAGGTTCCACCTTCATGACCTAATCACCTCCCAAAGGCTCCACCTCCTTATACCATCACGTGGCTGAGATAGGGGGAGGGTGATGGTGGTGATTAGGATTTAACATATGAATTTTTGTGGAGACATAAACAGTCTTAGCAACCAAAAATTTGGTCAAGATGCCCCTATTCCTTTTTAAGGTAAGGGCTTTGGGGGCTGCCTGTGGGCGTGGCGCTCACTGAGGCTGCGAGGGAGATGAATCAAGTCAGGCTGAGTTGAGGGTACAGGTGCTCCTAGAAAGAGAAGGAGCCCAACAGTCAAGCATGGGCTCCTCCCTATTTGGAAGCCTAAGAATCCCCCAAACTAAGGACCTAAATGTCACACTGATCACAGTCTCCCCTATTTGGGGACCCCAGAAGTAAATATCTCCAGGATCTGAGATGTCCGAAAGGTGCCGAGATTCTTCACAAGGGTCATGCTCAACAGAAGGTTTTTGCCAGCAGGCCCAGGACCAGCTGCTCCAGTAGGAGGACCAGGGGCCTGGACACAGGTAGGTTCTGCAGTGGTTACACACAAGGCTCCCAACATTCAATGGAGACTTCGAATGAGTTCATTATTTTGAAATTTTAAGTCAAAGAAAGGTACCTTCACATCCATGACTCAAGAACACAAAATTTCAGAGCAAAGATCTCTGCTATCCTAGTAGGTGGGGCATCTTATTGTTAAGCAGCCTGGGGACATCTTGATGAAATTTTTGGTTGCAATGAATTCTGGGATGAGGGTGGGAGAAATGTGGAGTTTTACTCAAAACCATCCTCCCCTAACCCTAAGTCAGGCTTAGGCAGCTCCAGCTCCAGACTATGAGAATCTGGAAGGTCACAGGGCTGGCTCCTACATGCTCCAATCCAGTGAGTGCAGACACCAGGAAAGGGGAAAAGGTATTGCTGGCAACTGGCTGCAGAGGAGCCGGGGGTCCCACAAACCAGGTTCCCACCTTGCTCTCTCAGTGCTGACAAGCCTGTTCACCTGCAGTGACACCACACACAAAGTCCAGAAGGGCTCATGGGCAGCAGCTGGAGGGCAGAGGCCGGACTGAGTATTCTTTACAAATGGAAAAACCAAGACCACTAAGGGAACCTCTCACTCCTCCAGGAGCTGTGCGCACTCTGCTCCCCGGGCAAGGAGTGAGGGTTGTAGTTCCCTGCTGAAGACTGCTGCCCTAGAGATGGCTGGTGGGAAGAGAAACGTAGGTGGGGTCCTGTCCTTGCTGTGGTCTCTCTGCAGCTCACCTCTGGAACCGAGCCCCAGGGGTGGTGTGCCCTTGCAAGTCTCCTGACATGGCTCCTAGGATGCACAGCATTATGTGGAGCTATAGCTGGGTAGGGAGGTAGCACCCTCGCCACAATGTGGGGGAGAGGGGACATGTGCAAATACAAGGGATTGATGGTGAGATGCTGGACAGAAGTATTCTTTTTTTACATATTTTTTTTTTATTGAGTTCAGAGAGGAAGGGAGAGGGAGATAGAGAAAGAAACATCAGTGATGAGAAAGAATCATTGAACGGTTGCCTCCTACACGCTCCACATTGGGAATTGAGCCCACAACCCGAGCCTGTGGCCTGACCAAGAACTGAATTGTGACTTCCTGGCTCATAGGTTGACGCTCAACCATGGAGCCACGCTGGTAGGCAAGACGTATTCTTGAGACTTATGTGGGCCACAAACTGAACCCATATCAGCCATGTGCTGCGAATCTTACATAGGAATAGAGTTATGAGCTTGGATTTTGGAAATGGACTCATCATGCAGGGCAGGGATTGGGATATGAAGGTAGTGAGGCTTCATGTGGATGGCAAACCTGGACAGTGGGGGGAGGGAGGAGGAGGCTGCATCTCAGTCTAGGTTTGGAGTAAGATACTTGGAAGTGCACTCATTGAACTTTATTGAGCAAGTACGTCTTTGTGGTCTCTGCAATGTAAATCTGAAAGCATGCAACGTATTTGATGGATATGTGGGGTGGTGCAAGAGCAGTGGGGAGCCTGGCTTCGTTCAGGAAGAGGTGCCCATCTACTCTGGGTATATCTGAACTCTGTCCTAAAAGGATCACCCGAGGAGCTCGGACCATATGACAGCTGTTTGAGAACAGAGACCTGGAAGAGGAAAATCTGCCCCATAGCAGGCAGGCTATCTGATGTAAAAGTGAGAGCACAATGTAAAAGACATGCCTGCTGTCATTACTGAGGAATTAATTTCATTTAACCAGATACTGAGAACCTTTTACACAGCTCCCGGGGGATGCCAGAGACACAGATGAATAATTATGGCACAAACCTATTGTGCTTTATATAAACAGAAAGCGAATATAAACAACGGAGAGGTTGATTCTGATGGAAGGGGAAACAGAATTCAACGGAGCAGAGTTGAATGCAGCTGGAGCCCGAGATGGGAGCAGAGGGGGCCGAGAGGGGTCAGGAAGTGGAGAGGACAGAGAGAGAGAGGTGAGCTTGGTGCCAGCCCAGAGGTCCGTGCATACCAAGTTACAGAGTGAGGATTTGCTGACATCAGACCCAGATGGACTGATAAACTCCCCCCACCCTAGCACTGACCAATTAGTAGAGGCCACGGCCCTCATGGACTCCAACTCCTCAAGTCACCATAATTATGATTCTTCCTCTTTATAATCCATCCCCTGGAAGCCACTGGAGAGCAAGTCTTCCCACATTAGCTCACCTGTCTCCAGGCATGGGTCACTTCCTAAAACTAAACTCTTACCTTCTTTGCTGGGGGAAAAAGGTTAGAATTTGAGGCAATTTGGGCGTGAGGGATGGAATGTGAAAGGAGAGGTTGGAGATGGCACAGAACCAAGGGAAGAAGGTCACCATGTCCCTAGTCCCAAACTCTGCCAGGACAGTGTTTCTCATGAAACTTTCATGATAACCCCATCGAGTAGAGGTTATTATTCTCACTGTGGATCTGGGCCTCCCGAACCCTTTTCAAAGTGGAGACCCATTCAAAAATAACCCTCTCCAGCTCTAAGGGGGGAGGGGTGTGTGTGAAGGAATGCAAGTCCCTTAATGCCGTTGTCAACAAATTGCAGCTCACGAGCCACATGCAGCTCTTTGGCCCCTTGAGTGTGGCTCTTCCACAAAATACCATGGCCTGGGTGAGTCTATTTTGAAGAAGTGGCGTGAGAAGTTTACGTTTAAAAAATTTGGCTCTCAAAATAAATTTCAATTGTTGTGCTGTTGATATTTGGCTCTGTTGACTAATGAGTTTGCTGAATACTGATCCAGTAAAGATTTCAGACCACTGCCCTATTGCAGGGTTCGTGAGGGTACCTTCCACAGCTACTCTCCTCCTAAGCCTCCTCTGCAAACACCTCTTCCCCCATTATTTCTTCCTAGTGGTGGCTGTTCTCATCCCTCCCTCTCTTCTTTCTCTTCTACCCCAACAGTTCCAGGGTACCATTTCTCACTCACTGTAACTTACTGCTTCTCTGGTTTCCCCAACAATCATCCCTCTTCAGGAACTACCCTTCTTACAAAGTATTAGAATTCTTTAGGCTAATAATTTTGTAGTCTTGCCAAGAAGGAAATGGAAGCTCAGAGAAAGTAAGGATTAGAACAGGTAGATATGATGGCACTGACAAAGAAAATGGAAGAGTTGGGAACTGGTGCTCGAAGAGAAAGAGACCAATTATAAGACATCCCTTCACCATGGATGGAGAAGAGTCAGAGATTGCCAGGAGCTAGAAACTGTTTTTGTGTCCTGATTTTAATGGTGGTTATGTGCCAGGACTGACTGGCAGACTCTGAGCAACCGATGAATGGAGTACTCTGACACGTGTTTCTGTGAAAGAGAGGGCTAAGGGACTGCTTTGCTACAGCAACCAAACAGCCCCCCTCCTTAAGCTTTTATTGTAACAACAGCTTGAACTAAAATCAACTATTAGATACTATCAGCAGGGTAAGCATCCTTGAGAAGACACATGCTTCTGCAAGGTCAGGTCTAAAGACTAAATGTAGAGATCCCAGTAAAACACCAGGGGGCTCAGACTTGTTTGGAAAAGTCAAGGCAGGGGCTGCCACTTTCGGCGAGGTTCCCCTGGAGGCCCTCGGCCTTTTGGAGATTCCTTCTTACAGACTTTACAACCAAGTGCCCTGCTTCCCCACAGTTATGTTTCTAAGCATTTGTCAAAACTCACCAAGTGACTTTTACTGTATGTCAATTTAAAATTAAACTTAAAAAAAATGACAGGGAAACTGGCTGAGAGGTTACAGAATAGTCAAGAAGTAAGAAGAAGTTGAGTTACAGCAGTAGTAAGATTTTAAAAAAAAAGAGAGAAGGGTACGTAGGTAAGAAAAATTCCAGAGGTGAGATTCAGATGTGTGGGGAATATGTGTGAAGAAGGAATCAGAAGATAGACGATGGATTTTTAGAGTTTGAAAGGCTCTCAAGAGATCATCCAGAAAAGTTCTGTCTCACAGATGAGAAAACTGCATTCAGGGTTTGGGCTCTGTCTGGGAGGATGGTGATATCATTAACCAGACAGAACAGGCATGGCTCAGGGAGGAAGTTGATGAGTTCACTTTTGGATATTTTGAATTTGGAACATTTATGTCACCAAGACTTCTTTTTTTAGATTTCAGGAATTTGAAAACAAAATGGTTAGGTTTTGGCATGAAAAATAGTATCTTTCCCCAAATGCTGTTTCACTGCAGCTACAATAAAAAAGAACTCGTGGCCGTGGCATCCTACATGAAGAAGGCACGTGAGAATATTCTGAGTTTGTGTATGGGTGACCAAGAGTCATTGAAAATCACAAGTAAAGAAGGATAGTGATCCAGTAAAGATTTCAGGCACATGTTCATTGATGTGTTTGCCATTAGCATGACCATATGTTCATATGTCAATACAATCAAGTTTGTTCTTCCTTACCCATAACATACAGACCAAACATTGAAAGCCAGTAGTTTCTCATTCTTAGTGATGCCAGGATGTAATTTACTGCTGGTTTGTTTATGCTTTTGTTTTATCACAGGTGGCAGATAACCAAAGGAAGTAGAGCACTGACTTACTACTAGTCGACCGACAACAGCCTAGCAAAAGTGTCAGTGCTGCAAACAGGACTGGAATCAATGAGACTTTTGTCACTATTTCAGAGCAATTTGCAAAAGGATTTGATGTAACAGTCAGGCAGGGGAAAGAAGTACTCAACACCCTCACAGTGCCTGGGATATGTAACCAATGTTAAAAACCAGATCCTCAAAGTTACAAGCCAACTAGAAGGCATAATGTTTTTGGCTGTAACACTCAGTCACAGAATAACAAAATATAAAGTTAAAAACATTTAAAATAACTGCTTCCTGTTTTTTCAAGAGCTGAGTAGGGTAAAGGCAAAGTCTTAGGTAGAAGCTAGAATGTGAGTCTTAGGTAGAAGCTAGAATGTAAGCGCCTTGAAGCAAAGATCTTTGCTTCTGTTCAATGATGTATCCAATGCTTAGCACTGTAGTAGGCTTTTCATGTGTAATTGTTGAATGAATGAATGAAACTAGGAGAGACATGAACAAGTCAAAGTGAGAGATGGCAAAGCCACTA
The DNA here is from genome assembly GCA_011751065.1 of Lasiurus cinereus. Lineage (NCBI taxonomy): Eukaryota > Metazoa > Chordata > Mammalia > Chiroptera > Vespertilionidae > Lasiurus > Lasiurus cinereus. The sequence goes on from JAAGEH010000480.1 coordinate 15,055,614, forward strand.
TACTTCATTCATTCATTCAGCAAATATCATTGAGCACTTAGCTAGTGCCAGACCATTTTCAGGCATGGTGGTGGATATACAAATGCAGAAGACATGACTCTGCATATCAACACGTTTATAACTTAGGAAAAGAAGGGGGAAAAGGGGTAACAAATATGTGTATACCAACACAATATCAGAGAGCATGCCAGGAAGCTTGGAAGAGAGGCACATAAAAGGCAGAAAGGTTGGTAGAGATTTAGAGGTTAGTAGAGTCCCACACAACAGGGACATCTCCATCTAGGAGGTCTGAATCTTAAGGGATGAAGAATTTTGTAAACCTTGGACAGAAGCAGAGCATTCTGATGTAAAAATAGGGGGGGGGGGGCGGAGGGGGTATCCCAGAGCACTGAAGACAAGATGGGTTTAAGGAATAGTAAATCTTGCTAAGGAGTACCACTGGGTGCTGAAAATTCTCAACTGGAGAAGAACTTGAGCATCAGGCTCCTTTCTCTTATAGGGGAGGATAAGCCTTTTCTTTCTCTCTCTCTCTCTCTCTCTCTCTCTCTCTCTCTCTCTCTCTCTTTTTTAAGCAGGGAAGAATTTTAATCAAATCTGTTACGAAGCATAGGTAAACTGGAGTGAAGAGAAACTGGTTACTGAAATCACCTAGGCAAGAATTAGCAAGAGTGGTGGCAGCAAGATTAGGGAGGAATGGAAAAATGACAGGGCTCTTGTCTCCCTACATAGGGAGTGAGCAGAGACAGTAAAAATGCATCCTGAGTTTTGAGCTGGGTGATCAGGAGAATGGTGGGGATGTGAAGAGACACTATTGAGTCCAAGAAGTTTTAGAGGGATATTTAGTTTTGAATTAAATGTTTTGATTGTATGTTACATTTGAGCTGCCAGCAGGAAAACCAGGTGGAAAGGTGGGGTAGTATAGAAGCAGGACAGCAGTTTGTAGAAAATACACATTTGAGAATCAGCTGCATATAGGTGATATTGAGGCTGTGAGGATGGAGAAGGAGAGAGAGTAAACACTAAGTATTAAAGGACCCTCCAAACCATTTACTCAACATATTCCTCCAGAATATGTTTTTCAAAACAAAAGAGAATTCCTAAAACTGGTTTTTAACTTGAAGTAAAGAAAACACCTCATTCATAAGAAGGGGAGCTCACCTTGTTGGAATTCCACTGGCGAGAGAGAGGGAGAGAGGGAGAGAAAGAAAGAGGGAGAGAGAAACAGTCAAGAGGAGGGAATACATCTATTGTTTAAGACAGCTCTCCTCTCCCAGATTTAATTCAAGTTTCACTCAGTGGGAATAAAATAATGGAGGACTCCTAGACTCCTATAAATACTTCTGTTGGTAGAAGGCAATGGAAACGAATAACCTAGCTCATTTAACCTTCAGTCACCACAGCTACAAAAACAAGAAGAGATATGAGCACCGTGTAGGATGAAATGTTTCTTTCTTACTCCCACCCTCATCCCGCCTGTCTCTCCTTCCCAGGTCTTTATCAACACATTTCAAATGCCTCAGAGATGTTGATAAGACAGCACCACAGCTGCGAACTCCTCCACAGAAGAGAGAGGCATCTCAAGACCAAACCTTCCCACCTTTGCGTGGAATCTAAGCCTGACTTCTACACTTGGCACCCACAGCTGTTTTCCACAAAGAGAAAGAACTCTGCCGACTCAACGGCCTCTTTGAAGGTCGCTGTCCTTTTCCTGTAGCCTAATTTAGCTGCAGATTGGAAAGTGCCACAAAAGCAACAAGTGGATACGGTTTTCAAGAGTTATTTAGTAAGATGAAGCTTATTTTCTTCCAATATCACATACTTGGTTTCCATTCTTCTTTATTTGTTGAAAGAATCTCTAAATAATACCCAATATGTATAATTATTATTTGGACTGGAAGTTCATGGTTGTAAAAAATAATTCTACATTTTTCAAAAAAGTCATCACTCTTCTTATCAGAGACTCATGAAACAGTGTTGATGGGAACATGGACAGCTTCAATAGATCATTGCTCGCATGGAAACCAAGACTCATCAAGTGTCTACAGCCCTGCACGGGCATCACTTACAGACAGTAAAACAGACAGAGCTCCCACCCTCTTGGCGTTTGCAATTTAAACCAAAGAAGCCTACCCCAACCCATGACAACCCTGGAAGGAGCACAGTCTGTAGCACAGAGGTGAGCAAAGAAACTCTGAATAACTCATTTCATTTGAAACCCTTTGGTCACACTACCAAACAAGGTAGTCATAGGTATTTTTTTTCCAACAATTTTTTTTTTTAATGCTGAAGGACATTTAGATGCACTTCTTTCTCCTGTAGGAAAGATAGAAGGCAACCTTACTAAGACAGATGCAGAACCTTCATCTTATTCGTAAGAATCCTAAACAATGCCAAGACCGGTTTGGCTCAGTGGATAGAGCGTCGGCCTGCGTGGACTGAAGGGTCTCAGGTTCGATTCCGGTCAAGGGCATGTACCTTTGGTTGCGGGCATATCCCCAGTAGGGGGCGTGCAGGAGGCGGCTGATTGATGTCTCTCTCTCATCGATGTTTCTGGCTTTCTATCCCTTTCCCTTCCTCTCTGTGAAAAATCAATAAAATATATTTTTTTAAAAAAAGAATCCTAAACAAAAAAATGAATTTCTAAAAGAGGAAGAATCCCATAGAAAGGAAGTTCGGTTAGGGCCCAAGAAGGCTGGAAGACATTTTAAATCAGTGCAGAGCTCATGGAGAGCGATGCAATGAGAAAATGCAATGTGGGTGCATCATGAGGGTGGAACGCAGGGTCTGGCTAAGACCTAAGGAAAGACTAGACAGGGCAATTAGAGTGGTTCAAGTGCATGTGCTTGGAGGGTGGTTTATAATGACACAGGCACTACAAAAAGCTTATTAGGTTTTCACAAAAATGCGAGGACCCAGTACACAACCAAAAATTAATCATGATCATGCTCAATCTCTAAAAAGATAAGATGGATCTGTCCAGGATTACTACCATAGGGGCCAGCTTGCCTGGGATCATCCCATTTACCCTGCTGGCCCCGTGTAATAATTAGGAATGCCGCTTTTCACTCTCACAAGTATCCTAGCCTGGATGATAAATTTCATGTTCATCCTGGATACAAAAGAATGGCAAGCTAATAAACTACGGTGGACACTGAAACAAGATACAACATTTTAGAAAGGCTTTCCTTCTGAATTGTGCAATATACTTAATAACTAACCCAGACTTTCTGCATTGCACTCACATTCCCAAATTCTACGTTGGGAGTTGCCTTTCGACACTAAAGCATGGGACTCGCACTGAGGGGAGGGTTACTGTGTGGCCCCAGGCAGTTGCCCTGTAAACCAGCAGCAGATGAAGCCGTCTTTGAGAGAAGGCCAAGGCAGACGATTTTTACCAAGCGACATCTTAAATGAATGGTTCTTCAGCCACAAGATAGGACACTGAGGAAAGAATCGCAGTTCTCTTTGATTCTGTGGGTGCAACAGGTGTGTGTGTAGGTGGGAGGAGGGACCATCAGCAAAGGCTTCTGCTGCAGGCGGTTTCACAGAGTGAGTGAAGCGCTCTCTAACCACACGCAACGAGAGCAAAGTGAATTCTCTACTGCGTGCCGTGGGAAACCACGTCTAAAGACAGATTTTCATGACCTGCGCATCTTCCTCCTGTTGCAGGCGACAGGTAATATCAGTGACAGCTCTAGTACCACGACCTGGTGGCTGCTGGAAGTCACCTGGGTTGGAGGTGTGCTCTGAGAGGGGAAGGCCAGAAGGTCAAACTGGGCTCTAAACCACCTGTGAATAGGACATGTGCATCGGACGACCCCACGTCCTGGTGGACCCAGCCCTCCTCCCTGCAGGAACAACCCAGGCTTTCAGCAACTGCTCCTCCAACCACCCACCCCACAAGAGGGAATGAGGACAGGAGGTTTAATCGCTTGAAATCAAAACACTTCTCCAGGGGTACTGCCCAGAATGAAATGCTCTCTGATTCACTGAACATTTTAAACTAAAACACACTCAAACCCTGAACATGAGCCATGTTTGCACTTCTCTTTTTTGGGGGCTGTGAAGGGAGGGTGAGGTGCTATATCGAATAACAATGTTCAGCCCAGGAAAACCCCCAAAACACAGGCAAACACCTGCTTCAGGCACAATCCGCCCAACCTAGGGAAGTCATCACAAACAGTTGTTGATGAAATGTCCTCCCCAGGTTCAAAGAAGAGAGTGAACAGAAAGAAAATGTGCATGTGTTCGGGTGGTGTGTATGAGAGTGGGTTGTAAAGGTAAAGGGAGTGTATTCCTGGGAAAGGAACAACAGGCTCAAAGGAAAGACTGCATGGGACAGCCGGAGGTAGGGGACAGCACAGCTGCATGGCATGTCTGGAGGACTCTGGATATGTGGAATAATCATGAGTGTGTGTTTGTTCATAGCCAGGGGGAGAGTAAGTACGCACAGAAATCACCATCTTTTCTCTAGTCCACACACCAAGGAAAATGGGATCACACTATAGCCAGCAACTTGAAAAGTCCCATTCCAAAATTTAAAGTACTATTTCAAAATGGAAAATGCTTTGACAGAACATGCACATTTATGGATACATTTCCTCACCTGCCCCTGTTCGTCTACAGGTACCAATGATGAAACAGACCATCCTCAGATCTTTGTTAAGAACAAGATGCCTACCAGATATCTTCACTTCTCACTTCTACACTTTTTTTTTTCAAATCTAGCATCTCCTTTCCATGTGATGCCACGATGCTATGAGTTGGCAGAGCAAAAGCCTGTCATTCTTGAAACATGAAGAAAATAATTTGGCACCTTTTTCCTGATCTCAGAGAATGCAATTAATACTCCGGCTGCCTTGGTATGTAGACCAAACCTTCTGCCACAGTGTTTTACAGTACTATTGTCTAGGGCAGCTCTGCCAATCTTTTCATTCCAACAGAAACGATGCCAGCTTTCTCAGGACTCAGCAAGGTATAATGAAGCTGAAGAGGTGGCTGCATCCCTTTGTGGGGGAATGAATGTGTTCCTGGGTGCTTCTCTACAAAACACAAAGCTATCTCAAGATCCGGAGGCTTCTATCTCCCCCACACCCACTCAAAGCAATAAAAATACAGACTTTACAAAGGAAAAGTAATTATAATTGTATATCACTCATCTATGGCTTTTTAATTTTTAGGAAGAATAAGGCAGAGAAAATAATCATGGACAGCAGCGATTTATGAAAGCGTCTGATCAATGTGGAGGAATTACTGCCTGCATAACATGAGACTTTCAAAATATAAAACAACACATAATTATAACAAGGAAGTATAGGGATAGGGACAGCAGAGAGAGACAAGAAAGACCAAGTCTAAATGTGTTTAGATATTACACTACAATACCTGTGTATTGGTTCAGCTGTAAGATAATCGTAGATCCAGCCCGTCTCAACCAGGGCCGAGTGAATGGTCCAGACCAATGATGGTATTTACCATGAATCGCACTGCCCCAAAGTGTATTAGAAGAAAGAACAGCAGTAAGAACCAAACCCCTGTAATCACAAATTTTTTCTCATGAGAGATGGCCTTCACCCAACTCCTTTGCTTGAAGATGAAAAAACTGAGGTCAGAAGTGTGTGATGTGCACCAAACAGCAAATTCCTGGGAGTGCTAGAAAGATACAAATCAAGCCCTTGACCCTAAGTGCCCACAATACTATGCTGATCTCACCTGCCATGTCCAACTCCTATTCTTGACCTTGACAGCTTTTCTCTTCTTCCCTAGAAGAGTAGCTCCTCATCCTCTGTCCATATTGGGTTTGATATTAGGATATAATAAGAAATATATATATCTGGTTCTTGTCTCTGGTTCTGGGCACAGAGCTGCTAAAACCCTTGTCATGTCCTGAGTGACAGGGGTGAGAGGAGCATTTTTTGTTATATTTGGTCTTGGTTCCCAGTTTCTAACATAAGAGCTTCTAGGACTGTTGGATGCTCCAGAGTGATGGGTGTCTTTTGTATGCTAATGATATGACTGGTGGCCTGTATTCCTAGTTAGCTTCAGGATGGGGGCTGGTCACCAGAAAGACCAAGGCATGATAAGAGGGTTGGAACTTTCGGCCCCACACCCCACCTCCCCACCTCCAGAGAGAGATGAGGGACTGGAGATCTAGTTAATCATCATTGGCCAGTGTCTTGATCAACTTTTCCTATGTTATGAAACCTCCATTAAAACCTCTGAACTATGGGTGAATAGGTCAAGGTGATGAGAAGATAATGAGTTCCACACCTCTTCTTCCTGTGCAACTCTTCCATTTTGCTATTTCTGATTTGTATCCATTCTAACAAACCAATCATAGTAAGTAAAGCGGTTCACCCATTTTCCTGGGTCATTCTAACATGAGGAGGGAGTCATGGAAACCTGGGGTTTATAAGCGGGTCGGTCAGAAGTATGAGTGGCCCAGACTTCTGACCGGTTTCTAAAGTCTTGTAGGACTGAGCCCTTCTCTTGTGGAATCTGATGCTAATCCCAGGTAGTGTCAAAATCGAATTAAATTACAGGAGCCACATTGATATTCAGAGAGTTGGAGAACTGGCTGTTGATGTAACACTTCTGTTGTTAGAAGTGTTGTAAATAAAATAACTCAGGCCAAAACCGGTTTGGCTCAGTGGATAGAGCGTCGGTCTGTGGACTGAAAGGTTCAATTCCGGTCAAGGGCATGTACCTTGGTTGTGGGCACATCCCCAGTAGGGGGTGTGCAAGAGGCAGCTGATTGATGTCTCTCTCTCATCGATGTTTCTAACTCTCTATCCCTCTCCCTTCCTCTCTGTAAAAAATCAATAAAATATATTTAAAAAATAAATAAATAAAATAAAATAACTCAATGGTGACTTCCTGAATCCGATCCCTTGCCTCTTTGGTCCAGGGTACCTGCCTTATCTGTCCATCCAGTGGACTGACCTCAATCTCAGGCCTTTCTGACAGGTAAGATTCACCAATCTTGCCTCATGATACCAGGAATTTTACATGACAATAGCTGGCTCCCAACAGAAAAAATATCTTTGTCATGGCAACATGCCTACCACCCAAGCCTGATCTTGACCTGATGGTTCTAAAATTTCAACATGAGTCAAACCTTTTCATTGTCAGTTACAGTTTTTGATGAATGTGTCCCATTAGCCAGCTGCAGGACATGCTTGTGTCCATTTAATACATAAAGACATATAAATATTTACTTCTAAAGGGGACTCTGTCCTATTATCTTTGGTACAGAAACACAAACAAATATTTCCATGGGAAATTATTAGTATATTTCTAACAGAAGTTGGACTAGAAGTCAAAACTCTGAAATTCTACTCCTGTCTCTAACTCATAGAGCAGGTGTGCAAGTTCCCCACTTATACCTCAGCATACTCACTTGCACATGTATGGCCAGCCTTTCCCTGTCTACCTCACTGGACCAACAATGGCATCAACAAGAACCTGGAAGTGAATGACACGATGCCATGAAATTGTCTTAACTCTATCCCATCTATGCAAAAAAAGAAAGGTCTTTCTACCCTCTTATTATATCTAAATGTGGGAATAAAAAGGTGACTGCACTGCAAAAAATGGTTAGCAGTCTAAACCAGTGCTGCCCAACAGAAATATCATGTGAACCACATATGTAATTTTAAATTTTCAGGTGGCCGCATTTATTTTATTTAAACCAATACATTAAAAATATCATTTCCACATGCAATTAACAAAAATTACTAATAAAATATTTGCATATTTGTATCTTTTCATATTACGTCTTTAAAACCTGGTATATATTTTACATTCCAATCACACTCCATTGGACTAGCCATATATCATGGGCCCCATAGCCACATGTAGCTAGTGGCTGCCATACTGGACGGTACAGATTTTAGACACAGCATACGGATGATACGTGAGCCCTTCTTCTGTGCCTAGCACAGTGCCCTATAATGAGTCAATGCCCAATCGCTATGTGCAGGATGCTTAGGTGTTCGGAGATAGCCTTGTACCATGGAACACCTTTGGGAAAGAGGAGGAATAAAGAACTGAGAAAAACATTAGGTCTCTCTCTGTTGACCTTTTTCTGTTCTCAAAACAAATAAGTCTTGACTGACTGGCAGGCTGCTAAAAGGCAAGTTGCTGGTCATGATGAAATTCTATGCATGGAGTCTGCTGATGGAGTGACCATTCCTCACCGAACTGTCTTTAACCTGCCTCACTGTGGATTTGCCCTGGCCTCTATCATGGCCATTGTCGAAAGCCCAGGGAGGCTGCTGGAAAAAAGATGAGCACTTGTCCCTGGGTCCCCGTACTACTGTGAAATCATCTGCATGCTGTTCAGCAAATTTGCATAAAATTGGAGCCAAAAGATCTTGGCTGGGTTTCCAGGCTCCACTCTTTGTCCTCGCTGCTATGGCCACCACTCTTTATCACCATTTAAGAAGGGGTAGAGCAAGACAGACCCCCAATTAGAATCAGCATAAAAATGGAATCCCTTCCCCACACTGACATGAAAATCAGAGTCCTCAGGGGCAAACTCAGATGTAATCTGGCAGCCGCATCCTTTGTTATGACAAGAGTTTATTTTGTATGACTCTGACCTGTGACATGAAAACACAGCTTTGGTTGGGCTGTAATGATCCATGACGGCACACACACCTGAACACCTCGGAGCTCGATGCTGGTCCATGAGCCACCTGGGAAACCAACTCACCACCTTTCATTCCAGAAAGCCACAGGCCTCCACCCCAAAAGCAATGTTTACCCTAAAGGACCCGTCTCCTCCTAGCCAGCCAGATACGTTGAGGGGCAGACCCAAGGTGAAGTGCATCTGCCTCTGGAAACACACACATTTCTCTCTTCCTTTGTGACCCAGTGGCCCAATCTACAGATGGCAAGTGCATAAAGTAAAGGACACAACAGAGAAGGTGAGCGTGGAAGAAAAAACACAGGGAACACGACGTGCTTCAGCTTACATTTTGTTATTTTATCTCAACTGCCTATCTCTTTCTAGGACTATTTCCCAGAAAAATTCCATTTTCATTACAAAACAGGTTTCTTATGCCAGGGTAAAGACTGCAGTGCTGTTACTATGGCCATTGTTATTCCTCCGAGGTAATCTCAGATGGTATGTCTATGTCAGATAAATGGTTTCCTAAACAGGCTTTTCTGCATCCTGCCGCTGCTCATGTCTGCCCCAGTTATTGCTTTTGGGACCTTGATGAAAGTGGCTTCCTGCAAGCTCCAGAAGAAGACAAGCGACAGAGTACTGTGACTAAGCGCACCAAGTACCCTGCAGATGCCTGAGTTCAAATCCCAGCTCAACCACTGAAGCAGCTATAACCAGTCACATCTCCAAGCCTCATCTTCAAGACAGTAAAATCATGCCAACCTCCCAGGACTGCTGTAAGATGAAAATGCATTAATGTAGACAGAATGTTTAGACAGTATCTGGCATGGAACGCACACTTATGAACATCTGTATGAACATCTGCTTTACTGCCAGGAGAGCCTCAGTGCCCCTCGAATGCTGCCAGCACTACCTGTAACTCATGCAGAAGTATAGCAAAATGACTGTCCCTGCATTCAGTCAATTGGTCAACGTTTATTGGGCACCTCCTATGTGCTTGCACTGCGCTAAGCACTAAGGACCAAGTCATGATCCAATCATGTCCATATTCCTCAACTGATTCTTCCATTGAAATGTCCTTCCTAGTCATGCCACCCCAGTAGGGCAGGTCCCCAGGTGCAACTGCTCAGTCCATTCCAAGATGGACACCTGCCCCATCTAGCCTCCTGCTGCCCTCTCAGCCAACAACAAAAATCATTATCCTGCTAGACAGCTCTCGAAAGATCAAATACAAGTTCTTTGAGGAGACACACAGGACCCTGGGGAGTCAGCCTTGGCTAAGCCCCCATTCTATACCATATCCCCTATAGTATTCTGGTTGCACTGACCTTGGTATCATTCTTGTTGGATCCGTCTATTATTACATTGTTTATTTGCACATGGCACCCTTTCCTACTCTCCATGGGGGAGCCTCCTCCTTATCCTTCTCGACCCAGCCCAAGTGGCACCTCTTCTGGGAAGCCACCCTTCACTTCCACAGGAAAAATTCACTGGGTTGCAATATTTCTATGGGTGTGTGTGTGTGTGTGTGTGTGTGTCCCCAGGAGGTTGCCCTCTGCAAGGTCAGAGAACACATCCAGAAAACCCTGCAGGCACAGGGATTGCTGAAGGAACACATGAGCACATTTTCTTGTACCAAAGTTTCAGATTGAAGCCATGAGGCAGATGTTCAGAGTTAGGGGGGGTGCAGGGCAGCTCCTACACATCCCGCAGCTGGAGAGGCCTGCTATTCTAAATATGCGAACAATGCAGCCCTGCACAGGGAGGGTCATTTTCGATGCAACAATACGGCAAAAACTCCCCCAGAAATAACAACATCCATAGTGACCGAGTCATGTTCCTGTGAATTCTCTACTCAGAAAAGAAGTGAGGGAGGGAAAGAAATGGAACAGGTAAACAGGTGCCATTCAAAGTCTCTTAGCCTCTGTTTTATTTCATTTTTTACACTGTGATTGCTTTGCTTCTTCTTTTTCACTATATTCTGGAATGAATCATTTCACATAAGTGGATTTTTCAGATGACTGAAGCTGAACCTTTTAAAAAATTTTAAGCATTTGGAATGGAGATATTTTTGAAACGATAACTCTGCCTCTCTGAACTCTTCAACTCTTTCTATGGAAAGTCACTTCATCTCAAAGACCCAGCAGCATCATTAGGACTAAGGAAGACGGTCCCGTGCCACAAGCCAGGGATGACCTCAAGGGCTGGTGACATCTCCATTATTACTGTCTGCTCCACAGCAGGGAGCCTCTGACAGCTGTGTTTCTTAGTTCCTGAACCGGTTTTAATAGCATTTCTCTCTTCTTCCTTACAATTAGATTCACCCCATAACTTTTCTAATAATTTGTAGGCCTCTATTACCAAAGCAGTACCAGATTATTATATTTAGTGTTTCCACTGACAAAAAATATGATAACTAATCTTGAGAGAAACTATATATCTATATCTATATATCTATTTTAAAACAAATTGGGTGGAAAATTATTCATCCTTAAAAGAAATGAAATTCTGACATATGCTACAACATGGATAACCCTTGGTTACATTACACTCAGTGAAATAAGCCAGATACAAAGGATAAATACTGTATGATTCTACTTATATGAGGCACAGAGAGAAGTCATATTCTGAAAGACAGAAAGTAGAATAGTGGTTACCAGGGGCTGGGAGGAGGAGGGAATGGGGAGTTACTGTTTAATGGGTACAAAGCTTCTGTGTGAAGTGATGAAGAAATTCTGGAGGTAGGTGGTGGTCATGGTTGCACAACTATGTAAATGTTCTTAATGCCACTGAACTATGCAATTAAAAATAGTTAACAGGGTAAACTTTATGTGTATTTACATACATACATATACATAGATATATATATATATATAAAGATATATATAATCTTTTTAAAAAGCAAATCTGTTAAGAATGATGTGTAAGCTCTTATGAGTAATCAGTGTGACCTTTCACATGTGAACTTTCGTGCTGTCTCTCTGCAGAGCAGGGGCTGAAATTACTTCCTGGTTCCATCACAACTGCTAAACAGAGGTCTGCTAGGTGTTCATGGACTCTGCAGCCATAAAGGCCTTTTCTTCACAAATTACAATACAGGTGCCAGGCAGATGCTCTTCGCTTCCACATGGACATGATAAATACTCTCAGGGAGAACGGGGGCAGAGAAGGGGCAGCACTTTCTCCTCTTTGCACTGGAAACCACTGAGCCCGTCCTGGGCACGAAATCCACACCTCCCCTCCTCCTGAGATCAGATCCTATAACCAAGAGGTCCCATCTAAAGCCCTTCAAGAACAAAGATCCTAATTATCTGAAGTCATTAGGATTTTAAGGATTTCTAAAAATACATAAAGCAGCCTTTTAAATAGTATACTGTTGTTACAGAGTATAAATTAGACATTTCAGATTCTATTGGACCAACATTTTTAAAGCAGTCTGATCCATAAAAGAGAGAGGAAATGGCTGGGGGCGTGTTCAGTTCCACTAACGCAAAGCCCAGAGTTTGGGGAACCTGGTGTTGAACTCTGTCTCGCTTAATGAAAGGTTACTATTGTCCCTCTGCCTGAACAATAATTTCCCTTCCTTTTTTGCTTCCTTACGAAATACCATGAAGTTCTACTCTAAAAGTCATAACATCTTGTGCCTGGGAGAAGTGTTTAATTGATTTATTTTTATTTATACACGCTTTATTTAAAAAAGCCCTTAAATCGTTCTTTTTCTTCTGAATTTGAGTTTGTTATTCAGCACATGAACTTCAAATTCATTTAATATTCAATCCATACCTGTGTACTGGTACAGAGAGATACCTAAGTTAATAAGAAAGCAGAAAAAAAAAAGAGAGAAAGTTTTCATAAGGAGCCTCACAAGACTTTCCTATCTTGTCAGAAGTTCATGTTTAAGTTTCCTTAAGAAAGTAGTTTCCTGGCCCATGGTGAAACTCCCTGAGCCCTGCGAATCAACAGAGCAGCATCCTGTGGAAATGTTATTATGGAAACACTGTGCTGTTCTAAGCCAAACTATCCAAATTAAACCAAGGGGATGGAAATAACTCTCCTCTGGTACGCCCGTGTTGCTGAAGGTGGCTTTGTTTATGAGTAAAATAAAATTTACAGCCAAATATAAAAACAGATACATCATCATCTTGTGAACTTGAGTAACATGTCATTCCACCTCTGGACTTGGGGGAAAAACACGAAGGCCGTGCCTAAAATAAGAATGGCCAAGGCTGAGGATCACACCCCAGGTACAACCGCAGACTTCCCACCTTCTGATTAAGGCAGGAGGCTTGTTACAATTGGACAGTGAGATCATTTCTCCAGAACCAGGAGCACCCTGTAGATGTCTTCTTCCAACACACACACACACACACACACACACACACACACACACACACTGTCCCCTGGAGAGCTTTTGAACCAGGTGTCTGGTCTTGGTATGAAGCAATTTTTACTACTTATTTTTCAAAGGCTATTTATGCAGAGCTTGGAGCCAAAGAGGAGAGAGACAGAAACAGTGTTTCTCTCTCTCTTTTAAACTAGGAAAGCTTTTAAAAATCCACCTCTACTCTCAAAATAAAGATAGCTAATTGGCTTTCTAAAGAGACCCCAAAGTTATGTGCCTCAAATTGTTATAGTTGATAGGTTTCTGTCTTAAATGTTTAAAAATTTCTTTAAGTTGCAGAGGACATGAGTTACCACTCTGGTCGCCTAAAAAACTTAGAAGGCCAAGTTACTTGCCTTTGCAGAACCTCTATTTCCTCATCTATAATTCCACTTCCTACCTCCAAGAGAGGTTATCAGTGTTAAATAAACTCCTGCCCATGAAAGTGTTACACCCAGACTCTGGCACATATTGGGGTTCAAGCATACTAGTTTCCTTCCTTCCTCCCGACTCTCAGTGAGTGACTGTGGCCAATGTCGTGATAAATGAAATTGGGGGAAATGACAGGATCAGTAGGGATCAGGAAAAAGTGCTCCAAACATTTTAGCCAAAAGTAGTGGGTGTCTAATTCTATATTGTATATGGTAATCCATTTTAAACTAATGTATAGGCTGCATTATACTAATACATATATGAATTTTAAGGTAGAATACTATATTTTCAGCTGTTAATTCAAAAAAGCGATTCAAACTACTCACATAGCCAACTGACCTTTAGACTCTAGAAATCATACTGATGGAGGGTCTCTCTTTTCTGAATTCTATAGGCACTTCTCTAGCCAAATTTATGCTGGTTACCTAGAGAGAAGCCCAATTTTAAAAGTCAATGAAAGCCCGGCCACTGTGGTTAGAGGGTTGAGCACTGACCCATGCACCAAGAGATTGCCGGCTTGATTCCCAGTCAGGGTACATGCCTGGGTTACGGGTTTGATCCATGAAGGTGTACAGGAGGAAGATAATCGATGCTTCTTTTCTCGTTGATGTTTTCACCCCCTCCCTTCCTCTCTATAAAAATCAATTAAGAAGTCTTTAAAATCATTGAAAATGTGGGTTGCTAGTTAAATGCCAACCATCATCCATGTTCTTATAATTCTACCTTTTCCCTGTTGAAATGGGCTGTTTTCTAGAGCTCCGACATGGAGTTTTAGAGACACTCACATCCATCATACTGCTGTCCCCTAAGGAGGCATTACACGGTCAAGTCCACCGCCAACCTCACATGCACACCCATGGGTTCGAGTGAATGTGTGGGGATGAAATGACAAGCAGGTGTGAGCCCCTCTGCGGTAAACATAAGACACACTTCAAAAGATAAATCAAAGAAGGAAAACTAACCTGAAAAAAAAAGACTACATTTTAATTTTCTGAAAACTTTTAGATAAAACGCAAGGGGTGATACATTTTTTAAGGTTAGATATACTCGATTCAGTTTCTATGGAGGAATCTGGTGTCCTTGTGATAACACATCCCAACAGGCAGCACAGTGTAAAGAAATAGCTAGACTCCAGTCTGGGAATGCATACCAGCTCTTCTTGACTTACAGGCTCTCACATAGCTTTGTTAGGCAAAGTTTTCTCTTGTGGGGAGGGCAGGGCTGGGGGGAAGGAGATAAACAAATAACAATAAGGGTGTGGGGAGAGGAAGGCAAAGACAAGTGAGACTATAATAGCTGCGTTGCCTAAGGTTTGTTCTGAAAATCAAATAGGCCAGTAGATATGAAATTTCTTTGGAAACTTTAAAATCCTCCCTGAGGGCAAGAAACCATTGTTGCAAAATTTTCACCTGGAGGAAAATTCTATGAACTCTGCTTTTCATAATTGAATTTATTCTTCAAATATAATTTTATTAACTGGTTGTTAATGAGGATTTATTAATGTGAATTCTAACAAAATAAAGTTTTTCAACCAGACAGTGTTAATTTAAGAAATAAGGATGAAACTCCCTCACATAGAACCATAATAAGGACCACATTTCAATAGGATTGTAGAAGAAGATTACTGACATTGAAGAAGAAATAAGCAATGTTTTGAAACATTTGGTCAATCACTAGGTCATCCCCCAAATCCTTCTACTCTGGTTGTAATCATTGCCCCAAACTATACATTTCTTGCTGTCCCCACTCCAATCCTCTAGGTCAGGCCCCAGGTCTTACTGAGCTGACCTCCTATCTATCAGTAATCTCTCCCCTGTCTCATTAACTGGATGAAGTGGAGCCAGAATGACTTTTCAGGAGTGCAGCCCTCCATGGCAGTACATCTCCAGACCATCTTTGTGATCGAGCCTCCTCTCTCAGGCCAGGCCCGTTCTCAATTCCTGCAGCTTACCACCTGCTCTCTCACCTCTGGCCTTTGTTCTCAGGGTTCTGTCTGCTGGCCATACTCTGGTCTTCCTTCCTACTCTTCCAGGCTAATTGCAGCTCATCCTTCCTGGGAAGACTTCCTTGACTCTAACAAATACCTTACAATGGTTGCATTTCTTCTCTCCCAGCTCTACCCTTGACTGTACCAGCTGCAAATGGTCCTCGTGCCCCAGATTGTAAGCCACATCCAACCCGTTCCCATTTCCCACTGACCCTGGGTCTGGCCGATAGCACACTTTAAAAAACAAGAAAAGTGTGGGATAAATGAATAACCGGTCTCCTATTTTGTCTGCTTTAAATATATGATCTCGTCTACCCAAAACAATTATTCTCCTGAAAACAGAGATGCAAGTGGGTCCTTCCTAAGAAAGAAGGAGGAGGACATCCTTTAATTTTGTGCTGAGCCAAACAGGTAAAGATGTTTGAAGGCAAAGAAGTGTCTCAACTCCTATTAAATTTCCCCAAAGTCTCCACATTTTCAAAACACTAATTTACTCATTGGTCATGCTCTTTTGATATTTTTTTCCAAAAGGTATTTTTAAATTCCATTTGACATGTACTTTCATCAGTTAATTTTTAATTGAGCTAAATATTAAATGCTCACATTAACCAGACAACGCCTGTTTAGATCCCGATCTGCAGTGACAGCCTGTGTTATTCTCACACACAGGCCAAGCATGAAATAGAAAACTAATAACCCCTTAAGTGTATTCTCAAAGTATCATTTATGGGAAAGAAAACTACATTCAAAGGAAACTTGTGCAATGGCTGTCATTTTTTTTCCCAGAGCCGCAAGCTGTAACAAAGCAGGGAAGCTCATTTTCTCACGGATACGGACAAGCTCAAAAATCCCACTGTCACTGGATGTGTTCATTAAGAAGGAATCTGGCAGCAGCACAAGGGACAGATACTTTGGAAAACAGGCCAATTATCTGGGTGTCCTTTATAATTTGAAGTTTCTGAATTCACTCCTAGATAAGCCACTTGAAGACGGCCTGGCAATGGTAACATAACGCGGAGATGGTCACTGAAGAAATGACTGGGAGGAAGGGAGGATGGGGGAGAAGAGAAAATTTGCTTGTGGTTTCATTCATGGGACAAATCTGTAAGCTGACACATTCCTCTTTTTAAAAAGTCCCTAGAGCAGTACGGTCAAGCTTCATTACAAGTAAACAAATCATACCATCTTTCTCAAACAGATGACAAATGGGGAATAATAATGCTTTGAGTTTGCTTCATGCCAGGGAATGAGGACTCTCAAAATACAAATTCCACCAGTTGGTAAAACCACCAAGAGGCTGTGATGCTCACATCAATGAGAACAGAGGAACTTGGCCTGAAGCTCCCTGGCCAGTGGTTTTATCCATCATACCCCTGGTGGTCCTCTTGCTGGTCAATGTCTGGGGAAGTGAGATCCTAGGTTCTCTCATCTCTGGGAACACTGGGCTATACTGACTTCCACCTCCAGTTGGCTGCTTGTTTTCATAGGAACTGGAGGATCATTTAGCCTCATGATTCTCATGCTGTAGTTCTTTCAGATTTGAGCTTCAGGACCAGAGGAAAAGCCTACCTTGTCTGCACTGAGAGAACTTTGGACAAGCCTGATTTCTTTGATAATAAGGTGATGAATAATCTCAGATGCCAAGACTTTCCCAGTCTGGACAGGGCCTGAGACATGAAACATGAAGGTATGAGATATGAAGCCTGAGAGCACTGCTGCACATGTATATAGATTGTATATACATATTCTTTGTGTAAACAATATATAGCATGACAATGAATAGGCTGGTGTCTAACATTAGCATTAAAGACTAATAAAAGTTGAATGTTTAATATAAAGCAAAATCTGACTATTTCTCTTCAGGCATAAATGACATACTTTTTCAATTCAATGATGAAGGATGAAATCGAAATAGTAGGTATTTTTCTTTTTTTCATTTCTATTAAATATTAACAGATCTGTGGGAGGGGATATTTGGAACACACACACTATAAAAAAAGGAGTGGGAAAATATAATTTGGGTTAGGATGAGTTAAATGCCCCAAATGCCTCTAAAATAATCATTATTAATTTGTTAATTCAACAAACAATCGATTTATGCACCACTACCAATTATGCTAGGTGCCAAGATAAATTTAATAGGAGAAATATTTTATCATATGAGGAAGTCCAGCCCTCCACAAACAGAGGATGCTACTCAATTAAAACTCCTGGCATAAAGCTTTGCACATAGTAGGTTCTCAATAAATGGTTTTTCAAAAAAAAATGTTAATGTGCATGCTATCTCAAATATTATCTGTACAACTCTTTCCATTTACATTACTGCTCTGGTGACTAAGACCTTGAGGTTAAGTTTTGCTTATTTTCCTTAATTAAGACTTCTTCAAATTGTTTTCTTCTTCTATTGTCACATTTATATTAATAAGTGGCTCTACCTCATTGGACTTATAATTATATGCTGGCCAGAATTCATCATGGAAATGGCTCAGAGGTAGTCCTAAAATTTGAGATTCAGAAGTGCCAACTGGCATCCTTTATGAACTTCCTTTTTTTCCAAAGAGATAAAAAATCAATATCTAAAGCTGATGATATAATTTGTAATTAATTTTATTTATATCCTAATTGTAAGAAGGTAATATATGTCTCAAATAGGCATTGAATGAATAGCACTAAATACTTGTTCCATATTCTCTTAGAACATTCTAATGCAGCTGAGTAGAATGTTTGGCTACAATACAATTTCAGAGTTAATACATAGAAATAACATTCATCACGTTATAAAGAAGAAGAAATCTTAGTATTGCTTAAGAAGAGTTGGAAAAAGTCAAGAAAAGTCAACTGGCAACATCGATCCCTTGTTCAGTGCTCCAAGTATTAACTCTCCATTCTCTTATGAAGCTTAAGAAAAGACAGTTAAATATAGAGATATATATTTAACTGTCAGATAGTTCAGCTGGTTAGAGCATCATCCCAATATGCCAAGGTTTTGATCAGGTTCAAACCCCGGTCAGGGCACATACAAGAATCAACCAATAAATGCAACAACAAATCAATGCGCTCGCTCGCTCTCTCTCTCTCTCTCTCTCTCTCTCTCTCTCTCTCTTAAATTAATGAATTAAAAAATAGAGAAATATAGTAATTGGAACAGTCACAACAAACAGGTGTTGTTTTCAATGGTAAAATCTCTCCTAAAAATTTGAAGCTTCACTCCACACAGTGGGTCTTGAGTATTTTCAGAAGACAGAGTCAAGAGGAGAATGAAGTTAGTCATAAATGTCTGTTATTATGGTAAAGCCCAGATAGTTGGTGACCTGATATTAACTATAAATGAAATATGGCTCTATTCCTGACATTCTGAAGGCAAAACCAGAAGCATGGAAATACCATTTTTTCCAAATGAAGAGTTTCCCCATGAAGTGTGTACTCCGCGCGTAGTCTATCAGAGAGGTAACTTCTACAGTGAACCTTCTATAGAATCCGTCAGTAGCGCAAGCAAGCCACCCAAGAGGCTCTTAGCATATTGCTACAAATGGCCACCCCAGCATGGCAGGGAGAGTCCCTTTCTAACACACTGAAGAGGGTGTTTGGGGAAGTGTCTTTAATATAGGCTATTTTAGTTGGGTTAGTAACACAAAACTTATCTCACACAGCAGAGATCAGAGCAAGGAAAAATTCCACCAGCAGATACTAGTTTTTTCCTCCAAAGGGTTGGAATTTATGGCCTCCAGAGGGAATTCATCGTCTCTGTGGACAGAAATTTTCCTTGTCTACTAGCTCTAGTAAGATTGGAATAGGGGTTAATTCTAGCTTTGGTAAGACCCCATTTTTTGCTACCCCTTGCTAGTTTCCACACATAATGCTCTTTCTTCAGGTGAAGCCTAACTTTCATGTGCTGGGATGTAACAAGGAACCACACCTAGGAGATCTCTGTGTGGGTGGGACCATGGACAGGTAGAGGACAGTCAAGAGAGATGGGGTGAGGTCCCTATAAGAAAGCCCAAATGGCTTTGGAGAGAAAGAAATAATCCCTCCACCACCATTCTCACTGAAGGACAGCTGGTTCTATGTTTTGGCAATTAAAGAGCAGAGAAATAATGTTAGCACTACAGAATTGAGTGTAGATCAGAAAAAGAGCAACCCACAAAAATACTTCTAAAAATGCAAATAGCTTTGTTGTAATTTCAAAAGTTTTACAATCTCTACTTAAAGAGAGAGGACCATGCCTGCTGGCCTCGGCTCAGTGGTTGAGCTTCAACCTTTGAACGAGGAGGTCACAGACTGATTCCCAGTCAGGGCACACGCCAGGGTTGTGAGCTCGATCCCCAGTGTGGGGCAGGCAGGAGACAGCCAATCAATGATTCTCTCTCATCGTTGATGTTTCTATCACTCTCTCCCTCTCCCTTCCTCTCTGAAATCAATAAAAATATTTAAAAAAATAAAAAATAAAGAGAGAGGACTATGAGGCCAAGAAGTTAGATGGTGAACACCTGCTCTTTAGGAGCATGTTACAGAAGACTGGGAATTTCTGCAAATAGCATTTTGGAAGAGGAGCCTCTTGATAAACAGAACAGTACTATAATCTAAAAGCAAAACAAAACAAAAGCTTTTTTTTTCTTCTTGTAAAGGAAGAAGCTTCTTTCTGGTTCAAAATCAACTTGTATTTTTCTCCATGCAAGAACGGTTTAAGGAAGACAGTTCTTCAAATGAAGCTATTCTAATCATCCTAATCAGAGCCTTGATTGTCTTTTACTTAAAAGAACTAATGAAATGCTTTAAGAATAGCAGACTAGTGTTTATTAAGTCTCCTTAATGTGTAAAACAGAGCGCTTAATGGGTAAATATTTAACAAGGGAACTCCCTCCACCTTTCAGTTCTCTTAAGCTTTGGACTGTGTTTATACAGAATTTCAAAATGTATCTATATTCCTCCTCCAATTTAAACCATGCCTAATGCACATATGAACAGCCATATGGTTAGAAATTACTCTCTTAGACAAAGATTGATGTGTATCCAAAATAACACATACTTAATTTTCTTCTTTGCCCTTTAAAGTCTAGGATCATGCCCATCAGGCTGCGGGGTCACTTAGACACCTAGCACTAGCCTGTGAGGTCACCCAGGAGATGGGTAAAGCTTTCCTTCTTGTGCCCCCAAACTAACTCAGGGCACATAGAAGACAAATGATCATATCTGGAATAACTGTCTCAGTCCCTGGCTGATTTTCATGGTCAATTCCACTTAGACATCAAATATGAATTTTGTCAGAATCAAACCAAAAGGGATAAAAGAGGAGCTTCACAAGTGAAGTAAATTCACTGAGTGGTCTCTGTATGGAGCTGGGAAAGAGGGACCAGAATTCGAAGTTACTGCTATACCTGAATAAGGTGATATTAGATTACCTTAAAAAGGTTTAACAGGACCTTTGAACTTCAAATATATCTCAGGCTGGGGAGCGGGGGGTGCCTTTCTGCCTGTACTCTACAAAGACAGTGTTGTTTTTCCAGCACGAATACACTGCCATTGAAATCCTGCTTTGCTAAACTATAGCGAAGACACCATGAGGGTCCACAGGTGTGCTGAGTGGGAAAGACCACTCTTAATTAGACACTCACATTTTGTGAGTGGTTAATCTTTCCCCTCCAAAAACTAACTAGGACTGGGAGTAGAGATAAGGAAAAACTATAAAAGTTTGGCTTGAAAAAATATATATGGCTTTCTGTTTCCTGGTGTGCTGTGTGGCTATGACATTTAAGCAATCTGAAATGGACCAGTTTGATCAAGGATTGCTGAAAAGATCAATCAGCTCTCACTAGAGAGCACAGCTAAAAGTAACAGGAGGCGTCAAAAAAAAAAAAAAAGCCATGTTTTTAATGAACATAAAATAGCAACCAAGGCCCTAAAACAGAAAAGAGAACTGAGTGAACTATCAAATTTTACAAGGTCCAGAAATATAATTACTCAAGATCACATGACTGCAAACTCTAGGAGCAATAATGTAGTTTTTTCCCCTACAAATGAGTTATTGAAAGGGGTCATGTGGTTCTTAGCAAGCAGAAAGATGCACTTTCCCAAGGAAAGTTCACCATTAAATACATCATTTAAGACTGGATCATCTTCAGGCTATTTTTAATCTTATCATTTTGCTGCCAAAATTGGCCATTAGCCGCTGATACTCAGCCTCTGGAAAACTGATGCTTTTTCATGTATTTTTGTACACAGGCAGAGAATAGCATTGCTTTCCAGTTAATCAAATGTTTTGGTAGATATGGAATAGATACAGAAAAGAGAAACTGCTTGTTGACCAACTAATAAAAAGGAAGCTACCTCTACTGGATGTGGAGAAGTAAGTTTCTGTTTTCCTAAACCACAAAGACCAAAAGGCATTTTTAAAAAAAAGAAGAAGAAAAGAAAGGCTCACCACCATCTCAGCAACAGAACGAAGCCAGTCTTCTGAAAAGCCGTCTCATTCTTTTAGTGGTCCATGTCTCACTCTCTTCTAAGACATGAATCTAAATATCACATTTCTCAGTTTGGAGGTTGCTATCAATTTTCATTCACCATCAACTTGTGGATCTCAACCCTTTTGCTTGCAAGAGCCCCTAAACTCATCTACAGAATTTAAACTGTGTTACAAAGGAATACAATAATAACTAATGCAGCTACTAAAAGAGCTAACTGTGCCTTTCATTGGAGCAGAAAAGCTACCTTACTTTAATGAGCAATGCCAATACAAACTGCATAGCTACCATGAAAAACATCTTGGAGAAGACCAAGCTTATCATAATTTATCTCCTATCTCTTTCATTTCAACCTACTTCTTCCAAAAGGGTTAGATGAGTCTAGTGGACATCTGGGAAATACTCAGTATTCTAGGTAATACTATACACCTGTGAAGCCACTGGACCGGGACACTAGAGGATACAACCTAGACTGTCAATCTTTGCAAGAGGTGTCCCCAGGAATGGTAGATGATGATAGCCAGCATTTCTAACTTTACTGTGTGCACAAACACCTGTAGATCATGTGAACCCCATATTCTGACTCTGCAGCTCTGGGGTGGGACCTGAGCTTCTGAATCTCTGCAAAGCCCATGTTGCTGTCTGTGAACCACACTCTGACCAGCAGGGTCTCAGACATTCCCTAGAACTGCTGCTGTCACTCTGTTCCCTCTGTCCTGCCCCTCTCTGGATGGAACACAATGCCTTATTCAAACTTGGGAATAAAGCAATGTGCCTCTCTGCACCCAACTTCTTCTGTAGCCTTTAATTTGAGGATTCTGCGACCATCTTTCAACCAACTATCATTCCAAAGCCCTGCTTCCTCCAAGTTATGGAACATGGAATGCAAACAGTTTTCTCTCGGCCTCAAGAGGTTCTGACTTCGAATCAGCAGCAGCAACAAAAAGCAGTAACTTCGAATCTGAAGCCCCCATTAATATATATTCAGTAGACAAGCTGATCCACTGGGTCTTGGATCCAGTGCAAGTCACAGTCGAATGTCAAAAGAATGTGCCAGCTCTCTTCTGAAACTTATTATTGTTATTAAGAGTACTTTTCTCTGTAAGATGCAACATATTATTAGAGGCAAAACCCTGACAGATACAAATTTGGAGGAAAATCTGTCTGTATGCCAGATGCCTAAAACAAACATTTAGATTAAGAATGCACATTTGAGAGGATGGGTAAATCATCTCTACCACTTTTATTCCAATGTGTCCACTTATGGTTGCATTTCCTGACATTTACTTTTTTGCCAAATTCCTTTGTTTTCTTATATCCCCTATATGTTGTTCTGAAAATTACACATTTTACCATCAACCATCTGTGCTTCTCTCTGATATATTTTTACTATAAGAGGTTTTGTCAAAAAATGTTATCATTTTCTATGGTATGTCGTTGTGGTTTGGCATCATAAAATATAGCATCTACATTTATTAACCTCAGATACCTGTTGACCACAAAGATGGGCTCTACAACAAAAACTCTATTCTAACTGGAGGCAAAGTGAGCCTTCACTTAAAAAGAGCATGAAATTACTACAATTCAACAACAAAGATCAAGGTTCTATCTTAATTTTGATCATAAACGTATGACTCTGTTTCCCATCTTTTTATTAAATTACTTGATAGATGACAGTTATCAGCTTGGCTTTCTTTTGACTAGAAAGGACATTTTTAGATATTTTATTGTTAATAAAAATATAAATTAGAAAAGCTGTTATATCAGTTTAACTTTGGCCTTAAAATGTTCCTTTTGGAGTCTGAGAGTCCTACCTCTTTGATTATGGTGGTTAACAATCAAACTACCTACTTAATCAAACAGTTAACAAAAATATTCTCTCCACCCTTTGGCGAATTCTTCCAGAATTACTGAAGATTTAATAACATAGAATCTAAAAAAACAATTTACAAGGAGCATTTAAGCTGTAGAGATTTAAAGGCATGGATCATTTTAATCGATTTTACTTTTAAACAATGAAAAGTCTCATCAGTATTTTGTCAACTTTGGCCAAGTAGGATCAGATGTTCATGTCAGCCATAGACTTTTTTTGGCCTTTTCTTCTTTTGGCCCCTTAATAGCACACTATGCAAACTGTAGTAAAATACGTAACATGCTTCTTGAAATCAAATCCACTGGTAATCATTTCTAGGCTTTTTGCTCCTGTTAGGTCCTATAAAACAATAACATTAGTAATTCTCCCTAGAGACTATAAAGGAAGCATTGAATTGATTCCTTTTTCAAAGGTAATTCTTCAGATTAAAACAAAAAGTTCGAAAAAGAAATCAAACAAGAATTATTCCTCTTTTTGCTTTTTCATAAATTAGTAATTTTAGATGTAAGGAGTAGCTCTCAATTGCAATTCTTCTCCTCCTCTTCTCCCCCCCCAAAAAAAAAATCACACACACAAAAAGAACTTTATAGTAACATGATAATGGCTCTATCTAACACTGGACCAGAAAAAAAAAATCATCTCACAGATGTTCTTCAAAACTACAGGCATCGATCACTTCAACTACAGTCAGAGCATGAGAGAATTCGGAATCAATTCTATGCTTCATGCAAACACTATAGACGCATGTTTGCTCAGTGGAGGAATCAAGTGATGTGGCTTCTAGGTGGTAAAAACTAAAAGATACTAAAATTCCAGCAAACTTTAAAATTGTACACCAGTTATAGAAGTAGAACACAAAGTTCAAAGCCCATGCAAATTCTGTCGCTGATGGGACAAAGTAAAGCATCCACAGCTGAACGTTTTCAAGTCACTCGGACACGCCCACTGGCCTTTTGGAAATTCATCTTACCTCTTCACAAACACAGCTAAGCTTTCCAGGGATAGGGGCTGCATTGGTGTTCCTCTTTGGGTAGATTTCACCAAGTGAATCAGATAAGGCTTGCCCCTTGGTGCAGTCTGTTCTTCTAATTGGGTAGTTCTCAAATTTTAGTACAAAGAGGAAACCCCCAGGGGAGTCTGTATAAGATGCAGATTGCCACAACCCAACCTGGGGTCACCCATCTCAACAAGCTATGCAGGCCAGGTGATTGTGGTGCTGGGTATCCTTGGACCCCCAGTTTTCGGAACCCTGGAGGGATACCACTTATCCCAAGATCTTACTGGATAGGAAAACGCTGGGTCTTTGAACTACAACAGCTGGCAAACAAGGGAAACACTTTGGGTAGGAAGGAATGATCACAGTAGGCTTGGCATGGCGAGTTTTGTACAAGGGAAGAGGGTGGGAAGCAACAAACCTGGTTTTATTTCACTGGCTCATCAGCCAGTCGTTGGCCCAGGAGCCCACCCACACTCCAATCACCGTGTCTCAGACCTCAGACTTATCTATCCCAGACTCACATCGAACCGGACAAGACATGCACCTACCCAGCCTCCGTTATCCTGGATCCAGGTGTGCAGGTGCCGGTTCAGGTACTCTGTCATCCACAGAGCGATGTTGTCCACCAGGGGCGACATCTCCCGGTTGACGCTCTCCACACACATGACTCCACCAAACTCAAAGAAGGCCACAATCCTTCCCCAGTTCACTCCATCCCTGAAGAGCTCCTCCACCACCGTGGCAAAGCGTCCCCTCGCGGTGAAGGGCGTCAGGTGCAGCTGGCTGGACATCTCTGCGAAGTCGCGGCGATAGCGACGGGAGAAGTCATCGCCCGCCTGGCGCAGGGTCAGGTGGACCACAGGTGGCACGGGGCTGAGCGCTGGCCCCGCGGCGGCCGCGGGGGTGGCCGGGGGCGGCGGCGAGGTCCTGGCGGGCGCCGGGGGACGCCCGGGCTGGGAGGAGAAGATGCCCGACGCCGGGGTGGCCCCTGGGGGCGCAGCGCCCGCATCTCCGGCATCCCATTCGTAGCCCCTCTGAGAGAGCTTATAGTGGATGTACTTCATCACTATCTCCCGGTTATCATACCCTGTTCTCCCGGCGTGCGCCATCCTTCCCCCGAGGAAAAGCAGAGAAACGCAGCTGGGTACCAACAGCACCTCTCGCCTCCGCCCCCGCCCCACGTCCCCGCAAGAAAAAAAAAAGAAGAGTTATAATCCAGCTATTTTATTGGATGTGCTGTGCATTCTTGGATGAGGGGGTGTCTGCAGTCACGCGGAACATTGGATTCTGGTGTTTCCCTCTTGGCATGAGGTGCAGGAAATTTTTATTTCAATCCCTTTCGGATCTTTATTTCATGAGGCACATTATTATTAATTATTGTCAATATCAGTCTACTTCCTCCGTGATCCTGAGAGGTTAAAAAAAAATTCGAAACGCTAATAAGTCAAAATCAGGTGCATTTTTCTTACACTGGATAAAAACAGGGCTATCCACAACTACAATCACACGGCTACAAAGAATGTTAATTAAACTGCAAATTAAACTTAGTCGAATACACTTAAAAGTTAAAATCTCAAATGTTCCTATTAAAAGTCACATTAAACCAATTGCCCGTGCACAGAACTTACTTGTATTTTTTAAGGACGGCATGATCTTCTGTCAAGTTTCCTTTTTTGTGAAGACAAAACAAATGCGTAAGGCAAAAACCCCATCGATCTTCAGAACTCCGGGTGATAGCTGCTATGAAACTTCCAAATGAATCCGGAGGTGGGGGAGTGGTGTAAAGGAGCAGAATTGGCAGATGGATTCTCAGACTACTCCTTCACAGAAATGTCAGTCCGTAGGAATCCCAACTAGAGATCTCAAGAGCACGAGGGCGAGAAGAAGAAGAAGAAAAAAGAAAAAAAAAAGGCAGCGGCGGCAGATGAATTACAATTTTCAGTCCAGTATTTGCATAAGTCCTGTGATTCCCCCCCCCTCTCGGCAATATACACGCGCGCACACATGCGCGGGCACAGACATGGACCCCTATCCGCGGGACCGCTTCAAGCCTCCCCGGGGGAGAGACAGGGATCAGGGGCCGGTGGACGCGCCGGGTACAGGGGCAGGAATCCGCTTCTGATTAAACTCCGAACGGCAAATGCATTTTCCGAAAAGCTGCTTGATAAATGAAGGCAGGACGCGCCCGGCCCGCCGGTGCAGAGCCGAGAAGCCCGCGCTGTGTGTGGTGCGGCGAGGGGTGGGGAGAAGGAGATGGTGGGGGAGGGTTTTATTTTTTCCCTCTTTTCCTAAAAAGGATGACTGCTAAGAAGTTCTCCCCCCTGGACCCCCTCTTCCGCTGCACCCACCGGCGCACCCCGCCTCCGGGCTGCGCACCCTTTCTCCTCCTCCTGCTCCTGCGCGGCGGCGCTGGCGGCGGCCGTCTCCCCGCGCTCCAGCCGCGCGCCCGCTCGGGGTGATGACGGCCGCGCCGGCGGGGAGGGCCCGGCGCCCGGCACCTTCGCTGGCAGAGGCGGCGGCGGCGGATCGGCGGGGAAACCGAGAGCGGAGGGCGGGCGGGCGGGCGGGCCGGCGGCGCGGGCGGGCGGGCGGGGGAGGGGGCGGGGAGGACGGGGGCGGGCGCGGGGGGGGGTGGCCTCTTACTTCATTCTCCGCTCGAACCGACTGGTTTCCTGTAGTACGTCACGGTTCATTCAAAAAAAGAAGAAAGAAAGAGCCCTCCTCTGAGCGGCCCCGCCGCCCCCTCCGCCCCGCTCCCTTTCCAGGGTTAAAGGAACCGCGGTCGGGCCGGGAGCAGCGCGCTCCTCCGGGGACACACGGCGCGCGGGGCCGAGGCCGGGGAGGGCGCGCCTGAGACGGCCCCCGCCCGCCCGCCCTCCGGGCCGCTCCTCCCGCTCCGCCCGGCCGGTGGGTGGCGCGGGCGGCGCAGGCCTCCCGCGCGGCCCCGGCGCGGTGGGTGTGCGAGGGCCTCCTCCTCCGGCCTGCGGCGCGCTCGGGGCCCGCGAGGGGCCGGGGCGCCCGGGGGATTGCACGCGGGCCGGCGGCTGGGTGAGTGGGTTGGTGCGCCGAGGAAACAAGTGCTGGGAAGGCGCGGGGCGGGGAGGGCGCAGCGACCCTTCCCAGCCGTGTG
This sequence comes from Lasiurus cinereus, assembly GCA_011751065.1. Classification (NCBI taxonomy): domain Eukaryota; kingdom Metazoa; phylum Chordata; class Mammalia; order Chiroptera; family Vespertilionidae; genus Lasiurus; species Lasiurus cinereus. The sequence goes on from JAAGEH010000480.1 coordinate 15,083,504, forward strand.
GTGCGGTGTGTACACCCGTCTTGTTACCAGCGCTGGTGGCCGACCTGACCTCCAGCACTGGGACCTCCGCGCTGCCCTCCGGGAAAGAGAGGCGTCGCTGCACTCTCATTCGTCTTGTTTATTTTCAAGTTGATGCCTAAGTACACACGCAGGACGCACTCTGGAGACACCATCCATGACCAAGGCCAGACAGTTCTCAGCAGACTGGCCGCCGAGGGGCCAGTCGAGGATATCAGGGGGCTTTGAAATGGTTCCCCTCCGCTCCCGATAAATTCGGCCCTGGGTTAGGGCTGGGCTCTGAGAACATCTAGTGACTTTCAGGCCTACAGTCTCAGCATCAGGTTGGGTGGGTTTCTAAAGGCCTCCACGGTCGCCTAGCAGCCAATCCCAGATGGCCACACCTTAAGTTAGCTCCACATGCACATACATTTTTAAATTCATCAGCATGAATAGGCCCTTGGAGAAAAGCCCAAGACGGCCATCACGTTGCACGTGCTTAACTATTTTTATCTCTAAGAGTCTGACAAATAAAGCTCCCAAGGGGAGAAAAATGTTTACTAAAAGCACAGCAGCTTACTTGTTAGAGCTCAAGTACACATATGTAGGGATACTGGATTAATGTGGTCATAGAAACATGACAAATAAGCACTGCACTTTGTATGAATTTGTTCACTGTCTTTATTTTGTCTTGTTCCTGGTCTAAAATCAAAGCATTTATTCCTAAGCAAAATACAAGCACAGCAAATTATATTCCTTTCTTTTATCATTCCCAATCAGCCAACATGCTGGAAAATGGGTGCCTGCTCCAAACTTCGTGCCCAGGCAAGAGGGAAGGAAGATGCTCTGCTCTGACATCTGATGGCTATGACAGAGTCCCCTTTAACCCATGACAATGACGGGAAGGTGTTCCAGCCTGGAGAAGAACACTGGGTAAAGATGGACCTGAGACATACATTCCTACAGAACTGGTAGAAACCCACCTAATGCCACAGCATATTGGTTTGGGGATCTCCTCAGAACCTTGTAAAGCTCCAGAATTAAGAGGAATTGAAAGCCTTGATGCTTCTGAGACCCAGCATGTGAGCTGAGGAAATGAGAGGACAGAGCTGGAAAAGAGATTGTACTTCTGCAAAGGGGCAGCCAGAACGAAACATAACCCCATTCCCAGAGAAAGAAAAGCTTCCTTATTCTTCCCTCCTTTGCTGCATAGAGCCTCTCTATACAGATGCCCCCAAACTGATTACTTGGGTGGCAATATGGACCATAACCAAGCATTCTCAGGTCCGCATGACAGTCCTTAATTGAGGGTTATATTCCCTGTGACTTTGAATGGAAAGAGTGAAACCCTTCCTCCATTTGGATGCCAAGTTTCTTAGACTCCACTTTAAAGAGTGAGGTCAAGTACTCCTCAGAAATGTGTGTGCATTAACTCTTTGTCCTTGGTCATTGATGAGGTGGCAGAAGGACCAGGGGCCTGAGTCAGGAGTCCTGGGTTTGAATCTGAGATCTGTGTTGGAGACCTTCCAACAACCTTCCAAATGTATGCACTACAGACTTTTCATTTCCCAAGATGTCTTCCACTTTTAAGAGTCAATGGATGAGCCTTTTGCCAGCTTTGCCTGACTGGGTTCTAGAAGGAGGGTAGCACCAGGAAGAGAAAAGAACAAGATGCAGGGAGTGGAGATTATCCAGCATCTGAAAGGCCTGTGTTTTCCTTCTTTATTCTCGTTTGCCAAACAAAAAGCTTTTTATTGCCAGTTTTCGCCACCTACTGGTTGATGTTTAACGATATCATTCAGAAGGTTCTCTTCACCAACCACCAATATAAGTATTTCCAAAGTTTATGAAATTCAAAAAGAACTAGTCTAATCTGGAAATCCCATACTCATATTTAATATACATAAGATGAGAGAGCTAAAATATAAAATATGATCCCAAACCATTCAGGCAAATGGAAGTAAAAATAAATCCATACACAAAACAAACTGACCAGAGAAAGTAAAATCAAGTAGTCCCCATAGTCTTCACAAAGGAAAAAACAAACTGCTTAAAAATAACATTTCACAGACCTAGATAACAATCTAAAACACTAATTTCCTATTTTGAATATCTTCTAAATTGTTCCCAGATTTATTGAAATATAGTTGGCATAATATTTTATACATTATAAATTCTTATGCTAAATAGTGCCACACTCTTTCAGATAGTTTGCATACTTTGTTGGCAAAAATTTGTAATTATGTTACTAATTCCTAATATAAATACTAACAGTAATATTCTTCCCAATTCTATGCTCTAGTGTCTTCTGCTGTAAGAGTGATCATATCTGAGTTGTCTGCTCCGTGCTCTCAAACCATCCTTGTCATCATCAGGAAACCCTTGCCAAATCTAAACCAACAAGCTTTGGTTTAACCTAGAAACCCACCTGGCTAATTTATAATGGGTTCTAAACCTCAAAATATGTTTACAATAATTAAGCAACAACCTTTGAAACTAGGCAACAAATAGCAGATCAATCATTCTTTGTGCAAGTTTCATAGCAGGCAAATGATGCTTACTTTTGGTTTGCAAAGGAAAGCACTGGAAATTCACTTGTGGTATTTTTTTCCTGTCAAATTAATGACTGGAGAATTAAAGAGGAGAAACTTACCCTTTTCAAATGGCTACCACTCTCATTGGATTGAAACTGCACTAACAGAACCAAACAATATGAAATACCATGGAAGTGAGGGGGTTAACTTATAGTCTTAATGTGCAAAAAAACAAGTTATTCTCTTTGCTAGTGGGCACAGAGCACAGTATCTCCCAGATATTAATTCCTGATGAACAAGGATACTTATTGTGTTTAATTCCTAAGGCTAGAATGACAAAATATCACAACCTGGGGGCTTAAAACAGAAATGTATTCTCCAATAGTTCTGGAGGCCTAAAATCCAAAATCAAGGTGTGGGCGGGGTCATGTTGCCTCCTAAGGCTCCAGGAGAAAGGCCTTCCTTGCCTCTTCCAGCTTCTGGTGGTGGCTGGCAGACCTTGGCTGTAATGTAGATATCTGTGTTTTCCGATGGTCTTAGATGAACCGCTGCTGTAGAGACTAAGACCATCGGAAAACACAGATATTTATATTACGATTCATTAACAGTAGCAAAATTACAGTTATGAAGTAGCAATGAAACAATTTTATGGTTGGGGGTCACCACAACACGAAATGTATTAAAGAATCACAGCATTAGAAAGGTTGAGAACCATTGGCTTAAATAGGTGTAACCTTAAGAGAGTTCCTGTGCCCTGATTTATAACACAGGGATATAAATGGTACTACAGTAGCCCCAAGCACCACATCCTCAGTTTCCCTTACCCACAGTCAAACAAGGCCAAAAATACTTAATGGAAAATTCCATTAAGTAAGCTATTCCTAAGTTTTAAATTGCACACTGTTCTGTGTATCGTGATGAACTCTCTCGCCATCCTGCTGTGATCCACCTGGGAGGTAAATCTTCACTCTGTCCATGCTGTGGATGCTCCCCACCCATTAGTCACTTAGTAGCCATCTTAACATATCACCGGTCCTGGTGTTGCAGTGCTTATGGTCGTCACCCTAATTTTATTTAGTAATGCCACACTCACATAACTTTTATAGCAGCAGATTATTATAACTGTTCTATTTTATTACTAGTTATTGTTTTTAATTTTTACTGTGCCTAATTTGTAACTTCAACTCAATCATATGGTATAGGAAAACCATAGTATCTATAGGATTTGGTACCATCTGAGGTTTCAGACATCCCCTTGAGTTTCTTGGAACATATCCCCCTGGTATGAGGAGGGACTAAGTATTCAGAAGGTTAGAATAGGATTCAAAAGAGTTCAACATCAAGTGCTCACAACAGTGACTGGTACTGGTTATACTTTCTACCATTGATATTTACATCTTAATCATAACTACTGTCCGGTCCACAATGTTAATTTCTGGCATATTTTTATCCTCTAGATTATACAGCATTTGAGAGCAGGGACCCTTTTTCCTCTGAGCATTCCAAGCCTATAATAGTGCCTGGTATTCAGTATTTGTGGCATACATTTCAGAGGCCCCAAGTCAAAGCAAGAACAGGGAGTGGTTCTCTTTCTCCAGGAAGATTTGCAAGAGCCCTCAGAGGGGAGGGAAAGAATCAAGAAATGTCATCACAGAGGGAGGGACACGTGATTTGTACAGTTATCCCCCTGTGCCCGGATACTGAGCTCACTGTGACCACTCAACAAATATATGTGAATGAGACAAAATGGAAGTTATAAAATCTGAGATTTAGAAGTAGAACCGAAGACATTTTTTTTCTTTTTAAAGGTCCAAAAGTAAAAATTATAGAAGTGATACTGTCTGCTATTTATGTAGATAAATTGTTCAAATTTAAAGAAAGTGAGGTTTGCAAGCCAAGATACCCAAGGAATCTCTTCTCATTGTGATCCAAATTTTTCTATTAAAGGACTATGAAAATATGAAGGCACATTCTTTTACATATCAGTATTTTATGCCTTCAGAGTCTAGGAAATATTTCATTATTAAAATATGAAGGTTTAAATTATGGGAAGTCAATTTATATATATAAAAGCCTAAGTGACTGGACAACTGGATGATAGCTATGACGTGCACTGTCCACCAGGGGGCAGATGTTCAACGCAGGAGCTGCCTCCTGGTGGTCAGTGTACTCCTACAGCTGGAGTGTCACTCAACTGACAGATGGGTGCCAGATGCTGGACTCATAGCTGACGAGCGCACTTGGGGTGGTGCAAACCTCTTCCGCAGACACTCCCCCTGCACACCCAGAAGCACGGTGGTAGGCGCAGAGGGCCAGGATGAGTGGAAACATCACGGTGTACAGCCTGGGCTTGGGCTCCTCCCCAGCAGCCTGCCACCTCACGCACTACTTTGTGCTATGCAAGATTGAGGAGGACAGTGGGCTGGAGCCCAGTGATCTGGTAGGTAAGGCCGGGCTGGGGCAGCACGGTGGTCCACTGATCCCCACAGGCCAGGCTGAGGGACCTCACCGGTGCACGAATCTGCGCACCAGGCCTCTGGTTTTTTACATAAAACCTAATTACTTAAGAAATTTGACTAAATTCCACATGTCTTACAGTTTTACTCATATATCCCATATCAGAGTTATATAAACAAACAACATATTTGAAACAAGACTTCATTATATCAAGTACTTAAGTCTGAAAAATCACCTCCTAAAAATGATAAAAATCAAGCTTTGTCAAGTGTTTAAAATGCAAGGTTAGAAAACCTTAAGGAAGAGGTTTGTGTTTTGCTTAACTGTCTTTTTAAAAACGCAAATTTCTAGCAAAGTACGTTTTTAAATCAGCAAATTCACCATTTATTTTTTGTTGAGATTCAGAAATACAAGGTATGAAAATTAGGTTACAGTTCTGCGGCAAAAACTTCCAAAGTAGCAAGTACAAGATCTTGGATGTATCAAAACCGCCCTGGCATTCTTAAGTCTTTAGAGTCCTGGCTGGGTGGTTCAATTGGAGAAATATCATCCCATACACTAAAAGATTGCGGGTTCGATCCCCTATTGGGGTGTGTGCGGGAAGCAACTGATCAATGTTTCTCTCTCTCCCCCTCAAGTCAATAAAAACATATCCTCAGTTGAGGATTTTATAAATAAAAATAGAGAAATAAAAAAAAGTATTTCGAGTTGTGACATCAAAATGGCTATTGTAAAATGGCTATTATCTTCCCTACAACATATCAAATTGTCCATGATTGCACTGAACTAAAAGAGATTTAGTCTAGAAAATGGAAGGTTATAATTAGTAGGTACTTTTTAAAGCTGAGTAAGAACTAAAATAAATAAAAAAGATACAAAGTACCTTACGTCAAAAAGTATGAATATCTAAGTGTCCTCTAGTGAGTAAGACAAGTTTAAAATAGGATATAATGTAATAAAATTAAATCTGTTGATGATATAGTTCAGTAAAAAAAAAAATTACTGTAGTTTCGCTGCCTTCTAGAAAAACAATGACATACAATTCTTTGAATCTTGAATTGAAGCAAAACTGCTACCGAAATGCTTTTGTCATCTGAAGCAATCTCTCAAAGTTTCACTTTGATATATGGTTTAACAGAATCAAATAAAGATATATAACTCAACATGAGTTTACAACTATCACTGTAAAAAGGCCATCAATAACATTTTTTCTTCTCTTTTCAGCTATGAAAATTAGATTTAAAAATAGAGAAAAGAATAATTCACTTTTGTTTTTGTAAAAAAAAAAAAAAAAGGGGGAGGTGGGGATGCTCTCCCTCCAGGGAGCATACCTATGCCTTTTCCTTTCTCTCCCCTTGGCCCTTCACCCAGGCACCTCACTCCCAAGCTACAAGAGCCCTTTTTTTTATCTCTATAACTTGTTTTCTAAGAGGAATTACTTTTTCTACTTCAGTAATTTACCCAATAAATATTTTCTAATAGTTTGAAAAAAAAGAAGAGTATTTTTTATGCCTTTTTCAATTATGAAGGGCCCTTGAACACATTTTTAGAATTTCTATGGCTGAAAGACATTAAACATTTTAAAATACATATACTTGCAAATATTATAATAAAACCATAACCAACCTAGCAAAGGCAGGCACTTCAGGACTAAAACTCACATAATGAGCCGGTCCTGGTCAGAGAGAACCAACATTTCAACAGAATTATAATTAAAGTCCTGGCAGAGGTAAGACTTAGAAAATGCTAAGTCAATGTGATCCTTTAAAAAAAAAAAAGGGGGGGGGGGGGGGGGAAGGGGCTGTGTAAAAAAAAAAAAAAAGTTGTACAAGAATTGAGCCAAAAAGATTTTTAAAAAAATAGAATTTGCTTTGTGATATTTTCATGTTTTAGGTGAAGTCAGACCTCTGCTTAAATGTCTACAGTCTTTTCAAAGCCCATCAGGCCGGATATGTTTCAGAATTCACAATTCTCCACATTTTACAATGTGGAGAAGATAGGGAATGTGCTGGATATTATGAAACATTTGCACAGAATCTAGGGCAATCCCTTTAATCAAACCCATGGTCATTCTTTAGGCAAAATTAAGGAAGTCCATGAAGTGGTATGAATAAAAATTATAATAATCTCAAGTCAGTTCACGTTAGGTTTTACTATCAAATGAATTATGGCACCAAATTGAGCAAGATAAGAAAAGCACCTTCGTTTTCAAAGCTTCTTAGATAAGGACTGTGGACCTGTGACATCTCTGGCATCGTGATCTCCACATCTCTGCTCTCATGCCTGAGCTTCACTGGGTTGGGACATCAGCTCCCACCACGGACAGGGGTTTACATGGTACAGGCAGGGGATCACCTGCCATCACAGTACTGTCTCTGAGGACACTTTGCGAAATGAATACTGAAATAATGACTATTATTTATTTTTATTAAATGAGATACCATCTTGGGCTAGATTTACACATAGACCAGCAGAAGGTGCCAACATGTAAAGAACATTTATGAGAAAGGAATAAAAATTGAGAAAAATGGAGATTTGAATGTAAATGTTTTCTTCACATTAGGAAAATCCAGCTCTTACTACACTTCAGAGTCTGTACACTATGACTCCACAGTTTGCAGATGATGGTTACTTAAGACTGGAGGATTCCCTGCAGGGGCAACCAACCTCCATCAACTGCACTCAAATCATCCCAAGCAACATATTCATTAAACAGTAATTCCTTTTGTCTTTTCACATCTTGGTTAAGAAGAGCCCATGGATTAGAGCCATTAAACGTGTTACTTTTTTAAAAAATCCTCACTTGAGGACATGTTTAAAGAGAGGAAAGAGATCAAACCCACAACTCAGGCATGTGCCCTGACTGGGAATCGAACCAGCAACTTTTCGATGCGTAGGGAAGGCCGATGCCCAATCAACTGAGCCACTCTGGCCAGCCAAACATCTTACTTTTTAAAAATCAAGTCAAGAGGCTCAAAATCTCAAGAGCACAAAAAGGCTTTGCTATTAGTTTTAGGTCTTTAAACTTTTTCAGAGGGTTTTTTTTTGTGTGTGTGTGTGTGTGTGTTTAATAATAAAAAAGCTTTCCTCGTCAAAGGCAGTGATCTGCTCTCACCCAAGTGAGCTGGAACGTGCTCTGAAGACACATACTGTGTGAGGAGGGGGCGTCACGACACGATGAAGGTGACTATCCTGCATCACAGGAGCACAGTGACAGGATGAAGCAGGTCACGCTGGCTAAGACTCCTCATAGGCACTTACTGTGGACATCCACTGAACAAACAACACACCGTGGTCTGGAAACAGCATCCACAGGGACAAGTCTCCAGAGCTGAGCTGTGCGAGCAGTGATGGTGCTTCCTGAACATGTCCTTCCAAGAGAACATCCTCAGGGCTGGCGCTGATCCCAGAAAAAACGGGGTGGACATTTTATTTCAAAAACAAATATCTTCAAAATCATCTTTGTTGTCCAACTTTTTGTTTCTTAATGAGTGAAATTTAAATATGCTATCACCAGCCTTTCCTAAAAGCTACATATATACTATAAGACGAATGCCACGCATTGTTTTTCTCTTTGTTTTCATTAATTCATGAATGAACTGAAAAGTCAAGTCAAAAAATTTTAACAGGTCTTTTTTTTTTTTTACAAAAATATTAGAGGAGTATAAGTAAAACTGGAAAGGAAGAGATGAGCAGAATAAACTACAATGGAATGAAACTTCACTCATCATGGCTAGTGAAAAAAATTGTAAACGTTTAAGCTTCTAAGATTTTATTTCTCTTCAAAAAACATTGAAGAGTGAAAAATGAGAAGCGCCCGAAGCATCTGAATCTAAAGAAGACAAGAAAGCATTATTTTTCCTACTGGAAATTCCTATCTCCCTCCCTTCTCTGCCCTCTCTCATCCCCCTTGTAGTTTTACAGGATCAAAGAGTGAGAGAATCCATGAGGGTCCACCAGCAAGCAGTGCGGTGAGCCAGGGACATGATTATGCATTCAGACTCACAAGCAACATGTAAAACTCATCTTGAATAAAATACACTAAATTAAAGAGGCCTCAGAAACCCATAACTTGCCTTTCATGGAAGGTTTAAAAAGTACTCACAGCATCTTACACGTCATGAAGTACATTCCTGGACTTGATCTCCATGGGAGAGAAAAGAATAACTAGAAAAAATATAAATGGCCACCTCTGGAATCCTGGTCTCCACCCAGCTCACAACTATTACTTCCCATATGGTCATCACCTCTTCACCCAGGGAATCAGATGCTCTGCATCCCAAGCCTGCATAGTATTAATCATATCGTATGGAGTTGAACCTCTACCCCCTCGCTTGCAGTCAGGCTGCCGAAGTCGGCTGGTCCCACCTGCCATATTCAAAAGCCATACACCAGTGTCCATGGGCCAAACATTGGGTTCCATCCAGCAGCAAGCTGCTCACATTATTTAGAAATACTCTTTTCCCAAGGTTTAGGCAGTTTTGTCTGCAGTTCCATATTTGGCTCTTTCTATCATGCAGCGACGAATTATGTTGTCGAAACTTCCAAGGTAAAACAAAGAGATCATACGGAAGAGGCCCATGGTGACCACCTGTAAGATAAAGGCAGACCTATGAGCTCAGCCAACAGTACCATACAAGAGCTTGTTTCAACAGTTTTTAGGATATGTCTCTAATAAATAGTTTCTGAGCCCCATCTTCTCATCTGCTGCAAGGATAAGAATAACGAACACTTTGCTAAGTGTCAGTAAAACACGGAGGACAGAAGCTGTCTGCTCTGTATCACTGGATATGCAGGGCCTGCCAGATAAGTAACAACAGACTACATGTCCAATTAACAAATTCAAATTAAACAAAGAACAAAATAGTTTTTCCCAGTAGTTTTGGGGTTCCAGCAGCTAGGGAAAATTCAGTTTAGCATCTCAGATACCCAGACTGCAATCAAGGGTTCTCAGTTGAAGATTATGTTCTGATCACAGAGCCAGACCCTGTGCAGGTGCTGAGAACAGACACAGGCCTGCCCTCTGGAAGCTTACTCCCCAGTCCAAAAGATGGTCAGTTAAAAAAAGACAATTACTGTTTCAGGGTTAAGATGGTAAATAACCACATTTGCTAACTTTCACTTTTTATTATAAAGGACTCACTACCATCTCCTCAAAATGGAATTCTTGAAAGGCATAAACTTGCAAAGAGAAACATTTTCAAATACACAAGGTCTCAAACAATTTGTCTCCCACACTCCTTTTTTTCAGGAAGCTACTAGAACAAGTAAATAGCCAACATGAGGGGACAACAAAGAAAGGCAAAGTCATGTGATACAAGAGGCATGACCCCATACAAAAGAGAGGCAGAGGGTTTCCCAGGGTGACCGTAAAGGAGGGGGGGAGGTGTCAGCTATGCAGACATGGGGGCAGCCAGTCTTGATGGCAGATTCCAGAAGGAATTCCTTCCAAAAAGTGAAACTGACAGGGTATCTGATATTTCTGAGCAAAGATAAAAATTGTCATTATTAATAACACATAAAAATCATAGATTAAAAAGAACCATAACAGTTTCAGGGAAAACAAAAGGCTGTACAAGAAAGGGAAATTAATTAGGTATAAATACATAGCTTGGCTGGGAACAGCATTTAAAAAGCCATAGAAATGATGATCCTAATGCAGATGTAACATCACAGTCCAGGGAAAAGAAATGTATCCAGGAGTGAAGTTTAGGACAGATACAGGCTGAAGCTTTGGATCTGACATCACTTGTATAGAGACAGGACGGCCCACAGAGGACAAGCAGAATTCACGTATGGGATCCACCCAGGCATTCTCAAGTTCCTGCTCCATGCCAGGCATGGGCTGTGAGGGAGGCAATGTCCCAAAACACAAGGGCACGAGCATGTCCTCAGAGAGCTTACTTCTAATAGAGTGCCTATGTCTGAGTGGGAATCACAACTTTATGAGTATATTATAGAGAAGAGAAGGATGAGGAAAATCAACAGCTAAGTCACCTGGACTTTTAATCTGGACGTGGTCTACTGCACCTAATTTAGTCCCTTGTTATAAACTATGCACCAGTATGGGCAGCCCCGGCCCAGGCTGCCTTCCCACCCTCTCCTTGGCCATCACCCATGGCCTTGTTTTCCATGCTTGCTTTACACTATAGTAGCCTCACTGTGCCTATAAGCCTCTCCTAACAGACTGTAAGTCCCCTGGAGTTTACCCCTGATTCTCCAGCAGCAAGCACAGCACTGAGCACATCAAGCAGTTGACTGTTTGCATCCTGAATGAACTATAGCATCTGTTCGGGATTGTGTTGAATCCTTAACTTGCATTTCCCTAAGCTACCTATGGCCTGACTCATGTAGAAACAGAGTTCTAGCCCAGCTAGCATGACTCAGTAGTTGAGGGTTGAGTGTTGATCTATTTCCAGTCAGGGCACATGCCTGGGCTGCAGGCTTGATCCACAATGGGGGGGAGGGGGGGTATGCAGAAGGCACCCGATCAATGGTCCTCTCATCATTGATCTTTCTCGCTCTCTCCCTCTCCCTTCCTCTCTAAAATTAATAAAAATATATTTTTAAAAAATTAAAAAGAAAAGGAGTTCTAGTCTAATATCCCAATACTATCAGGCAAGACCACCCCTAAACTACTCTAGAGAGAGAATTCCATTTTCCAAACATTTCAGATCAGAGAACCCAGATTCACTCCTCCATAGTGAAGAAAGCGTTTTCTCTGTATCTGCAGAGCCCAGCACAGAAGACTTCTTCCCAGTCTAAATTTCCCTAGTTAAATCTTTAACCTATTTCCCAATGACTTATCCCTGGTAGAGGAAGGGAAAAGGTTGATACTTTAAGGAAATTTTTTCACATGCTCACATCAAATTGATGTCTTCCTTTATTTAGCCTTTACTCACTGAGATTTAATGAGAGGTGTTGTCTGTCTGTCCATCTGTCTGTGGACAGAGGCACAGCTTACCTGCTGGAGCCCTTCGGTAATTGAAGTGACTGGAGACATTCCGCAGGTCAGGGACGAGAGCATGTACCCATCTGAACCAACGGAACTGTTAAAATTCCCTTGCTGAACAGAAGGAAGAGAAGAGGCAACAGTAGTTACTAATCAACATGTCAGGAACAGGGAAGTATGTCCGTTAACTTTCCATGGGATGAGAGGGTAACAAACCATGTGTTGCAGCTCAGAAATGAATGAGGCCTTGGCAGTGGGACTGAATGGCTAGATGGGAGGTTCTCAAAATGTGAGTCAGTCCATGGGCCATAGGTGTCCATGGCAGGGGAGGGGGTGGTTATCAATGAGGACAAAATGATTTTCATAATAATACCAGAGTGTTAATGGCCTTTTCCACTGAGTGACATTTGCAAAATACTGGCTCATTAGCAGAAACCATATTAATAGTGGTGTCTCTCCACCACCACACATACTGGCCATAATAAATCCACGAAGAAAATATAAATTTTGAAAAATCTGGTAAAATGTTAAAATGTCAATTTTACTTCAAAATGGCCTTGATAAGACAGGAAAATGCACTGTTTTATTAAATTCCAACCCTTGAGGAAATGTCTTCCTGATATTCTGTGTAACAACAAGGGAAGTATGTGCATAGCTGTGTGCCAAACTCAAGGAGCTGCTGCCCTGAAATACAGGGCTGAAGTCGTAAACTTGCTTTTTTCACGGAATGCCATTTTACATGAAAGAACCATTATCAGACCACCTGTGGCTATTCAAGCTCCGTCTTTGGAGGATATTTTGTGGAAAATTCATGATATAGGCAGTTTTTGTGGCCAGTGTTAAAATCTGAGCTTTCCATTAAACTGTCAGCTTCCTGGTATGTGAACTTTCACTATATAAGATCACCAGCGACATTAACGGATGTAATTTCTTGGATAACTCAGGGAACCCATATTTTCCAAATGAGTAATGCATGACATTCCCAAATCATGAACTGGTATAAAGCATTCAAAGTGCAGAGACCAATGGGTTTTAATGCAACAAAGAACAAAAAGTTCATTAATCAAGTTTCCAATTCCACACTGCAACTAACCTTTAAAAAAATGACTATTCATCCAGTTTGAGTTTAATATTAAAAAAGAATGTCCGCCATGATCTGAAAAACCTATAAAATGTCCCTCCATTTCTAATTACATGTGTGTAAGGCCAGATTTTCTTTATATTCTTCATTCAAAACTACATATAACAACAGATTGAATGTAGAGCAGCTCTGAGAACCCAGCTGTCTTCCAGGAACACAGACACTAAAGAGACTACTGAGGTATATAAAACAAAATTTCTTGTCTCACCTTGGTTTGTTCTGAGAAACAATTATGGATGTAAAGATGTTATATTAAAATGTTATAGGCTTATTACTGGTTATTTTAAATGAATTACTACATAAATATTTTAAAAATTATAGTTTCCACTTCTAATATGGCAAATATAACGAATTCAAACCAAAGTCTCTGAAGTTGTCAACCAGTTAAGAGTATAAAGTGGTTAAGAGGTGAAGAAGGTTGAACGCTGGACGAAATGAGTCCTGCCAAGATACAAAGAGTGTTTGAGATCATTAAAAACATGGAGTGTGTTTGCTCTGACTTGAGATAAGCAGGAAAAACAGAGTCCTCGGTGTCCTCTTTCTATGCCTCTGAGCACAGCAGGGCAAAGTTCTCCCAACGTCTGCATGTGTTTTAATAGAGTTTAAGATTTCTTGTATTCTGCTTAGGTCGGACCAGACATGGCATCCTGACACATCTCATTCCAATGGTCCCCAAATTTCCTAAATTCAGTGTGGGTCTCAGGTTTACAGACATCCCTCATAATTGGCTGTTTTTCAGCCTTGGGGTCACAGGAACAGTGTCAAAAGCCTGCAGCACATGCAGTGTTCTACAAATCAGCCTGTGGTTTCTGAAGATACATTTTTTTTTTAACTTCAAATAAACTCAGTAGCCCAGACGTACATCTGCTGGCCCAGGAGCTGGCTGCACTTTCTTACTAGTGAATATTTGGGAAAAGGATTCTGGAAAGCAGGAAGGTAAAAGAAAAATAATCTGGCAATAAGATACCTAAAATAATCTGGAACTGAAAGTCCTGTGGGAAAAAAAGAAAGAAGGCAGCATGCCATGTGCAGTTTAGGGAACGTGTTGACACATCACAGAAAAGCCTCATTTTATTGTTAAAGAATCAACATTCCCAGACACCCATCCTGATCAGTCTGTTCTTAGGTTAAGATATGTAATTCATTTCCAGAAGCCTACTTATTAACATGGAATCAATAACATGTCTCAGGGAAGAAAAGCAGAGTCCATGTTAAACATGATGAATTTGACTCACCCAAAAGACACAATAGTTTATGTTCTGAAATAGGCCTTAGGACAAATATCCTTTCAGAAGCACAGAAACTATTAATAAAGAAAACCAGGACAACTTACTATGGCATCTTTAACAATCTGTTTGGCCACTTGCTCTGGTGTGCATATAGACGTGGTCTCTGAAATAAGACGGGTTTCCAAAGGCTAAAGTGGAAAAATAGACACATCAATACCATTAATTTAAAAATCAGTTATTCTTACATAGCCCCCTCCCCTGGTTTATAATTAATTCCAGTTTTCTACCTTTGAGTAGATTCCTATTTTGAGAATTAGGTCCATTTGGATGCTAAGTTAGTTTCTACCTGGTCTTTGTGTAAAATTCAGCCAGTAGCTGAACCCAGACAAGGAGCCCTGGCCACAGTCTCTGTGGGATGTGGGGTCTCGGCTCCAATAGAGACCATCAAAGCTTGAATGAGAACAAACCACTGGTACAAGACCAGAAACACCCTCTCCTTGAATTCTTGCTGCCAGCCAGACCACTGACTGATGGTATTTGTGTAGAACCTAGCCAGGGTGCCCTAAGTGAGTTCGCTCTTAATGACCTGCATCTCTGTTCTCCCAGGCCAGTGGAGGGCTGGCACCTGGGCAGAGCTGAGGTCCTTAGCAGAGACAGCAGCAGCTCTGTCCAACACCACAGCTGTTTCTCAAAGGACCTGCAGAGGAAGCAAGGAGGAGACTGGAAGATAAAATATCGTGTGCTCGTTACTGGGTGAGTGCATCAGAACCCCAAATCTTTGCCTTTTAAAGGTCCAGTTCAATTGTCACCAAGGTCAAAAAGCCTTTCCTGAAAAACTTACGTGGCAATAATTTCTCTTCCCATCTTTGAACATATCTGCCTTAATAGATATTATAGCTACTCGTATATTTACAACTTACTTCTTAAGTTCTTTGTGGATGGAGTCTCCCCCCAACCCCCTTTTTTTGGTCTTCTTTGTGGCACACACACACACTCAAAAATTCTTTAAAGGGGAATTTTAGAAGTTTCAAAACTGAAGCCTTAAAATGCATGAAACTGTAAACTTTATTTACCATGCAGGCTTAAAGAATTAAAATTAAAATCAGAGATCATAATAATCTGGCCACTCAGTATATATACAGTATATTCTTAAAATAAAAAGGCACCACACTTCATAAAAGGCCAGCAATGAATTAAGAAAAAGACCCCTTTGAAGCTGTCATCATTCTCATTCATTCTTCCAGACCATCAGGCTGGGAAAACCACATGTGGCTAGATACACATTAGATTTAAAAGCACTATGGCGCCCCCTAAAGGGCTCACAGACCATCAGAGGATTTGATTTTCCCTAAGAAGTTGGCCCAACATTTATTTTAGTGGAGGGAAAAAAATCCAACTTACTAGTAACATCAAAATAAAGTCTTCACAGGGAAATCACCTGTCAGCGTTGGCTTCACACTAAGAGACTGCTTAGCAAATGCTGCAAATCTGCTTAGCAGAATTCCTGCTTATTCTAACACAGACATTTGGCTTAAATTTACTCCTTTGAAATAGTCACTTTAAAAGAGGCAGAGCCAAAGAGAAATGAAAAGAGTTTCTAAATCATAAACACCTTTTAGCAAATACTAGTATACGGTCTATGGAGCATAAGTGCCCATTTTTATGCCCTGGAGATTCACAGTAAGCATTAACAGAAAAGGGAAGAAAAACAAGCCAGGCCAGTTTAAGGTGATAAGTTCTGATTGATTCCTTTCTTCTCCACTTGACTCATTTGCTCAGTGACTACTATATGTCAAGACACAGAAGAAGCTCCTTTGAACAAAACACAAAGATCATATTCAGCTCAGGGTATAAACCTATATATACTGAGAGTCCTATATATATACTACAAAAGCCCAGTGGTGACAAGCACCATAAAGGAATAACAAAGCCAGAGGATGCTGGCAGAGACGAGACCTCTGTACAGGGAAGGGAAGGAATAAAGGAGCCGGCCATTCAAACATCCAGAGGGACAGCAAGAGCGAAGCCTGCAGATGATGACAGGCCTGGCAAGCTCACAGAACTAAACTTAAGAAGAGAAAATGCTGTGGCAGCCAGATGGCGGGGTCTAGGCACTGCGGGCCTTTATTATCACCAAGGCCTTTGGAATCTGTTCCAGGTATGGTGGGAGCCACCAGAGCCATACTCTCCAGTACGTAGCCACTACCAACATGCAATGTTTAATGTTAACTTTGAGTTAGCTAAAATTAAATAAAACTAAAAATTCAAACTTCAATCCAACTTGTCGTATTTTGAATGCTCAAGAGCCATAATGTGACTACCATATTACAGAGTGACATGTAGAACATTTCTCTCATTCTAGAACATTCTATCAGACTGTGTTACATAAAAGGTGTTTGGTCTTTTGTTTTTTGTGTGGTGTTTTTTGTTTCTTTTGCACAAGAAGATTTTAAGCAGGGAAGTGACAAGACCCAACTTAAGCTTTAAAAAGGTCACTAGCAACTTCATGAAGAACAGACCCCAAAGAAGAACAGTTTGAAGGCAAAAATATCAGAATGGTAGTGACATGTGCTAGAATGGTAGTGACATGTGCAGTTAAATAAAAAAAATCAGGTCAGATTCTGGATATGTTCTGACCGTGGAACCGATCAAGCTGGGATTTCATCTCCACCTGAGCATCCGGGTAAGCGGTGGGCTCCTGGTAATAAAATGAAAATAATGAGGGGGAATGAGAGGGAATCAAAAGGTCCATTTTGGAAATTTTATGTCTGAGATGCCTATTAGACCTCCACAGAAACACAATGGGTCAGCAACCAGGGAGAATATGGTTTTTAAAGAATATCATCTCTTAGTTAAAAATACCGGCTGTACTCTCCTTCATACAGAAAATACCTTATTAACTCAATAAGGCTTCAAAGATTGTTAGAAAAACTCATGGCTTTTGAAAATATGGCTGCATTGTCCAAGATTTGGAATGAAAGTTCCAGAAAGTTCAGATGCCACTCTAGCTAGCACATAAATTGAAAGGAACTCTATTTTCTGACTGAAAAATGGCCTGCGGGCTAAAGTGTGAAAAGAAAAAAAATCAGAAAAGAGGTTTCCAGCATTAAAGACTAGCATACTTACCTTTGTTTTGTTTTCTTCTGCAAACCCAGGTGTGTCTGTGTCAGGCGGGTAGGCAACAGTGACATAGACATTGTATGGCTTCACCTGCATTTCAGAAACAACCATTGTTCTTTCAATAAACAAGACACACTTTCACATCCACCTCATCAGCTTGCATTGGGTGCCAGGCATAAATACAAAATGAATACTGCCTTGATTTTCCTCAAAGGTGGCCAAGACCAACACTGAGTCAGGAAAAGTTTAGAAATAAAGACAAAAAGCTCATCCTAACACTCCAGAACACAGCTGGTCCGAAGGTATGGCCATTCACCTCCTTCTTCATCTCGTCAGTGACAAACAGACAACGCTAAAAGAAGACCCTTTGGTCTCCCCACCCTCTGCATGCCTAGGTCTACTCCTCTGCCATCAGAATGCAAATCTGTTTTCCTTCATGCTGCTTCTGAAACTCTTGCTGATTTCATCAACCAATTATGTTGAGGTCATCCAGATCCCTTCCACTGTCCTTCTAGCGATACCCAGGTGCAGGTCCTAGAAGTACATGCACCTGAGAAATTTGCTTCTTTAGGGCTCCCTGTGCAGCCAGCCCTGCCTGAAAGGGGCTCAGGAGTCACTTCCTCCTTCACAGACCAATAGGAATCTTCCTTCAGGTGGCATTCCCTGCTCCCACTCCCCACGTCCAGCCAAGCACCTCCCCTGCAGACAGCCTTCAACCCTCATTTACACATAGAAATCCTTCCAGCTTCTCTTCATAGCTCCCTCCCCCACCTGGAATTCCACCTGCTCCTGTATGGTATAGAACACATTCTTAGGCTTGTTGACCTCACCACCATACCTCCACCCTTAAACTTCCCCATTCATTAAAATCTCCCAACAATTCCAGAAAGTTCTCCTGCTGGTCATGTGGGATACACTCTTCCCAAAACCCTGCTCTACCCTAATTCTTAATGACTCTAAGGTTCATACCATCAAAATCTCTGCCATGACTTGTTTGCCACTGGTTCAGTGTTTGGTCCCCCTGAGTTGGAAGTGGGCAAGCAGCTAGGTCAGCCACTGTGTCTTAAGGATGCTGAATAAACACAACAGGTCTGTCTAATGCAACAGCCTCCAAGATCACCCCAGGGTCTTTCTGTTCATTGAGCCCTTTTCTCCCTAGATCCCTCTGGGAGTGCAGTTCTGAAGTCTGTGGGATAAGCTGTAAGAGCCCAGAGAAACCTGCAGACAGAAGGTCCTGGCCAGCCAGCCTGGAAAGTGCAATAGTAAAGGTGACATCTCTGTTGTTTGGGCTCTGGTGCACCTAGGGCATAAGAGCTCTTTCACTCGGTGCAGGCAGGCCATGTAGCTTCAAGGCCAAGCTACCTCATAAATAGCTCTGGATCTGGGCCAGGTGATGAGGTTGATGAGCAAGCAAGTTCTCTTCCACTTGTTTTTAAGACTGCCACTTGTTTTGAAAAACTCTCCCATGGCCTTACCCTCTGTTGTGCACAGACAAGAGAACACATATGTGGGATATAAAACTGAAAGCAACAAACAAGATAAACAAGCAAACAAAAATGCATAGACACGGACAACAGTATGGTGGTTACCAGAGAGAAGGGGGGGTGAGTAGCAAAGGGAAATAGGGGTCAAATATAGGGTGATGGAAGAAGAGTTGAGTTTGGGTGGTGAGCACACAATGATATAGATGACATATCATAAACTGTACACTTGAAACCTATATAATCTTATTAACCAAAGTCACCCCAATAAATTTAGTAAAAAAAGAAAAACTTGTAAAAGCCAATATGTGGTCATTAGCTGCTATAAAGGCTGATGCTTATGGTTCAAATGTGGTCACTTCTGTGCTGCCCATCTCCCCAACAATAAGGATGGTGGCACATAAGCCAATTTAAGACAGCATTTCAAAGCAGTGTTTCTCACACTCAGGGTCATGGCTATGCTCCCAAATAATTAAACCAGTATTTCAAAACAGTGTTTCAATATGTGGGAGGAGGTGGGTCAGAGGGACTGAGTAGGTTCAGAACAAGAGATGGAAAGGAGAGCCTCTACTTTTCTTTTATTTAGTCTCCGCTTTCCCCAAAAATTAACTTTAAAAAATTTTGAATGATGTATTTGTACCTGAGACTGATTTTTTAAAAAGATAAACACATGCAACAAAGCAAGTTGTCAAAGATTACTCATTGTACATAAAGCATTTCTAAGGCCCGACGTTAGTTTTGGTGGAGTGGACAAGAAGACTTAAGAGTTAAACTAAGAAGGATTACCCAAAGTACATAGTATAATGTTTGAGCAATTCTATAAAGTCTGTTTCATTCATAGAAAACACTGCCATCTTGGCCACATAGATTCAATTTTCCAGGTTTTAAAAATACAACACCGGAAGTTTGCAGGGAAATATTTGTTTTGAGGTATGTTCTACTATGAATAAACTTCTAGATTTGGATTATTGAACTTATTTCCCTCAAAACCTATTCTTCATGGTACAGGTTTACTTCATTTTAGATTCCGTTTACACGAGGATATTTTTAATGGAGTCCAAATACCAACAGAAGTCAAGCCGACTAGCAGGTGGAAGCCAGCTACTTGCAGAGTGTGAATAAGTCTCGTCACAAAGAGACTGCAGAGACTCTGTACCTGCTACTGACGTTGTCCGTCTTCTTCATGAACATCTGTTCTACTGGAAGTGAAACCAGGGCACCCACATTATACACTTTGCCCTAAATTAGTGAATCCTGAGGTGGCGCCACAAGACACCATGTAGGAATGAAAAGCTCTGAGCACATCTGTCATTTCCAAAATATCCCTCTGTCCAGAACTGAGGCCACCAGCCAGATCAATCAAGCCACTTCTGATGTGAATTACAGACACATCTTTCGCTGCTGGACAGAGGCAAAGGTGGAGCCCAAAGCATGGTCTTTGTTACTATTCCGGTACAAAGTCACATGTGGCTTTGAGCAACTCCATGAACTTCTTGAAACTCAGATTTCTGATCTATAAGATAACATCATCTGCCTCACATATTTCACAAAACTGTCATAAAAGTAAAATAGTGATTCACAAAGGAACTTTTCAAAATAAAAATTGCAAAAGAAATGCCAGTATTCTGGTTTGAAATTTCAGTCGTATATGTCCTCTTTGCTAATCATATTATAATGACCTATTCTTTTTTTGTTCTTATTAATCCTCACTCAAGAATATTTTTTTCCATTGATTTTTCAGAGAGAATGGAAGGGAGGGAGAGAAAGACAGAGAATGTGAGAGTGACACATTGATTGGCTGCCTCCAGCATGTGCCCCAACTAACCAGGCCTGCATTGAAGGTACACACCCTTGACTGGAATAGAACCTTTGACCCTTCAGTCCGTGGGCCAGCACTCTATCCACTGAGCCAAATCATCTAGGGCAACTTGCTTAATACTCTTAATCAAGAATTGGTTGGTATGGCCCTATTGAGAGTATTAATCAAGTTGGTGAAAGTGAAATTTGGGGCTGGTTCCTTTGAGAGGAGAACAGAACAATCTTTGGGTCCCTAAGTGGCATCTCAGGATTGTCACTAACTGGACAACTCACCTACCACAATGCTCATCCAATATTTAGGCAGTGTGGCTCTGTCACATGCCATCGAGGGCTCTTTTAGGAATTTTCTAAATCGGGGAACAGCAAGCTTGGTGTGATGACCTAATCTGGCCCTTCATCTATTTTTATAAATAAAGTTTTATTGGAACACAGCGACACCCATTCATTCATGCATTGCACATGGCTGCTTTCCTGCTATCAAAGGAGACTTCAGTAGTTTGTTATGACAGATACCGCCTAATTCTTGAAGGCTAAAATTACGAAATGGCCAATTACAAAAAAAACTTTTCTTCCCCTAATATAAGTCATTAAATGGGATTTTCAAATCACACTGTTACTAGGAGAAGGTTAGCCACAATGGATTCTCTTCTGGGTTTTAACATAATAATGTGTTATATTCTGCATATATGGCAATAGTGAAATTTTACCTTGCCTTTTTCCATATGTGACTTAGACATGTGTGAGTTTCTAAGCATTCCCAGTTGACAGGAATGCAGAAGTCTACGTCACATAGCTAAGGTGTGAGGCTGTCTGTCACTCGTGACAAGTACTTACTCTGATACTAACCCTAGACTCACCTTCTCCTACAAAATGTGCCATTATCTGTGAAAACGAAAAGCAATCACTTTGATCAACAGTTCTTTAAGAAATTAAAATATAAGTATTAAGAGAGCCAAGTGTTGTTGTTTTTTTTAGCCCAACCTTCTCATTTTGTAGATAAGTAAACTGAGACCACGTTAAATGATTTATCTAAAAGCCAAGAGCTGGCCAACTTTAGTGCTCCCCTCACACATGTGTTGATTTTATTATCCAGTTACAAAAGAACAGATCTTTTTGTCACAGAAACATCTCTCGAGAATAAAATATCTCTAACCCTGTTACATACACTCATACAGTATTAAACCAATAATACAATGAAGACATTAGGAGTATTTTGTATATTAAATTGAGCAAGCAAAAATCTCACGACCATTTTTCTCATCACAATTGCAATCATTTATGCAATGAAAATGTTAACTTTTTAATAGTAAAATTCAGGCATTGAGCCAATTCTCTTTCACTAATGTCAAAGTTACAAATCTGTAATTCCATATAACAACATGTATAAAGAAGCTACAAAATAAAGAGCATTTGCTGAGCAGCGAGGAATAAATATAAAACCGAATACAGCATTTACCTCCATCTGCAGAGCTTCAGCCAAACCCTTGATGGCGAACTTGGACGAAGAGTAGGCAGTGAAACCGAAGAGTCCCACCTGTCCCGCCTGGGACGACAAAAAGACGATCCTGCCCACCCGGCGCTCCTTCATGGTGGTGATTACAGCTCGACTAGGGTACACGCTGCCCAGGTAGTTAATGCTCATCAGTTTCTGCAGGGAGCAAAGAGGCCATGAGGAATGAGAAAGATTGCAGACACAAGGCTGCACTCCCAGGAATTCAATCTGCTGTCCAGATTGCAGTTCTTCAATGGAACCCAACTGACTGGGAACTCAGTGGATCTGACAAATGAACAAATGATTAAATGACCCTGTCAATGAGCCATAGTACTCAGAATCTACTATTTGAAGTTTGTTTCAATCTGGTCTTTCATTCTCACCATGACCAGTCACATCTTTGCTAAAAACGGGTTAAAACTAGTTTTCTCCTTGCAAGTAATATTTTTTGAAAAACAGTTTTAGAAGTAAGCTTCTAAATATGTCCAGCCCGTTAGTTCCAAGCTAACGAAAGACCACAAAGAGCCTAGGACAGTGGTTAACAGCATAGATTATGGTTTGAAGATTGGGCTCTTCCATTTATTATCTTCTTGATGATACATAAGAAGGTCAAACACTACTTATTTCTGCAGCTGAACGCTGGGTTAAGAATGGTATTATCTCATAGCCCTTGCAAGGATTACAAGAGGAAACACAAGTTGGGTACTAGCACGGGCCTTGATCTGTTGGCTCTTATTTGTGATGGGTAAGATCTTACATAAATATCAATAGTATATTTCCCCTCATCCTGGGAAATCTAAAAAACCTTGTATTTTAACTTGAAAATCTAAGACTACTTGCATGCAAATGTTTTTATGTTAAAAGTCTTGTACAAATATTAAATCTGTCACCATATAAAACCAAACACTTCACTGGGGAACTTTGAGTCAATCATGAGATGTTAATTCAATAGAATGTTAGATAACTTTTAGAAATAATGACCAGAAACACTAGGAAGAAGAATATTTATTCTGTAAGTTCAAAAAAAGCCAAGGGCAGACTGGATTTACACTGACTATAAAGATCTCAAATCCTATATAATAAAAGGGTAAAATGCAAATTGACACTAATGGCAGAATGACCAGAACAACCACTGGACCAGTCACTATGAGATGCACTGATCAGCTCTTGGTCCCTTCCCCTGGCCTTCAGGCTCCCATTGATCACCAGATGGCCACCTGCAGTGGGGGCGGGGCCAGCAAGCTGGCAGGGCAGGTGAGTGGGTGAGAACAGTCGACCTCTCAGTCCCTTTCCCTGATCATCAGGCACCAATCACCCAATGGCAAATGGGGAACTGGGGGTGGGCCGGCTGCAGGCAGCTGGGAAAAATGGCCCGGATGGCAGGCTAGGCCTAGGGACCGTACCCGCACACAAATTTTGTGGGCTGGGCCTCTGGTAGTCAATAAAAGCACATGTGCACAGGTATAAAACCAAGGAAATACACCAAAGAACTTACGTATATGTACATATGTTTAACCCAGACACAGACAATAGTGTGGTGAAAGCCGGGAAGGTCAGGGGGTGGTAATGAGGTGGTGGGGGGCCTTTTGGAGGGAAAAGGGACATCTATAATACTTTCAGCAATAAAGATAAATTAAAAGCAAACAAATAAAGAAATACAAAAATTATATGTGATTGTGTTAGGATGTTCAGATTTCCATTTTCCCCCAAATGCCTTTTTATATCATTACTAGAGGCCCAGTGTACAAAATTCATGAAGGGGGGGTAACCCTCAGCCCAGTTTACACCCTTTCCAATCTGGGAGCCCTCAAGGGATGTTTGACTGCCCATTTAGGCCCGATCT
Organism: Lasiurus cinereus; assembly: GCA_011751065.1. Classification (NCBI taxonomy): domain Eukaryota; kingdom Metazoa; phylum Chordata; class Mammalia; order Chiroptera; family Vespertilionidae; genus Lasiurus; species Lasiurus cinereus. The sequence continues at coordinate 15,107,568 of JAAGEH010000480.1, forward strand.
CACTGGACTGCTGGCTCCCATCCACTTGCCTATCTGCCTGCCTGATTGCCCCTAACCACTTCTGCCTGCCAGCCTGATCACCCCCTAATCACTCCCCTGCCAGCCTGATCGATGCCTAACTGCTCCCCTGGCTTCCCAATTGCTCCTAACTGCCCTCCTCTGCCAACCTGGTCACCTCTAACTGTCCTCCTCTACAGGCCTGGTCATCCCCAACTACCCTCCCCTGTTGACCTGGTCACCTCCAACTGTCCTCCCCTGCAGGCTTGGTCATCCCTAACTGCTCTCCCCTGCAGGCCTGCCCCCCGCCCTGCAACTGCTCTCCCCTACACGCCTGGTCACCCCTAACTGCTCTCCCCTGCAGGTCTGTCCCCCCCCCCCAACTGCTCTCCCCTGAAAGCCTGGTCACCCTCAACTGCCCTCCCTTGCAGGCCTGATCCTCCCCAACTGCCCTCCCCTGCAGGCCTGTCCCTCCCCAACTGCCCTCCCCTTTAGGCCTGGTCACCCCTAACTGCCCTGCCTTCCTGGCCTGATCACCCCTAATTGCCCCACCATGACTTTGTCTGGAAAGGCATCCAGAAGGTCTCCTGGTCTAATTAGCATATTACCCTTTTATTAGTATAGATGGCCAAGACTGAATGTTTTCTCCTAATATTGATGACAAGACAAAAATGTCTGCTCTCACCACTGTGCTAGAAGGCCCAGCCAGTGCAATAAGGGTGTCCAGAAGGCAATGTCAGAAGTAAAACTGTTGCAGATGATGTGATCTTTGATGTAGAAAATCCAGTGAGTACTAGAATTCCTGAGTTCAGCAAGATTGTAAGATCAATATCCAAAAAATCAACTGTCTTTTTCTACATTAGCAATGAACTCAGAAATTGAAATTTTAAAAAATACTATTTATACTATATCAAAAAATATGAAATACTGAAAAGTGATGTGTAAGACCCAAACACTGAAAACTATAAAACCTTGCTGAAAGAAATTAAAGAAAACCTAAGTAAAGATATAGAACATGTCCATGGGTTAAAGACAGTATTATTAAGATGTCAATTTTCCCCAAGTGGATCTATGGAGTCAATGTAATCCTAATCAGAACTGTAAAATAACTCTCATTAATATCCACAGATAGAGAAAAGAAGACACAGCTCCAAAAACCACAAAGAGAGACATTAAAAAGGAAAATGAAGAGAAGTATGCTGGAGGTCCCCAAGTCCACCTCCAGTTTTGTGATTCACTGGAAAAACCTCACATGACTCTGCACAGAGTTGAGCTCGTAACTATGATTTATTACAGTGATAAGCACAGAGCAAAATTAGCAAGGGCAAAATGCACCTAGGGCAGAGTTCAGAGGACACCAGGTGCAGGTCTCCAGGCGTCCACTGCCTGGAGTCACAAAGAGCGTGCTCACTCTCCTCGGCAATGAGTTGTGACAACACATGCAGTAGTGTGCACAGGCATTGTATGTGCATGTGAACATCAGTAAAATTAAGATTAAAAAAAAATAAGTCAAATAAAAGAAGTAACTGAGAATTTATTTTGAATAAAAATGAACTCTTAGCTTCAGTTCTAACCTGGCTCACTGATGATAAGCCCATACTTTGATCAGAACAAGGCAAGTCACTGAGCCCCAGATGGAAGCAACAAAGTACCCTTGGAAGGTGACAGTCCGCTGCTGCCTCCATTCAAGGCAGGCAGGGGAGGGACTTTTGTAGGGAGACTAAGGACAGATAGGGCCTCCGGTGTGAGGTCCAATCACTGGAATAAAGGCCCCAGGTTTTGAGTTGATAGTCCTTCCTTTTTAGTAGGCCAGTTCTCACATCCAACACCCCTAACAGCCGCTTGAATCTTTGTGCTGAATTGTCATCACCTCCTGCTAGCACACACTCCATGATTGCCCAATATTTTACCTCCATCCACTTCCCAACGTCACCATTTCTTCACTTAGTGACTCCAAAAGCTCCTAAAAGTTGTCCTGTACAGCGGGAGATCCTTTAAAAATGCAGATCTCACAAGTGCTTAGCCTAACTTAAAACTCTTGAGACATTTGAGGCTAAAACCCTCAAGGCCCCAGCAGATCTGGCTCATGCCCCACACTGCCCGTCTCTGGGGATGCTCCAGCCACACAGGCCTGCTAGTTCATCCTTGGGTTTGCCAAGCTCCTCCCACCTGGGGCTCTGGCAGCTACTGGCTATTCCCTGGTCCCTTTGTCTCCATTCTCCAGGTCTTCGACCCCAGCCCCTAGGGTGGGTCTTCGTCCACACCACCTTACAGAGCCCCTTAGCCCCTGTTCCTCTCCCCACAGCACATACTCCAGTCTGAAATCACACTGCTATCTGCTTGCTCCTGTGGGGTCTGTATCACCACACCAGGACCCAGACTTTATTTTCTTGCTCAGCATGCATCCCCAGTACCCAGAACAATGCTGGATGCATGAGAGGCTTTCTCTCGAATATTTATGAGTTGAATGAATACCAGGGAAAGGACATTAGTATTTGTAAGCAGCTACCATGGGCTAAGTGCCATGCACAGATTAGGTTACTTAGTCCTCACAAGTCTGGGAGCTGTCTATCCATTTCACGGAGATGGGATCTGGGATTGGAAAAGAAAGACTGATCTGCCTGAGATCACACAGCTGGCAAATGGTCAGACTAGAAACCATCAGACCCAATACTTCAACCTGGTTCAACCTGATGCCAAAGTCCACCTTTCTCTCTGCTGTGCCTGCTTGGAACCGAGAACAACAAAGTCATGTGGTGGCTGCCAGTGTGGAAAGATGCTGCAGGTGTGGCAAAGCAACAAATTGTGATTGGGTTATTTTTTAATAGAGAGGGGTGAAGGGAAAAAGGAAGGAAGGAAGGAAGGAAGGAAGGAAGGAAGGAAGGAAGGAAGGAAG
>JAAGEH010000480.1:15110470-15123947 GCA_011751065.1 Lasiurus cinereus
AAGGAAGGAAGGAAGGAAGGAAGGAAGGAAGGAAGGAAGGAAGGAAGAAAAAACAGTGAATGGGAGACTGAAGGTTGAGAGCAAAGTGAATTTTTTAAAAAATTATAATTGTACATTTTTTTATGTTTCACAAGCTTCATATTATGGCATTGTTATTTTCCTTCTCTCTTCATCTCACCTGTTTCTCATTGTCTGCTTGCCATGGGTACCCAATACAGACATTCCCCTGGTAGTGTACATAGTTTCTTTTACTCTTGCTCACAGTTACATACTCCACAATGCATTCACTCAGTTGTCTTCCTACTTCCATCAGACACACAAATGTAAATCATCCTGACTCCCTCTGTCCCCAAGCAGGCAACCCTGCTTCCTGAGGTCCCAGCTTTACAACAGTGTCTTCATTTATTACAACCCTGAAACCTATTCTACCTCAGTCCTCTCTATCCTCTACACTTTGGCAAGGGGAGTCCACTGACTGTCCCTCCATATCATCTTACACACACACAACACACACTCACACACTTATACACACACACACACACACCCTATTCCTATTGTGCTGGCCACCTCTGAACTCCTTCATCATTTCATGCCAAGATAACTACTACAACTATTTTCCCTAACTGATTCTTTACACTGCTATGAAATAATCTTTAAACCCTCCTTTGATTATCCACAGATAAAGGTATACTGGTCAACTATCATTACCTAGTTGATCAAGGAGCCTTAAGACTGTCCAGCACCTGGTGAGGCACCATTTTGCTAATATTACATCTGGATTCTCCCAACTTGACTTTAAATCAGAGTGCACGGTGCTTTCTCACAGTCCCCCGGGAGCAAGATAACTAAACTGCTGCTCCAACAGTCTCCTTTCCTACAGCAGATGCAACTTCACTTCACAGACAAAAGCATTCAAAACCCATGACCTCGATGAAGCTCAACAGAACATTAAGAAAAGATGGCAGATGCAATGTCAACTAAAAAAACTGTTTCCCATTTAAAGATTTCAGGCCTGATGTCCATTTCTTTAGGGATGAAATAAATGATAAGGAGAGGCTGCATGTCAAACCTGTTTTAAAAATGCAATCATAAATATGACACGTTATCTCTTTATTCTGATTTGAAAACAAAGAGTCTGCTCCTCAACTTTTTACCTTTTCTATGTTAAAAATACTGACACTTGACATGAAAATCTAGAATCTCTCGGTTTACAAGGAGTTCTCTATTACCTCAGGGATTTGTCACAGTCATCTATGTTGGGACGAGGGTCTGTTCTCATTTTACAACTGGGGAAACTGAGGTTGAAAGACTTGTTTGAATCCTTAAGGCTAGACGGCCATGGCACTGGGACCAAAAGTTTGTGTCGCCTTTCTAGTCTCCAAAGGCTTCCAGGAAACCTGAACACACTTTAATTGATAAAGTCTTGCTCTGCTTTTCGTGTATGGGCTATCTCCATGGTCAAAAAACAAATTCTTACTTACTTCAAAAGTATTAACTTCAAGATCTTCAAATTTTCCTGAAACTGACATTCCTGCACAGTTTATAAGCATGTCCACTGGGCCCAGTTTCTCCTGTGCCTGGAAAAATGCATCAGAGCAGACATTAAGACAAAAGAAGAGTCACTCAGGAGCAAATCAATGCCAATAAATAAAATCTATAAAACTATTAGACCTCTTAGGAAGGTTTACCAATTTCAAACCACACAGCAAAATGGTTTAAGAACCAAACAAAAGGCCAGAACCGGTTTGGCTCAGTGGATAGAGCATCGGCCTGCAGACTGGAAGGTCCCAGGTTCGATTCCGGTTAAGGGCATGTACCTTGGTTTCGGGCACATCCCCAGTAGGGGACGTGCTGGAGGCAGCTGATGAATGTTTCTCTCTCGTCGATGTTTCTAACTCTCTATCCCTCTCTCTTCCTCTCTGTAAAAACTCAATAAAATATATTAAAAAAAAAAAAGAACCAAACAAAAGGCATATGAAATAATTCCAATTAGCCCAGCCTCTTCTTACTTGTTTTATGACATTCTCCACTTGGCTATAGTCTTGGGATACATCAACTGATATACAAAGCACCACCTGTTAGAAAGAGAAAGTAATGACTAAAGCTATGCAGGTATCTGAAACTATTTTTAAAAGTTTGGTGGTTTTTTGTAGTTTTATTATTTTTTTTAATTAAAGGCAGTTCTTTCCACAAGGTAAGGAGTCCAATTTTGGATGTACCAATTGCACTGTTTGAAATCTGTTGGCAATGCAATTAGTAGAGTCTAATTTTCTTGGCAGGTTTTATAGAAAGTTGTTTCGAGCCAACTCAAAATCTGTTAACAATGCAATTAGCAAAGTCTAATTTTCTTAGCAGTTTTTGTAGACAACTGTTTTCAACAAATGCAAATGTTGGTCAAAGGGTACAAACTTTCAGGTGTAAAATGAATAAGACCTGTGGATCTAATGTAGAGTATGAAGGCTGTCATTATTAATACTGACCTACTATATACTTGACATTTGCTAAGAGAACAGAGTTTAAGTGTTCTCACCACACACACAAAATAGCTATGTAAAGTCATGGATGTAATTGATCATGGTAATCATTTCACAATGTAAACATATTAAATCATCACGCGTTGTACACCTTAAATATATACAACTTTTATTTATCAATTATATCTCAGTGCGGCTGGAAACAGAAAACAAAAATGCTCCTCTTGAAATGCCACTCATCTACAATAACAGAAACAGGTCATCGACCACCTGCAAACAGGAGGGGAGGCAGGAATGGCCTGCAAGAGGCGAGGGCCAACTCTGGGGGGTGCTGGAAATATTCTGTCTCTGTATCATATGTGTGTACACCTTTAAATGGGTGTGTTTTATTGCACATAAATTCTATCTCAAGTAGTTATTAAAAAGACTACATACAGCCAAAACCGGTTTGGCTCAGTGGATAGAGCATCGGCCTGCAGACCGAAAGGTCCCAGGTTCGATTCCGGTCAAGGGCATGTAACCTGTTGCAGGCACATCCCCAGAAGGGGGCGTGCAGGAGGCGGCTGATCGATGTCTCTGTCTCATCAATGTTTCTAAATCTCTATCCCTCTCCCTTCCTCTCTGTAAAAAAATCAATAAAATATATTTTTAAAAAAAAAGACTACATACATTAAAGAATACATAATTCACACCTAAGGGTATTAATGTCTTAAATTTCTAAAAAGAGTAACAATAAATCTAACAAATAGGTTTAAAGAATGACTCTCCTTGGAGCAATATTAGAGCTGTGACTGCCTTGTTGGGATTGAATACTAGCTGGTGGAATAAAGAGATAAGCAAACAATATCTACCAACAGAAGCCACCTCAGCCTGGGCTCCTGCTCAGAAGCTGAGCCATGGGACATTATGTAGAAGACGAAAGGTCAATCTGATTCCTTCTGAAATTTGCTTGAGATCCCTGCCTCTGGAATGACTGGCCATTCAACTAATTCTCTAGGAAAGAGGGCCACTGAGCCCAGCCCTAGAGCCCACCAGGTATAAACCAGCCAGGCCCAGGGGTGGGCAGCCCAGGGGATGGTGGAAAGTGCTCAGTCTGTGCTTTACTTCAGAAAACAAGTCCATTTAGTCTTTGAAAGGGAACAGAGTGAAGGAGAAAAGGGGGAGAAAGCATATATTCTGTGCTTATTTTGATAGAAATTTACGAGACAGAAATGAAGAATACTAACAGGGACAAACAATAAGCTTTTGTTTAATTTTCCTTTTTGGGTAATGTTTCCAAAGCAGAGCTTAGGTTATTGACAAAGGAATTCCTATGTTCCCAGGGAGGTAGCAGAGATAAGTAGGAAGGTGTCCTTGGTTTCTCAGTCTTTCCATGAATTCTCCCGTGTTGACATTGGCCATCATGCTGAGGTACAGACAGAGTATGTGTGCGGGTGAGCACATAAATACATCAATGATATACACCCATGTATAGTTGTGGGTATAAGGCAGTAGAAAGAACATGCATGCACTGGGGAAGCCTGAGTTCCAATTCTGTCCCTTTATCAACTTCCAAGCTTCCTGGGAAGGCTGCAGTGACCTCACCTGTGCAATAAGAGTGTCAGACATGCGATGACCAAGATCCCTCCCAGCTCTAAGAAACCACATGTTAGAAATGAAGCTGTGACATCGGAGGTCAAATGGATGAATAAAAAGAGACCAATGGCTGTATGGTTTTCAGGCAGAAAGGTTTACTTAATGCAGGGAACCACATTCAAATCATATAAATTTCTAAGGAAAGGAAACACCCTCTTCGAAAATGTGCCCTAGCATATTCCAGACTCGAGGGATCACCCTGGACTTTATCCTTGTATCATCACACAGAAAACAACTGTTTAAAAAGAAAGTAGGAATCATGGGATTAATTTTTAAACATGCCTTTTTATGCAGTATTGGATCATTCACTATAAATAGAACCTATACCACAGACAAGTGAAATTTTTGAAATGTTAGTAAAAATTATACATATATATACATTGAGTGGCCAGATTATGATGATCTCTGAAAGCATAATAATCTGGCCACTCAGTGTATATCCTATATAATAAAAGGCTACTATGCAAATTGTCCCCTTGACCAGGAGTTTGATCAGAAGGCGGGCTGGCCAACTGCCCATTTCCCCTCCCCCTGGCCAGGCTGGCCGGACTCCATCCATGCATGAATTCATGCACTAGGCCTCTAATACACACACACACACACACACACACACACACACACACACACACACTTAGCTGCCAGATTATTATGCATTCAGAGATCATAATAATCTGGCCACTCAGTATATACAGACAGTATATCTAGCAAACAATTTCATAACCCCAAAAATTTTTAGATGCCCCCTTCCCCTTAAGTGTTGGTATCAAGTTGATTTAAATAAATAATTGAAAGAAAATTATTTTCTAGCAAAGCATTTTGTTATTTTGATGGTTTGTCTGTATGTGTATATGTGTTAGAGTATATGTTTTTGTCATAATCTGGAATTCCAGACAATTCAAGTAATTTCACCTTTTTCACAACTGTCTAGTATGTATTTTAATTAGAAAACTCTCACATCTTCCAGGAAACTATTCAGAGTTGAAAAATCCCTTTTTTCCCTTTATACACCTGTGTTGATTCATACAGGAAAGGTATTACACAGACAGTGATTTTACCTGTTTGTCATTAATAGAGTGCTTTTCAATTTCTTTCTTTGCCTGCAGCAGTCTCTCCTGAAAGCAAGAAAGAACTATTAGTTCTGGTGATTGTCTATTCATCTGCTTGTTTGTTTAAAAGAAGAGGAAAAGTACTCATTAAATTTGTGTTTTCTAGAATTTAATGAGTACTTTGTGTAAGTACTCATTAAATTCTAGAAAACACAAAAGACAGCACCTATGTTACGCAGCAATGGGCCACCATCAATGAAGAAAAGAAGCTGTAGCATACGCTAAGCTATGGCTAAGTAACAGCAAGTTGTTAAATTGATTGCATAGAAAGATAATAGAAAAATTAATAAACTTCAAGAATCTCAACTGACAGTATTAATTTTTGATGGGCACCCTATCAGTTCTAATCCATGTTTTGATTTGACATTTGATATAAACAAGAACAATCATATGGATATGCAATTAGGGTACATGTGATTCCATGTCGAGAGATCACCCAATATTTTTCTCCTCTGCTATAAAGGCAAATATAGAAAAAGCACTTTCCGGATGGACCAGGTAAATCCATGCCTAGCTACTCTCACAATTACTCTTTAGACCAGCAAAACTATCCATGGAACAGTAATTCTTCCAATATCTCATTTTGCTTGTGTCACTCATTTTCAAGAAGACAAATACGTACTTTGCTCTAAAAGATATGACTTAGCCCTGACCAGTTTGGCTCAGTGGATAGAGCATTGGCCTGCAAACTGAAGGGTCCCAGGTTCGATTCCAGTCAAGGGCATGTAGCTTGGTTGTGGGCACATCCCAGGAGGGGGTGTGCAGGAGGCAGCTGATCAATGTTTCTCTCTTATCAATGTTTCAAACTCTCTATCCCTCTTCCTTCCTCTCTGTAAAAAATCAATAAAATATATTTTTAAAAAAAGATATAATTTAAACATGTCATGACAACAGAAAAGCACAAAAGGAAAGGCAATCTGATTTCTAAACATGAATGTATCTATAATAAGATAATATTGTTCTGTGAATAAACATATACACAACTCAACTTTGCAAAAATAAAGGACTTCTGGAGGCCAGAAGGACCATCTGCTCATTCACCTCCAGCCACACAAGGACCACACAATGAGCTTCCAAGCACCCAAAATGCGGGCCTCCCTTGCCCCCCTTTCCATCTGCCTGGAGTCAAATACTGGCAATGTTTAAACCTCACAAAATGCCTTTTTATTAAAGTCATGTTTTCATTCCTGTAAGGTGCATCAATGCCAAAACAAATTCACTGTTCGAGAAGTCAGCCATACACAAAAAAGGTAGCTAATCCTGGCTTTCTTGACTTTAAAAAGAAACAATGGATGTCCAAGCCTAATTCTGTGTCACTGTTTGAATGTTTCCCCCAGAGGCCCTTATGGCCAGCCACTCCCACTGAGGCCTGCTTACCTGTGCACCCCCTATCTGAGCAGTCATGGTACTCCTGCTCTCCCTTTGAGTAGGAGTATCCCAGTGCCCAGGCACCGATGTCACACAACGTTCCCATTCCCTCTATCACCCCTTCCTGTCTTCATTCAACAATGATGTCTGAGCACTCACTGTGAGCCAACTATGCTGGGCACAGAACAACAGCAGTAGACAATACAACCCTGGTCACTTCCCACACCCTATGGAGCAAGGGGACTCCCCTACTGTTTGTGTGAATAGAGCGGCACTGCTTCACAGGGCATGGAAGCAACTTTGGTAAGAACAACAGACCTTGTATCAACTGAACACAGAAAAACAGGTATTTTGCTCAGGTGCTGGGGAGGAGTACAATTCCTCAGTGGGGTCTGGGTTTCACTAGAGATGTATATCATGTCATAAGCAAACCAGAAACATCTACATATCCTATCAGTGCCACCAACGCTTCTGCTGGCACCCGCAATTGGCAGAGGGCCCTCCAGGCTTCCTGTGGCCAGGTGTGCTGCCAAACTTCCCCTTGGCCTCTCCCATGCCAAAATCAGCAGCGTCTATGGTGTTGCCTAATCATTGCTGGCACTAAATATATATTTGTGGAGCTGGTCTGACTTTAAGGAAACTGCCCTGAATATGAGAAATAACCATGGTTCAGGAAGCATACCTCACACTGGAGATTTCCAGCGCAGGTGTTGACACCAGGATGTTGGTACAACCTCTTTGATTAATTTAAAGTTGAATGAGTTACTAATAGCATACCTAGAAGACTTACCTCATTTCGTGCAACCAGAGTTATGAATGCACCTTGTTTGTAGCACTCAATAGCAATACACTTTCCAATGCCACTGGAGCCTCCTGTGACCTAAAAGTTAAAAAAAAAAAAAAGTCTTCTTAGCACTTAGCATTTCCCTTCTGTTGAAAGTTCATCTAAAATAATTATGATGGGCTCTAAAATCCAATAGAAGAACTAAATTTTTAGCTATTCTTGCTTCTTCATCCTAGACTTCATGAGTGCAAACATGGAAGATTGTACCATTAGCAGAGTCTGCACACCTATACATTTCCCTGAGTTCACTGGAGGGAAAGTGTCCTATAAATCTAGCTAATAAATAATACATTAGTCCTAAGTGTCCATCAATAGATGAGTGGATAAAGATGTGGTACATGCCGAAACCGGTTTGGCTCAGTGGATAGAGCGTTGGCCTGTGGACTGAAGGGTCCTAGGTTCGATTCCAGTCAAGGGCATGTATCCTGGTTGCAGGCACATCCCCAGTAGGGGACATGCAGGAGGCAGCTGATCATTGTCTCTCTCTCACTGAGTTTCTAACTCTCTATCCCTCTCCCTTCCTCTCTGTAAAAAATCAATAAAATATATTTAAAAAAAAAAGATGTGGTACATGTATACAATGGAATATTACTCGGCCATAAAAAAGAACGACATCTTCCCATTTGTGATAGCATGGATAGATGTAGGGGTATTATGCTAAGAGAAAATAAGTTAGAGAAAGACAAATACCATGTGAAAGAGCATTATATAAAAACAAAATAATATAAATGAACAAAACAGAAACATACTGGTAGATATAGAGAACAAACTCATGGTTGTCGGCTGGGAGGAGGGTTGGGAGACTAGGTGAAAAAGTTTAGGAATTGAGAAGTACAGATTGGTAGTTACAAAATAGTTACAGAAATGTAACGTAAGAATAAGGAATATAGAAAATAATATTGCAATAACTATGTTTGGTGCTAGTAGGTACTAGAATTATTGGGGCATCACTTGGTAAATTATATAAATATCTAACTATCATGCTATATAGCTGAAACTAACCCATATATATAAAAGGCTAAGTGACCAATGTTATGTCCCTCTGACCATATACCCCTCTGACTGTACATCTGACTGACCAACCAGTACATATGACGCGCACTGGCAATTTAAAAATAAATGTTGACTCATGCATGTGCGATACATATAAAGCTCTCACTGGTACCAATCTAGACAGAGTAGGAATATTTCTACCTGAACCCATTTTCATAATGGTCAGTTATATGTTGCTTTCTCTCAAGTTCGAAGAGTGTGTGAAGTTAAAGTCAGAGTTGTAAATACTTAATCACAAGGGAAATTAGTCAAGCACTCTGAAAGTGTTTTTACTCTTAATGTGGTATATAGGGAAATATTAGAATGAGTTTAATCAATTTATCAGTCATTGTTTTTATCGATGTTTTTATTAATATTTTTGTTGTTTTTATATAATGTTTTTGTTGTTTTTATATCATGTCTTTGTTGTTGTTATATCATGTTGCTATTTCTTCTAATTTCCTTTCAATGTATATGAATTCGTGCACCAGGCCACTCGTATAAAAAAAATACTGAATGTCAACTGAAATTGAAAAAGAAAAATACTACTACTAATAATAAATACTGATCTGCCTTTGAGTCCAATTCCAAGTGAATCTTATTTTCTCACTACATACCTCCTATGCATGACCAGTTCTACAAGACATGAAAAGAATGCTCACCTACATAGGTCCTGTGATATTTTCAGTGACTGCTTATTATAAAGCAATATATGATCTCATGGAAATCCTGAAAAGTACAGCTTTTCTTCCTCACTATTCTGCCCTCACCATTAACAGCTCAGTCACCCTGGCTGTCTTTCATGCTCTTGCTGACAGCACAACAGGACTCTCTGCACAGCTTACATCCCCACCAGGAAGGTTCTCCTGCCCTCTTGTTCATCTGGCTGGCAACTACTCACCCATCTCAGCTCAAACATCGCTTCCTCAGGAAAGCCTTCCCTAACTGCTTGGCATCTTCTCCACCCACTTTTCAGCACTGCATTATTTTTTCCCTTTAGTTTATGGCACTCACAGAATCAAATAGCCATGAGTTGATTTGGTGATTATTTAATTCACAACCATCTCTCCTATCACCACCCCATAAACTCCATTTGAAATACCAACTCTATTTTTGCTCCCCACCATATACCTAGCACTTAGGACAGTGCCTGGCATATAGGAAGGACTCGATGTATATTTAACTTAGTAAGACAAATGAAATATTTTCTTTCTAGTCATTTTCCCATGTAGATTCGATAACATGGGCTAGGGAAGTGACAGGGAGGAGACGCCTCTGGCTATCAGGTGAAGGGGATTGGAAGTGTTGGAATGCATCTGACCTAAGAGGATATTGTATCCTACTTAAAAGGCTTCACAATATTGCATTTACAGCTCTATCAAAACCATCAGTGAACCATTTCCCTATAGTCAGACAACTGGATTATTTAGAATATTTTACTGTTAGTCCTGCTGTAATGAACATCTTTGACCCCATCCCATGATTTTAAATCCTCATGAAGCCCCTCCTACACAATGTATTCATCTCCATGTGACTCCCAGGCAATCCCTCCTTCTCTTTAGCCTCATCTTTGCACCATTGATGGGATTTCTTTGGCAGAATATTAACCAATTACCTACAGAAGGCTACTGTAAAAACATATCTGTTGCCTAGGTGAGAGGTCTCTACTATGGAGCTATTTCACAGATGGTTTCGGGTTATTGATTTGCACCAGACATTCCAATTCCATAGCAATTAACAGGACCCCTAAAAATGTCCTGGCTGTTTCATGATGCTCCTGCTGCCTAAATGTCCCCCCATCCAATATCCCACACACACCTACATTTCCAAGTCCTGCCTATCCTTCGGGGACCAGCTCCAATTTCCCTTCCTCCAATCAGCTCTTCCTGTTACCCAGTCCCATCCTTTACCTCTCACTTCTATCTTGTGCACAGTTACTTAAGTACACATCTTAGTCCCCCTGCCAGACTGTAAGTCCCTTGAGGATGAGTACCCACTCCAATTTACTTCCCTCATTCCTAGCACAGTGCATAAGCAGTTTCAAAATAAACACTTGCCTACATTCATTTGCAAAATGGTGTATTGTGCCATGTCTATGAAAGATAAAATGACAAGAACACTTGTAAGTAAAATTCCCTATTTGTTATTCAATGCATGAATGGAAGTTATGAAGAAAATGTATATGTTGTAAAGTGCCATGCTGATATTAGCTGTTGTTATTAATGCTGTCTTCTTCTAGATAGCCTGTAAAGAGTAAGCTAGATGTGTGAAATTACTGCACAGCACAGACCTGTTTGACCTGATCACTTCTAAGATTTTTCCATAAGAACAAGAGTAAGATTTCAACTTTGGGGTCATGCTTTATGGGAAACTATACCCCCAAGCAAGCCAGCTAATTCTTAAATGGTACTTAAGAATAACCCATTTCCAGACTCTGTTATTCTGAAAGTTATAAGCAAATATAAGAGATCTTCAAGATGGCTGAGAAAAATGGTAACTGTGTACTGAATTGCCTGACAATTGGTAAACTGAGCCCAGATATGAGATGCTAAAGATAATAAGTTTAATTTCCTTCCTTTATCTTTCCCTCTTACTAGTCATTGGAAATTCTATTTAAATGTTACTAACTTTAGTTATACCCCACCCCTCTTATTGAAGGCAAGTGGGAGTGGGGGGAAGGGGTGTTACAAGGAAAGTTGCTCCCAGTCATCTCCAAAAAAGGAAAACTTGATTTTCCAGTACACAAGTCAATTAAACAGCTTTTTAAAAACCAGCTGCTGTACATAAGTACATACCCTGTACGACGTCTGTGATTAGGGAGACAACACTAGTATGTAAGAATTGTTCTAAAAAAAACCGAAACAAATAAATAATTATGACCTAGTCTGTTCATGCTTCCACAAAAACAAGCATGCCAAATGCCAGCTCCCTCTCCTAACACCCCCTGGTCTAGTCCTAACAAATCTCAAGAAAAATAATTATGTTTTCGCTCTCCTTCTAACATTAAAAAAGAGGACAGATGGTGACAGGTGTGACTTATTCATGTCACCCTCAGATCACTTTGTAAGGGCGTTTTAAAACTAGTCAGTGAAAATAAGAAACTCCTCTTGGTCTCTCCCAGACGTATCGATCCGTCACCTTACCTACCAGTGGCCTGCAGCATCGTGGGGACGAAGGAGCAGAGTCCAGGCTACGGGAAACTCTCAGAGACACTGACTCACATTTTTCACCAATGCATTTGGCTTTACCTTTTCCCCCAAGGCATACTCTGCAAACGCTAAGTTCAGAAAGAATCCAACCGTGAAAGCCAGGCGACAGTGGCAGAAGTTATCCAGCGGATGGATGTGACACCTTCAGGATGTGGCATGACTGTCAAGCTTTGCTCCTCTCTCTCTTTCTTGCTCTCTCTCTCTCTCAAAGCATTTACACTCACCTCCTCTTCCATCTCCCACAGAGGGCAAGAGCAGGCGTTGGGAATTCACGAATTGTTTTTACCAAGGAGAACTTAAACACCTTTCCTCGCCCACGAAGCTGGGCCAGATGTAAAGCACCCGGAGGGAAATGGCCCTCCTGACCTGGCGCACACAGCTCAGTGGGGAGACTCGAGGAGGTCACCCCAGCCCGGCCGCCGGGAGGATCTGTGCCACCGGCTGAGTCCTCCTCGCCCTTAACCTCCGGCCTCGGGGTGCAGCCCGGGGTGGGGAAATCCGCAGCCCGCGCACACAGCGAGGGGCCGGGCGCAGGGAAGGCGGCAGTCTCCGTTTCAAGGAAGCGCTACACCTGCAGAAAGGGGGCCTTGGAAGGCAACGAGCTTCCGGCAAGAAACACCCCAAACCCATCCACAGCCCTTTCACTCCCAAACCACCGTCGTGCGCTCCGATGCCGGCACCAGCCGACCCCGGGCTGAGCTCCGGGAGAAACCAGCCGTGTCGCCGGGGCGGGCGGGGGGCAGAAGCGCCCCAGCACCTCCCTCCGGCCACGGCGGCCGGCCCGCTGGGCTCGGCCCATTTCTCCCAAGTGAGTCGCCCCCTCGATGGCTCCGGCTACTGCTCCGTCTGCCTCCGACACAGGCCGCCCCAGCGCTCGGCCCCGCCTGGCCGCGGGGTCTCCCTTCCCCGCAGCCGCCCTCTCCCCCACCACGGCGTCCCTGACAAAGTTTCTCGGCCTCTCCGACCAATGACTCGTGGGGAAAACTGAGGACAAAAACACCCCCAGCCCACGGATGCGCCGGCGTCACCCAGCGGGCCCCGGGGCAACCGGAGGAGCCAGCGGCGGCGAGGCCGGTGCCCAGGGCCTCCCCGGCGGCAGCGGACCTCGCTGGGAGGAGGGCGGACACTCACCACCACATGCGCGCCGGGCAGGGCGAGGGGCTTGGGGCTGAGGAGCGGAGACAGCATGTAGAGCAGCAGCACGAACGCCACGAGGCAGGTGCCCACCAGCAGCAGCAGCATCGCTCGGCCGGCCGGGTCGGGGCGGGCGGCGCCGGGATCACGCGCGGCCGCGCTGCAGGCGCCTGTGTTTGGGTCCCGGGCGGGCGGGCGGCGGCGGCGGGGAGGAGGCGGAGCCGGCCGAGGGCGCGACCGCGGCGGGGCGGCGCCACCGGCGGAGACGCGGGAGCCGGGGCGCTGTGCCCGTGGCGTCGGCCGGCCCGCAGCTTCCCCCGCCCCGCCCCGCCCCGCCGCGCCCCCTGAGCGCCTCTGCGCGGGCGCGGTGACCGCGCGGGGTGGGGTCGCGAGTGCCCTTAGGCCCGCGGAGAGCGGGTGTCGCGCCTTCCCGGGGTCGCGCCGGGCGCTGGGCCGCTCGGGCGTGGCTTCCGCCACGTCGCCCAGGGCCGCCCCGCCCCGCCCCGCGGCCCGCCCGGCCGAGCCCCCCGGGCTGGAGCTGGGGAGCCCCCGGGCTGGAGCTGGGGACCCCCCCGGGCTGGAGCTGGGGAGCCCCCCGGGCTGGAGCTGGGGAGCCCCCCGGGCTGGAGCTGGGGAGCCCCCCGGGCTGGGGCTGGGGAGCCCCCCGGGCTGGGG
>JAAGEH010000480.1:15123957-15167838 GCA_011751065.1 Lasiurus cinereus
CCCCCCGGGCTGGGGCTGGGGAGCCCCCCGGGCTGGGGCTGGGGAGCCCGGCCCGGCTGGCGGCGCCCGGAGCCCGGCATCCAGCTCTGCAATCCCGGCCTCCATTTCACAGGTTCGGGCGTTCCTAGAAAATGGTCACAACCCAGCATTGTCCCTTTTCAGAGGAACGGGAAGACCTGAATATCGCCTTTAAAAAAATCACTCGGATGGTTCCATTTCGTCGAGCTGAATTCATCCTCTCTCTCTCTCTCTCTCTCTCTCTCTCTCTCTCTCTCTCTCTTTCTCCTTCCCTCCCTCCCTCCTTTTTTTTGTTGTTGTTTTTTATCAAAGCAAGGTTTAAATTAAAAAATAATAATAAATTAAAAGGTTGGGATCTCATTCACATTCCCGATTTAAAGTGTAAAATAAATGGGTTTACTCAGAACTATGCATGCAACCTCTCCACAATTTTAGGTTATTTCATTACACCTCCCTCACCCCCCAAATATCCTGCGCTCATCAGCAGTCCGTGCCCATTCGGCAACCACCAGTTTTTGTCTCTATAGGATTGCTTGTCCCAGATATGTAAATGCAGTCATACACTAGGTAGCCTGTTGTGTCCAGCTTCTTTCACTTGGCATGTTTTCAAGGTCCATCCATGTGGTAGCATGTATCAGTATTTTATTGTTTTTATCAACAAACTGTATTCCATTGTATGAGCAGACCACATTTCATTTATCCAGCCATTAATTGATGGGCATTCAGGTTGCTTAGGGCTTTTGGTGTTTTGTTGTTGTTGTTTTTAAATATATATTTTTATTGATTTTTAAGGAGAGAGGAAGGGAAAAGGATAGAGAGATGGAAACATCCATGAGAGAGAGAGAGAAACATCATCAATAGGCCGCCTCCTCCACGCTCCCCACAGGGGATTGAGCCCACAACAGGGCATGTGCCCTGACCTGGAATCCAACTGGTGACCTCTTGGTTCCACGCTCAACTGCTGAGCTACACTTTGGGGGCTTTTCTGAATAATGCTGCTGTGAATGTTCACAACCAAGTTTTTGTGAGGACACATGTTTTCCTTTATGGTCTATCCTGGGGTATAGACCTAGAAGTATAATTGCTGGCTCTTGTGAACGGTAAAGGGGTTCTACATAAAGTAACCTCACAGGGTGATCTGATCATAAATTCCTAAGTGGGCAGGTCACGGTGGGTAGGCACATCCCAAGAACTTCTTTAGTAAAAGGCTTACTTTGCCTTAAGCAAGCCCTGTCTGTGCACCTAGGCTTACACACCTTTGAAAGGAACTTTTTAGACCCCTCCTTCTAAAGCATGACCTCAAGAGAACACACAATCTTGTTAATTATGCTGTAAACCTCCCACCTTGCTTTCTCCCATCTTCAAGGGATCTTGCTTACTTCTTTCTTTAATTCTAACTGCACACTGTCATTTCTTGGAAGCATTTATCTCAGTGTGTTGTGATCTGGCTTCCAAGCTTATGCTCTGTTTGGCTCGAATAAATTTTTATAAAAATTGTCTACAGGTTTGACCATTCTCACATCGACAATCATAAACTGTTTCACCAGAACTGCCAGACTGCCAAAGCAGCTGAACCATTTTACATTCCCAGCAACAGTGTGTGAGGATCCCAATTTCCCTATATCCTCAGCAACACTTACCATCTTTTTTAATTATAGCTTTCCTAGTGGGTGTAAAGTGACATTTCATTGTAATTTTGACTTGCATAAGGCACTTATTTTTGTTTGCTTGCCTTTCCTTTTTGTTGTTACTTTTAGGAATACTAAAGAGCTCAGGAGCAAAGGATCTGAGTTTTTCTTCTTTATTCACTTACTGCCCTGAATTAGCCAAGTTACAGGGTTTGAGGACACAGGCCCAATGACTTCTGACACCAATTACAAGTTAGGGCAATCCCTATACCACCTTCTGTTTTGATAAGTCTCAAGAAAGGCTCACAGAACTCATTGAGCACTGATATTTATGGCGATCAATGGTTTACGATGAAGTTGGCAATGGTAAAATGTGCATGGGGCAAAATATGGAGGCTCTAAATGCACAGCTTCTGTTGTCCTCCCATGGAGTCAGGACGTGTGGCACTCTCAGCACTTGTGTGTGACAATATGCATCAAACTCATCTGGTGTCCAATTTTTATTGAGGCTTCCTTATGTAGGAGTGATTGATATCCCATATGGCTAAACTCAGTCTCCAGGTCAAATGATATTGCATGATACAAAGCTTATGACATGGTTGATCTTTCTGGCATGGCCAGCCCCCACCTTAAAATCCAGTTTGGCTAGCCATCATCTAAACAAAGACACTTCTATCAGGTATGACTTACATCACTTCCCAGAAGCCAAAGACAAAGGTCAGACCCTCTCTTTGGGCAAGGCCAAATTCTTTACCACACAGGCCACCACCTGGTCTTTGTTCAAAGCTCTCCTACAAATAAACACATGCCTAATATCTGTAGGAGGCTCTTAACTCAATTTCCCTATGGATTTGGCCATGAATAGCAGCACTGTAATCTCACTAAGACAAAGACAATTCACCAGGTAGAAAAAAAGAAAGTTGAGGTGATAGGAGAAAAGACAAAAGTGTAGTCACAAGAACTATATAGTCATGCTAGCATCCTCCCCTACACCTTCTCCTCCAGCTCCCCACAAAAAAAGTGGAGGAATCTAGTGGGGACCCTCCGTTGGTCCCCCTCCTGCTGAATATGAATACACATTCAGCAAGACCTGTAAGTCAGCCCTATGACCTTTACTTCTCTTCCTCCATTCAATGGCCTGTTTAAATTCTCTATGAGACCTTTACTCTGAGGATGATATGCAACATATGACCATTGCATGTGCTTGCTACCTCTTTGACCACTGTTGGACTCTATGGGCTATACTCAGGTCAAGATCTACTTGTAACCTTTCAGAGCTAAAAGCATTCATCTACCGCCAACTCTGTGTCACACCTTTCCTCTGGGGAATCTTCCCCTTAGTTATTGGCAGCCTCTGTTATTTAAAAAATATATTTTTTTATTGATTTCAGAAAGGAAGAGAGAGGGAAGGATAGAAACATCAATGATGATAGAGAATCATTGATTAGCTGCCTACTGCAGGCCCCACAGAGGATCAAGCCTGCAACCCAGGCATGTGCCTTGACCAGGAATTGAACCATGATCTCCTAATTCACAGGTCGACACTCAGCCACTGAGCCAAGCCAGCCAGGCAGGCTCTGTCATTTTTGTTGGCACGGGGAAATTATTGATATTTGGTGACCCAGAGGAAACAAGGTGACTACCAGTATGTCTAGATTCATCCCAGCTCTGAATTTCTGTGGCCCTGCATTGATTCATTTCATGACCCAGGTGGCCACCACAAGTGAGCACACCAGAATATCCACTTGCTGGTTCTGATCACCTTCCACTCGTTAGGAGGTTCTTCTGATGACCAGCGACAGGCCTTTCTTTAATGTATCCCTTGAGTTTCCATAGTGATTTCCATAGAGCCATGCCACTTACAGGCATCTCAGTTTCCCATCACTCTTATACCTAACCATACGGGTAGGCCATTAGCGAGTGCCCAAGAGTTGTTTCAACACTCAAACATAGGGACAAACAGTATGTAATCCAGCCAAGTGAGCTGGTTTGTTTTTACCTTCTTCAGAGTGGCAGCCTTCCAAATAGGGTGCTGTCTACTCATGCACCTTGAACCTGACACCCATAAACCACACAGCTCTTATTTTGTTTGACAAAGAGCAATGCATAGGACACTGACCAAATGGCCAAAGTAGCTACAGGCCCAGCAATTCCTCATAGCAGATAGACTCCAAAGTCAGCCCTGGAGTCTATCTGCTATGAACACAGTTCACCTCTTCGCATTTCCTGGTATCATGTTGCTGCAAAACCGGTTCCATTTTATTATGAAACTCTTCTGGGCACTGCCTTTGCCATTAGAGTGTTTCTTTAACATCACCAGAGATGATGTATCTCCAACTGGTTCTCTCTCTCTAGGGAACTCTAATACAGGAGGGATCCTGGACTTAAATGCAAAATGATGAAATCTTTAGAAAATACATTGGATTTTAAAAGAATGAAGACTTTGGTCAGTCAGGGGGACAAAATGAAAGCCAGGTCACTTATTTACAAAAGGAATCAGGCTAGTTTCAGATTTCTCCACAGTAACATTCAACATGACAGAATAATAATCCTGTATAATCATTATAAGAAAAGGCTAATATGAAATGGTCATCACACAGTCCTGCCGATCAGTAGGGATTGGGGAAGGGGGCTTGAGGCTGCACCCCTCGGCCTGCAGGGCTTGATGGGGGTAGGGCTGGCCAGGTCTGAGTCTCATGTGATTTTGAGGCATGCGAGTGGGCAGCAACTTGACTCTGGGTCTTGCAGCATGCCCCAGATTCTGGCAGGAGGGAGGTTTTCATATATATTTTATTGATTTTCTTTCATCTCTGACACTTCTATTATAGAGAAAGGGCAAATAGCAATATTAAAATATTTCCTCTAATTCCCTTTTAATGTGCATGAATTTCATGCACTGGGCCACTAGTCTATATACTAAAGAGCTAATATGCAAATGGTCATCACACCCTCATGCAATAATAGCTCTGACACTCAACATTGGGGACAGGAAAGGGGACCAGCCAGACTGCAGCCTGGGAAAGGGGCAAGCTGCCCGTCCCGTGATCGCAGGCACCAGCAGCTGTGGCTGTGGCTTGGGAGAGGGACAAGCCACCTGCCCCATGGTCCCAGGCTCCAGTGGCTGCAGCCCAGGAGAGGGTCTAGCTGCCTGCTCCACAGTCCTGGGTGCCTGCGACTGTGGCCCTGGCGAAGCTGCCCGCCCATGGTCCCGAGTCTGCAAAAGTTCCAGGTGAAGTTGCCTCAGGTCCTACGTGCCTGCGGCTGGCCAGAGGGAGGTAAGCCCAGGACCCAGGTGCCTGTGACCAGCTGGAGGAGGGAATCCTGGGTCCTGGATGTGGGGCAAGGCAGAGGCAGTTAGGGGTGATCAGGCCAGCAGGAGAGCAGTTAAGGGTGATCAGGCAGGCAGATAGACGAGTGTTTAGGAACCAGTGATCCCAGATTATGAGAGGGTGCAGGCCAGGCTGAGGGACCCCCTCATCATGCATGAATTTTGTACACCGGGCCTCTAGGATGTCTATAAGAGTCTCAAGGAAAGAATGGTGAGCCAAGCCGGTTTTATATCCAGCTGATTTGTATTTCACCCATTGAACATGGAATAATTAAGGAAATATTTTTCCCATGAGCCCTTGTTGAGGAAAGTATTAAGGCTATTGTTTTAGTCCATTTGGGCTGCTGTAACAGAACACCATAGATGGGGTGGCATATAAACAACAGAAATTTCTCAGTTCTGGCAGCTGGAAAGTTCAAAATTAAGATACTGGCAGATGTGGAGATGTAGCAAGAAGGAAGTTTCTGAAAGCCAGAAACAGAACTCTCAGCAGAAACTGAAATCTGCTGGCACCTGGATATTGGACTTCCAGCCTCCAGAACTGTAAGAAATAAATGTCTGTTGTTTAAGCCATCCAGTCTATGGCATTTTGTTACAGCTAGCTGCCCTAGCTAAGATCATGCCATTAAGTAATTTCAAATTTAAGTCATAAACGTTACAGAATCCACATAAATTACTACTTCACTAAGCCTATTTTTCATAGCTAAGAGGAAGCAATGCATTGTCTGACAGTCAGGCACAAACTCCCTATCCAGGTAACTATTTGTATTTCAAATAAAATGAGTACAAATATTTGGGTGTTCATTTTTTCATAATCACTCCATCATCATCCTCAGGCACCATTTGCCACATTCAGGATGGTGTTTTGTGTTACACAAAAAAGTTCAGTTAAATTAGTATTATCTTATGAATTAAGATTAAAAAATATCCCTGTCTGATGTGGCTCAGTTGGTGAGCACCATCCCATACACCAAGGGGTCACTGGTTCAATTCCTGGTCTAGGAACATACTCAGGTTGTGAGTTTGATCCCATTGGGGTGTATATGGGAGGCAACCAATAAATGTTTCTCGTATCAATGTTTCTCATATCAATGTTTCTCCATTTCTCTCTCTCTCTAATTAATAAAAAACATAGTTTAAAAAGATTAAAAATAACAATGTAGACTTTACTTCCACGGTTTAGCCTATAATGTAAAACTCAAAATTAAAAAAAAACCAAAAACAGGTTGAAACTGGGAAAGGACAACTCTTACTTACAGAATTTAAATGAATAAATGTAACATTTATTAATTTAAGAAATGAAACTGAAAATCACCATAAAACACCAAATAATTGCTGCTATAGGCTAGATTGACAATGAGTAAAAAATTACAGAAAAACAGAATAATGTATACTCTCAGTGGATCTTCTCTCAAATAATTATTAAATACTGTGTAATTTTAATATATACCCACAAATTCTTCATTTCTCTCCCTCTAGAAGGGAAACTTAATTTCCTTTTCCTTTCTCAAAGGCAAGACTTGGCAACTAGCTTCTGAAGGACCGTGTGTAGAAAAGAAAAATAGTAATTTTCTGTGGAAAGCCCCCACCCCCTTCAACACCTTATTAATCACATGAGCAAAGGTAATTAACATCACTGAGAATAAGATATTGATATGATGTCCCCCTGATTTGATACGCTAGTAGGGTACATCGCTTATATGGTGTTATTCTCCCAAATCCCCAACCTTAGTCTAATTGAAGACATCAAACCTAAATTGAGAAGCATTTTTCAAAATATCTAGCTAAAACTCTTCCAGTGTCTCAAGATAAAAAATAAATACATAAAAATAAATAAAAACACCTAAAAATGTGTCTCAAGTTCTGGAAAGACTGAGGGAACATCAACTGAGGAAAGGAGACTAGGAGATATGACAACTAGATGCCATCCTGGGTTGGATCCAGAAACAGAAAAAGGACATTAGTGGAAATATTGGTAAAATCAAAATAAAGCAGTAGTGTGGTTGATGGGATTGTGCTAACATTTTCTTGGTTTGACTATACATCAGGGAAAGCTTGTAAAAATTACACTGGAATGCTCTACATTAACTTCCTCTTCTGCCCAGTTCTGTTCCCGCCCCTTTCTGTTCACAGGTGTTGATCTGTAGTAAACAATCTGATCCCAGACTCCACTTTTATCGGCTCCTGGAGAATCCAACTTGTAACAACACATACTTGCCCAACATATTCCCATCAATTTCCCTTCTTAGGTATTACAAAATCCAGATGTAGTTTGTACTTTCCTCAAATTCTTTGCATCTTATTTGCATAAAAGGTAAAATAAACCCGGTTAGATTTTAGACTCAACTACAAAAAAGCTTACTTTTGGTGTAAGTGGAGAATCATTTAGGATACCCCTAATGATTTTGTTACTTGTACTAACCAACCCTGCCCTGCCCATCAGCAGGAGCTCTTTGCTCAAACGCTGGAGAATAAAATATGTGTGGCAATCCATTTGATAGATTTAGCAAAAAAGAGCCCTAGCTAGGTAAACATGATCTTAATTTCTTGTAACTCCAACTGCTTTCATCTATAAATACTGCAGGATGAGATGAGGGTGAAGGAATTGAGGCACTTAAGTCAGGCACAAAGTTTAAGAAGAGGCCAATTTAGTGATTAAGATAAAAAATATTTTCAAAACATTAAAATGCCAAAAAAAATCCATGATGATAAAAACATCAAAATTATAAAAGGCAGTCTTAATATCACTGAATGAATAGCAGAAGTTGGTAATGAGGTTACATCCCCACTGTTACTACCCTCATTGTTGGATTATATTTTTTCCTAATTTAATAAAATGACAAATATACATCACATCCATTAAGGTTGCTAATACAAAAAACAAACGAAATGTAACAAAAATGAGCAATAACAAGAGTTGGTGGATGTGTGGGGAAACTGGAACCCTTGTGTTTCCTGGTAGAGATGTAAACTGGTGCTGTCACTGTGGAAAACACTTTGGTGGATCCTCAAAAGTTCAACACAGAATTACATGATCCAGTGGTTCTCCTAGGAATAGATTAAAAAAAAAAAAAAAAAGGAAAGCAGAGACTCAAACAGATGTAATAATTTTAAATTATGTTTTGTATCTAATCAATGTAGGTAATACTTTCTCTTATACAGAAGACCCCAAAATAAAGAAGCATACACAGAATACACACAATTCTAGGTTATATCTATTTACTTCACATAAGAACATGTTTCAGGCCTATGATTTCCATTTAATATCAACAAAAACAATCTGTACAGAAAATCCTAAGGCAACCATTTAGCATAATATGTAAATGTGCAAATATACTTTAAGAGACAAGTCATTCCATAGTATTTGCAAGGTAGAGCTTTATAGTAGTAAAGGAATCTACCCCATTTTAGCTAAACTTAGTAATCCTTTGCATGTATAGCCAATGCAAATGTACAAGGCACAATTTAGTGTTGATGCTAAAGTGTGCAATACACACCCTCAGATTTTTTTATTTGAGAATATTAAAATAACATAGTATATGTTTGTATTTTATTATTGAATGAGACATGAGCTCATTTCTAAAGCTTCATGAAACATCACATACTGACAACATATGTGGAGCCAAGACACACTGTTCCCTGAACTTAAAAAAAGGTAAAAGATCCTTGCTACCCTATATTAAAAAATTATATATATGTATATACATAGGCACACCAACATCACACACTTCCCATAATCCTAATGAAGACCATTCCTTTTAGCACTGGTTCCCGTAACAGTATTTTATGGCAGAATTATTTTAAAAGGACATATTTATTTACTACTGGTTTGGGTCAATCTTGCTACAAAAAGACACAATTGAAATAGAGAATTTTCTCCTTCAAGATAAAAACAATGCCTAATTTAAAAAGTCTTTTGAGAATGCACAGTGAAAGGTATTTAGTTAAATATAAAAGTCTGCTTGCGCTGCAAGTGTGGTTCAGTGGTTGAGCATTGACCCATGAACTTGGAGGTCATGGTTCGATTCCCAGTCAGGACACATGCCAAAGTTGCAGGCCCAATCCCCAGTAGGCAGTGTACAGGAGGCAGCCAATAGATGATTCTCATCATTGATATCCCCCCCCCCTCTCTTTTCTCTTCCTCTCTCTGAAATCAATAAAAACCTATTTTTTTAAAAAAAGCTTGCAGCCGAAACCGGTTTGGCTCAGTGGATAGAGCGTCAGCCTGCAGACTGAAAGGTCCCAGGTTCGATTCCGGTCAGGGCATGTACCTTGGTTTCGGGCACATCCCCAGTAGAGGGAGTGCAGGAGGCAGCTGATCTATGTCTCTCTCTCATCGATGTTCCTGACTCTCCATCCCTCTCCCTTCCTCTCTGTAAAAAATCAGTAAAATATATTTAAAAAAGAAAAAAACTTGCAGATTTAAAAGAAATTATTTAAATCTACACGAAAGAAAAATGTCAACCTATCGAAAAAATTTAATGAGCCTTGGCTAGAACACAATTCAAAATCTTTCAAGCCCAATTAGTCTCTTTGCTGTTTTATTACCCATCCCTGAGAGTAAAGATTCTATCATTTTTAAGTTTTAATAAAGTAAATAAATTTACAATGTGAAAAAGATGTTTAAGAATTTTTACAAAATATGATATAAGCCCTATTTCATTTTAGTAAAAAAGAAAGATACATTTTTTACAAAGACTGCCATTCATAACAATTTAAAAAATTTGTATCTCAAGCAACTGTAATCCTCTTTTTACTATGTAATTTCCTTTCTTCTTTCTTTTTTGCCATTAATGTAGCACTCATTTCTTCAAAGCCCATCATTTTATAATATTTTTTTCATTTTATAATTTCTGTTAAGAGCATTGGTAACAGAGAAAAAATACATATAAAACGAAGAGGGACGCAAAATGAGATCTATGTTTCCCTGTGGTAAAAGTGTTTTACTGGAAATAATCTGAATGCCATTCAAGAAAGGCAAAAATTCCTCCACAGAAAGAACACTCGTGGTAAACATCTTCCTCATGTCTTTGGTTTAGCCTTCTTGGCCAAAATCTTCAGAAAACTTCTTTAATTTCAGCAAGTCATGTTCATTGACTGTGGGCTTTGTGCTAGACAGTGATCGTAACATATCACCCTGTCAGGGAAAGGAGAGGGGAGTATTAGTAATAGATTTTATCACTGATTTATCATCACAATTACTGATTTTCAACTAAGGTCAAACCTGAATACCATAAACTACTGGTAATAAACTCTTGTTCTTCTAAAGTACAGCTTTGACCAAGTTATTCCTTTGCATAGAAACTTTCAATTTCTCGCTTTATCCTAATCACAATCTTTCAATAGCTCATCATTGTCCATCAGAAGTAGTCAGTACTCTAAGGATCAAGACCCTTAAAAACATGCTCCCACCTCTCTTTTAGCCTTAACTGTTCTCCCCCCCCGCCCCTTTGAACAAGAGGGCGGTTTTCCAAGTACAACTCAAAAAAATAGTCTCAGCCACTTATACTTATGTGAAACAGAATACTATTTGATAAAAATCAATAAATAAGAATTAACTATTACTTAAAATTAAAATTAAAATGGTAAGAAAATAGGCTAATATTAGAGATTTGTTAAAAAATTAAGTTCTAGGCTATCACTTTGTGTCCTATAAGAATGAAAATGATCAAAAGAATCAAGGCTAATAAATAAAGCAAGGATTGAAAGAAAAAAAGGATTTCTGAATAATCACTTCTCAGATAAGCATTATGATTAACACAAATATGGGTGTGTGGGTACACACACACACACACTTACACAAAAATATTTATATACATGTTCACATCTATCTTTATATTTATGTCTACATATCATGTAAAAGTTTCTCTCATGGAAGTTACTATTCATTCTACCATAAAGCTCTTTGAATATTTGTAACGGAAGCAGAAGATTTAAAAATCTGAGTGTTTATCAAGAAGAAAACATAAACATAATAAATTAACCTTTTCAATCATAGTAAGTTCCTTAAGAAATGATATGCCTTACAAAATCAAGCTTTATGAATTATTTTAACTCTTTCAATATAAATAGGAATGTAATTTTTTAAATAAAATTATTTCAGAATTCTTTTTAGCACTACACTATTTACACTTTCTATAAAGACTTGAGAAATAAAATAGAAAAACACTACTATAAATATTATGATTCCTACATTACGGTTTCTGGATATTTTACCAAATTTGAAATTCAGGGGAAAATTTTTCACCAGCCCTACTTTTTAGTTAAGGCTTGACAATAATTTATGCCATATATACCAACATTTTGGCAATAAAATCTCAACTCTAAGACCTATAAGGTCAGAAGTCTGTGTTTTTAAAAAAAATAGCTCATTCATTGATAATTAAGATTTTTCTCAAAGCCTAAGAAAACATTTTAAAGATGAGTATTTCTTCTTTTAAGTTATTTTCTACAACTTTTAAAGTGAGTAGATTATATTTAATAAACATGCCTGGTTATGCTAACATTTTCTAGCTAATCTATGTAACCGAAAATTTTTATAGTTGACAAATTAAAAAGTATAATGTTTAAAATTTTCGCCAAAAATTAAACAAAATGTCAAACCATGGAAACAATTGGCTCCAAAAGTTTATCCCCAGGGACATCCACCCACGTCATCTCAATGGCACCAGGGTCTCCAGGAGAACAGGGCATTAAGAGATCATCCACTATGTTGTTAGGATCAGCTCGGGAAGGTCCTCGAACCTGGAATAAAGAGTAATCGAGAATATTTATTTGGATAAGTTAAATAAATATTAGATTTGGGTCATTATCAGGAATTTTACATTATTATTTCATGTTTCATTAAAACATTTACTTTTGAAAATAAATAGAATAATATACAATAAAAAGTGATTATTTCTGGGTGATGGGATAAATCTTGCTTGATTTTGTTTTTCTTGATGCTTTTCTGTATTCTGAAATTTCTTACAATGATCACAGGGAGAAAATAAGTTAAGATAAAAATAACCCATTCTCATGTACACACACACATACAGTTACTGCTGGGTAACATGTTTTATTTAAAACCCTTATGAAGGACAGATAAGAATCACTTACCTTTTTAAAGTGAGTGGCCGACTGTACTTTCCTAATAGGCTGCATAAGTGCGTCACGCACAATGATACTTATGTCTGCCCCTGAGTAACCCTCGGTTTTCTTCCCAAGCTCTCGAAAGTCTGTTTCTGTTAGACTGTTCTGAGTGGTCCCCAAGTGCAGTTTAAACATTGCAGCTCGGGCATGGGCCTCAGGCAAAGGAATATAAATTCGTTTCTCAAATCTTAAAGTGAAAAACAATACATTAAGAATATTACTATATATGTATATTTCATTTCAATTGAAAATGAAATATTTTCAAGAAATAATATATTCAGATATTCTCATTTGTACAAAGTTAAGCTGAATAAGTTAAGTGGGCCCATATGTGTTAAGAGTTAAACATATATTTAGGTTAAACGAAGGTAAAATGCCCACAACATAAAACAAATAAAACCAGAATAGCCAGAGAATCAACTGGAATTGGTTAGTCTTTCTTACAAGATTTTTGGATTATCTTGCCATAGTGTTTATATGCCTGGAATTCATGATATGACATGTCCTCCAGGATTACAGTTTCCCATAGAATTATACTCTGATCAAAAGATTAATATAATTAACATGAAACAAAAGATGACAAAATAATTCTCTAAATTCAAACTGGAAACGTACTCAAAATCTTTTAAAATAAACACATTTATTACACAAAATGTCCACTTTATTATAGTAGGTATCCAGAACGAATAATTCTACTATATCATAATTAAACACCATGCTTTACTAATAATAATTTTGCCTTCTTAGAATTTGGATATGGGAAGAAAGCAATAAGGAAGGATTTAAGTGGTCTGTGAAAAAAATTTTTTTTTCTTTTCTTTAGATAATGTTCTGTGGCAATGAGAATCTAAAAAGTTTTCATTATCTGCAGAGATGGGCCAAGAATTAAGCCATCTTAAGAAATAATCAGGCCCTAGCTGGTTTGGCTCAATGGATAAGAGTGTTGGCCTGCAGACCAAAGGGTCACAGGTTTGATTCCTGTTAAGGGAGTACATGTACATGTACATACACAAACACACACCCTGGCCTGGGCCCTGGTTGCAGCTCATGCAGGAGGCAACCAGTTGAGGTGTTTCTTTCACATTGATGTTTCACGTCATGAATTCCTTTCCCTCTCTCTCCCACTCTTCCTAATAGTTAATCCTATCTAATAAAAGAGTAATATGCAAATTGAACATACCTCTGCTGCACCAATAAGCCATGCCCACCAGCCCTTCAGAGCAAGTATGCAAATTAACCCAACCAAGATGGCTATGGCCGCAGAGAAAGGAGGAGGGAGGCTTGGGATGCCCCTAGCAAAGGAAGAAGCCAAGCTTTCCACACACTCTGGCCAGCAGGCCTCCTCTTAAGGCAAGAAAGTTTCTATGGCTGTGCTGCAGGCTACTAAGTTTCACTTGTAGAAGATAGATAAATCTCAGATATTGGGTCACCAGGAGTGTCTGGCCAGCCTGAAAATCACCACAGGCCCCTCACCCAGGTCACCCCACGCTCCAAGGAAACACCCACCCTGATCCAGGACACCCTTCAGGGCAAACCAGCTGCCCCCCACCCGTGCACCAGGCCTCTATTCTATCTAATAGAGTAATATGCAGATTGACCATCACTCCAACACACAAGATGACTGTCCCCATGTGGACAGAAGATGGCCACAAGATGACAGTTGGCAGGGACCAGGCCTGCATGGCAGGGCAGTTGTGGGCAATCAGGCCAGCAAGGGAGGGCAGTTTGGAGGGACCAGGCCTGCAAGGGAGGGAAGTTAGGGGAGACCAGGCCGTCAGAGGAGGGAAGTTGGGGATGACTGGGCCCACAGGTGAGGGCAGTTAGGGGCAAACAGGCTGGCAGGGGAGTGGTTAAAGGGTGATCAGGCTGGCAGGTAGAAGTGGTTAGGGGCAATCAGGAAGGCAGGCAGGTGAGCAGTCGGGAGCCAGCAGTCCTGAATTGTGAGAGGGATGTCCGACTGTCTGTTTAGGCCCGATCCAGGCTCCCTACCTGGATCGGGCCTAAACAGGCAATCAGATATCCCTCAAGGGGTCCCAGATTGGAGAGGGAGCAGGCTGGGTTGAAGGACCACCCCACCCCGCCCCGTGCATGAATTTCATGCACTGGGCCTCTAGTGGAAAAATATCCCCAGATAAGGATTAACAACAACAAAATAAGCAGCACATTTCCTTTCTTGGTACCAGGATCTACATCCTGGGAAACCATCAAGTGGATGGCATAAGAGTGGCAAAAACTAAAATGGTAATTTTTACCATGTAAATGAATAAAACAGGGAATTACAGAGCAGCAAAAAATTGTCAGAGAGATATCTTTCCTGCAGCTCAAGTTTCATATGCAATTTAAAAATTACAGACATATTTTTTAACTGAAAATATATCTGTTATAATTCTTCAACTTGTATTATTGTCATTTTGCTAAAGTTTTATATGAAGGTTCTTCACTGGAATATCAAACTGTATTTGCAAATTTTTGAAGCATCAGTGCCTTAATCAAAACTAAAGGTAAATATTAGGTATTATCTTTCCCAATGTGAAAGATTCCAGTAGGTGAAAAATCTCATATCTTCAATATAGCAAACAAATAAAGCAAACAAACAGATGCCTGCCTCCCTTTCCCCAAGGTAACAGGGTTAGGGAACATTTAAAAAGATTCTGCAAACTTATCAGAATGATTCCTCACTGGATAGAATGGGAATTCTTATTCATTTGTTACATCTGCAGATATATTTACTGTGACAGCATACCTTCGCCTAATGGCAGAATCCAGAACCCAGGGTATATTTGTAGCTCCCAGAACCAAAATTCCCTCATTGTCCACACCAACACCTGCATCAAAATAGGCAATATTTTAAATAATTTGTCATGTTAGTGTTCGCTAAACCTCATCTCTCTGTCCAATTGATAATGTGATGCATTAACATCAAAGTATTTCATCCTGAGAGTCTCTCTCTAAAAAAAAACTATATTGAATTAAATATCAAATTACTAAAATTGATGCAAATATCCCCAAGATTCAAATCTCCTAGACTTTGGACAAATACTATTAATATTCTTTTCAAAATATTTCTTGAGAGATTTCACTTGAAGTCTACATTTTCCTTTTAATGATATTGTATAAGCGAACAGAAAGATCTCTTTACTATTTATACCAGCAAGTCTCACAAGATGATGACAACTGGATGAAAGACAGAATAAAACAAGGCATAATGAAACAGTTTTTTAGAATGAACAAATTCTGCTTGAATTTTACATTACTGTTATAATAATGATTGTAGAATAAATAGAAACTATTTTAGAAATCAGTGACACCACCTTGCATTTGAACTAGGAACTCCGTCTTAATTCTACGTGCAGCCTCGCTTTCATTTTCACTTCTTGAACCACACAGAGAATCAATTTCATCAATGAAGATAATGGAAGGTTTATTCTCTCTGGCAAGTTGGAATAAGTTCTTAACTAGCCTAAAAATAAATAAAAGCTTTCAGTTTCTGGAAAATAGTAGACAACACATGGCTTAATAAAAGAGGAAAACAAATAATACACAATATTATAGGAACTCTATAAATTAAAAAGTCTAATCATATTTTGCTGCATTGGGATAATCCATTTTACAATTTACTAAACTGTACATATATGTTATCTTTCTTCTATGAAATAAATTCCAAAGTAGGGACTGATTTGACAGAGAAAAGAATATATTATGTCAATTCTCTGAATATCTATTAATGATGTAAGAATTTATTATTTTATAGAGTGAAATAGTGACTAGCAAGTAAAGAAGAAATTAAAAAAAAATTATTACTTACTTTTCACTTTCACCTAACCACTTGGAAACAAGATGGGAGGAATGTATTGAAAAGAATGTTGAGTTGTTTGCTTCTGTGGCTACGGCTTTGGCTAAATAGGACTTTCCTGTTCCGGGTGGCCCAAATAAGAGGATTCCCCTCCAAGGTGTTCTCTTGCCTAAAATTTGTGTAAGAAATATAACATGAGAATTTCAAAACTGTTGATTTCAGTTACCAGAGGTTTTCACTCTAAAGCTATCAACAGAATAAATTTTTTAAAAAATAAATCATAGATAAATCTTAAATATATTTTATTTGCTCTTTTTAGAGACCACTTTGTTAAAATTGAGTTTACATAAATATGATCCTTCTAACAGAAAGTTCATTTATTTGCCCACGCATTCATTCAACCACTATGTACAGAAACCACAATGTGCTGATAAAGAATTATGAATGCCAAAGGATCTATGCCCTCCACAAGCTCAGTCTCATGTGGAAAAGGAGCTCAGTTAAAAGGCACTTCTGACCAAATACTGTGTGCACTGCTTGATATTAGAATATTGTCAGAGAGCCCTGGCCAAGTAGTTCACTTGGTTAGAGCATTGTCCCCATATGCCAAGGCTATGGGTTCGATTCCAGGTCAGGGGACATATAAAAATCAATCAATGATGCATAAATAAGTGGACAACAAATTGATGTGTCTTTCTCTCTCAAATCAATCAATTAAAAAATATTGTTGAAGAAATTATATCCACAGGGAAAAGGGAGCTGGAAATATTTTCTTTTAAACACTATGACCTTTGGAATATTGAAATTAACACATTTGGTTGACCCCTTGTGAAATTCTGCTCAATTCCTGATCCTACCAGGAAGCACAGGTTATTATTACAGGTTATATACCCTTATTCAAGTAATTGGGCAATGATAAGGGGATGCTACCTTAAACACTAGTTTTCCTAAAATAAAACTTAAACAAATCAACTCTTTGTATCTCAATTTTGCTAATGAGAAATTTTAATGCTGCCTAAAATAAATCAGACTAGGTTATCCCTGGAAATCAAATATCAAATATACATTGAAAAATTGCTAAGAGCAAATTGTGGATGGGTAGTGTCTGCAAAAAAATGATATACATATGACCACTGGCAAAACTAAATATTGTTATGTTTATTGTTTCAAAAGCCTCAACTGTTACTTAATTCTGTTTTCCTATTTTAAATGTCTGCAATTATAAGTCAGTGTTCCTTAAATGTGGTACACATACCACTGGTGGCATTTAAAATGCTTTTAGGTAATATACAAATACTTTTTATTTAAATGATTATCTTAAAAATATTTTAAATGTTTTTATTGATTATTTCAGAGAGAAAGTGGAAGGGAGAGGGATAGAGAGAAACATCAATGAGAGAGGAATATCAATCAGTTGCCTCCTGCATGTCCCCTGCTGGGATCGAGCCTGCAACCTGGGCATGTGCCCTATCCAGGAATTGAACTAGTGATCTCTTGGTTTATGGGTCAACACTCAACCACTGAGCCACACTGGCCAGGCTAAATGATTATCTTCTTAATGTGTATTAGACAAACACTAATTTTTCCATTTAAAATAAATTTTTTCATTTGTAGTAAACACAAAGCAGTTTTTTAAAATAAATTTACTAAGTACAATAAGTGAGATGATTTGAAAGAGGTTTAGGTTACCGGTAGTACTTTTTGATCCAGTTGATAATTATGCAGGTGTATTTACTCTGTGATAAATTTATGAAGCTGAATACTTATGGGCTTCTGCATGTCTCTGTATATTTATGCTGTGTTTAAAGATCTGATCTAAAAGCGAGTGATTTAAAGAAAAAATATTTTTTACCTAATGACACACGTGTATGAAAACATTCATGAAGATGACCCATAAATGACTCATGTTTGAGAAACACTGGTATAAGTAATATAAAATGATGTCAACTCAACTGTACTTGTACTTATAGGATTATGATGCCAGCTTTTATACTGTTAATTTCATATTCCTGAAGTTAGGTTGTAAGTCATACCTCGAGCTAGGTGGACAACAGGTGAACAGGTGTTCTTTGCTCTTCATCACTGCTCTATACGACATCACTGTCCAGACCTGTTCAGTTTGAGGCCAATACCACAGATTTGCTCTCTACATAAACCAGCTTGTTTTTAAAAGAAAAAAAAAGCCTCTGTGTCACTGTCAGACGATGGGTATAGCCAAATAAAAAACATAGGCTAGCAGTCATGAAAAGGACAAAGAGAAGGAATGGTCTGGCACAAACAAATCAATCACTGCTGGAGCTGTAACTTCAACTTTACCCAGGTGGCGGGTTAGTAATATTCTCCTCTGCCACTAGGGGATACACACTTCATCTGAAAATGGTAAATAATTCTTACTTCTTTTTAAAAATTGGAAATACTCCTATAAAACCAATACATGTCCATTACAAACCATTTCAGATGAAAGTAAAAAATAAAATAAAATCCATCTTATTATATCATTCCATCTATACCTACTTCTTAGCACATTAATTTATTTAACAAAGATGGAACCATACTACACATATTTTATAACTTGCTTTTTGATCTTTATAATATGCGTGGACATTTTCCAACATTAATTAGATATAGATGTTCACTTTATTGGATGAGTGTGCAGTGTTCCACTGCATGCTGGCGATTTACACTGTGCCCTACTGGCTGACATTCAGACTGTTTTGCAGTATGTATATTAAACATGTGCAGGTATGTGAAATAAATATCTTTGTATAAAAGCGTAATACTGCCTTAGAATTTATTTAAGGTAATAAATCATGACATGGTGACAAGAATTCACTATGCTCTACTTCAGTCATCAATGTGGTTTTGAAAAATCATCCAAAAAAATTATTGAAAAGCCATCTCACCCGTAAAAAGATGAGGAAATTTAATAGGCAATATCACAGCCTCCTTAAGTGCTTCTTTGGCTCCTTCAAGACCAGCAACATCACTCCATTTCACATTAGGTCGCTCCATAATAATGGCACCTACAAAAAATTATATCATCTTTAAATTAAGGAGGACTATTTCATCGAATTTAGATGATAACATAAAATAACGATGTTAAATAAATGTATTATAAAATTGTCTGGAAAAATTGATGTATTTAAAACCTTTCTGAAAGAGTGTGATGAGGAACTGGTTGGGAGTAGGGAGCAGTCAGGAATCTGGAATAAGTCACTTACCTATGACTGCTTCCTCATTGTGAAGTAAAAATACTATGTCCGCCCAAGGTACTCGGACAGATTAGCATAAGAGTCAAATGATATAATAAATATTAGAGTACTTGGAAAAGCACCAAACATCACATTACAGCACAAATTTAGGAGTACTGAAAGTGCTCATTCAATGGGGGCTGATTTTTTTCTTCTTAACCAAACACCCCAAAAAAAGTGGTGACCTAATACTCTCTTTTAACCACAGAATGAAAATACGCTTAACAAATTTAACTAAAGACAGAAAGATGGATAGATGGATAGACGGGATGGGAAGGCTAAGGAAACAAGAGAAGGGGATAATGGAGGCAAGAGAGAAAATGTACTCTTATAGATCTGCAATAGTACCCCGAGATTTGTTAAACAGAAGCCAAATAATTCACAAACCATATATTCAGAAGCTATGGCAATTGTCATAATGAACCTTTTAATATAACTATCCCAAAACTTTCTAGTTTATCTTTCATCAAAAGCTTTTCTAATTTCCAGTACTGTATACAGAAATTGCTCAACCATAAACCACTAAGCAGTTTATTCCAAGACAGAACACTATCACTTATACAATCTGCTGCTACCTATGAAATTAGTTTTATAGGTTTTTTCTTCTCATTAGGAAATATCACCTATTATTCTAAGAGTAGTTATTCTCTGAAACTTTCCTAAATTATGAAAATCGTTAACTATAGATTAAAATTAAATAAAACTATAAACACTTTTTGCACTCTATAAGTTCAGACTAAATATGAATTGAGAAAGCCAATTCACTTTTTCTTTTCTATGTTCCATTCAGCTTAGTAACCCTACAGAAGGAAATAATTTACGTCATCGGATAGGATTTGTGTTAGTTAACCAAAGTAAATTTACTTTATAAGTAAGCAAACCTGGTCAACTACAGTTTTTTGCTATGAATATTCTAAATATGCCGTAATCAATCTTCACATTTAATCTAATACATTTTTTTCTTAAAGTTTAAAGGGGACTTTGGAATGTTTAGTGATAAAAGATTACTTAAATAAAAGTAATATTAACTACTAGACACTACTTAATGGTTTATAAAATCAAAAAGGGGAAAGGATTATTAGAAAATAAAAGTCAGCTGTACCCAGTTTGGCTCAGTGGATAGAATGTCAGCCTTTGGACCAAAGGGCTCTGGGTTTGATTCCAGGCAAGGGCATGTTACCTCAGTTGCAGGTTCCTCCCAACCCTGGGCCGGGGCTTGTGTAAGAAGCAACCAATTGATGTGTTTCTCTCCATCAGTATTTCTCTCTGTCTTTCCCTCTCTCTTTCATTGTCTGTAAAAATCAATGGAAAGCCCTAGCTGCTTTGGCTCAGTATATAAGAGTGCTGGCCTGCAGACTGAAGGGTCCCTGGTTCGGTTCCGGTCAAGGGCATGTGCCGTGTTGCAGGCTCAATCCTCAGTAGGGGGTGTGCAAGAGGCAGCCGATCAATGATTCTGTCTCGTCACTGATGTTTCTATCTCTCTCTCCCTCTCCCTCTTCTTCCCATCTCCAATCAATAAAAATATTTTTTTTAAAATCAATGGAAAAATATCCTTAGGTGAGGATTAAAAAAAAAAAAAGGTCAAATAATTTGACTATTTCTGATTATATAAATTTATTCAGTCTTTCATTGTACTACTTATTATACAATTTGTTGTTTAATTTTTACTGCACAGAATAGATAGAAGAAAGCTTTTTGCCTTATAACTGAAATAAGGCCACCTGGCACAAGACCACTGGGTTGCTCAACCAAACTTACTGAGTGCAAAGTGTGTGTCCCCATTGCCCCAAGCAGTGGAAACTTAGTTCTGTCCTTGGACTACATCCACCATTGAAGTTCTAGGAATATAAAATATCCTCACTAACTGTAGTGTTTTTAAGGTACTGCCCTTATAGTAACCTCCTATACCTCCCAGTGGAGTTGGCGAGACAAGATAGATATATTACAAAATGAAGAGACTATTCATCATTCACAAACCAAACTGAGCCTATATAATGGAAATCTGTCCCAGTTATGCATTCATTCTATTTGGCAATATTCAAGTGAACAGAATACATAAAATTCAACCTGAAAAAAGCATCGTTAACATATTAAAAAACAATCCAATCTCAGTAACTTAAAGAAGCCAGCAATTATATAGATCTCTATATATAGAGCTACCACTTATTGAGTTCCCAGAATTTGTTAACTATAATACTAGGCAGTTTTTATATTGTCAGAAATCTTTTACTAGCCCTGAAACAAAAATATTATTAATTTCTATTTTAGAGCTAGGACTCAGACTCTGAGATGTTAGGAACTTGCTCAAGATTTAAGTGGCCGACATGGGATGGAATCCAAATCTGAATGGAGCCAAAATGTATGCTCCTTCCATCATGCCACTATAGTTGAGGAGAATGAAAGCTTTCTTCCATGTGGAAGGTAAAAAGTGGAAAGAGAGAAATATAAAGGGCAATGCTGAAATAGAATAAAAAAGGCAGATGAAGAAACATGAGCAGGTTGGAACCATAAAATAAATCATCAGTAAATAAGCTATAGCAATAACAATAAAAGCCAGGTGTAAGTACTAATTCATTCTGTTCTGACAGGATATTTTGATAACCTCAGATTTGGTAGTGTGTATTAGTCTAAATGTTACCTTTTCTAACGGGAAAAATAAGACAAAATAAAAGAGTTAAATAAGCCAACTGTCAGGCTTTTCAACAACATTTTTACTTCACGGAAAAACCCCCAACCCATTAGAGACCCTAAGGAGAAGATCCTATGAAAACAGAACGTGACCACTATAAAACAAAGCCAATTCTTGAATGTATTTAAATACAAGATGGGGGGGGGGGCGGGAAGCAATTCAAATAGACAATTCACTATTGAGTTTTTAAAAATAAGATAGTAAATTTAAAAATGAAATCTAAAGCAACCTTGAAGTTGATTCTGTAGTTTCTTTGCTTCAGGATCATCTGATTCTCCTTCCCCATCACTGTCATTCCTAATAAAGAGAATTTAATATATTCAAATGATCACTCCTTGCTATCAAAAAATAAGACAAAAATGAAGGAAAGATTAGCTTGAAATATTGTAAGTGGCAAAATGAGACATTCACATGAAAAGTTATGCTTATTTCATTACTTTTAAGAATATATTAACCAAATTATTAAGCAGGAATATATCCATCAATATTGAATCATGAACAGGAAAGGGGCAAAAAGACCAGAATGAAATCAGGAACTAGCTCCAAGTTCCCCTGACACACCTATATATGTGCTAATTCATAAATGCATAACCCACACCTCACCCCATAAAAGATTTAAGATGAATTACAGAAGAGCTGTAAACAACAATGAAAACACTAGAACCAGGCAAACTATATATTAGAACAAGACATAACTAGGAGGAAAAAAACCCAATATTCATTATTTAAGGCATTAAGGTCTATAACACTTAGACTAGGTCTTCCAAAGAATAAAAGAAGCTTCTGATGAAAATGAACTGAGCCCAAGTAACAAGAAGATCAACCCAGATATTTCATAATTAAGAATTTATTCTGAGCAAATAACTTAAGATGAGTTCAAGGATTTGACTACAAGGCTAATCATGCCCTACACTGTTCATAACAGGGGAAAAAAGAATAATGTATGTTCAATTAGTTACATAAGATAGAATACTCTGCATTTTACATCCTGATAAAAATGGTTTATTGAAAGATTGAATAAAAAAAGTAATAAAGCAAAATATAGAACATTACATAATTTTTCAAATATAAGATATAAAGGCAGATAAAACATCTGAGAGGTTTTATTCCAAAATAGGAATGCCTTGGTTTTCACAGGATGGTGGGTCTATGAGCAAGGTAGAGACTGCAAAGTGATTCACTTGACACTCAGGCCAATCTCCTTCAGCCATGCATTCTTGGTACAATAAAGACTACATTGATACACAATGCCCTTCCTAGGCTCCCTTGCAGCTAGGGCTCCACATAAGACCAAAGTTTCTCCAAGAAGGAAGCAAGCAACTGAAATGGGGTCTGCATGTAAGGGAACGCCTGTGGGTGAAAGCGTTGGCTTTGCTGAGGGAGCTATACCCCACGCCCTGGCATCAGAATTGCGTGGTGGGGAAGTTGGCAGCAGTAGGTCTCTGCCAGAATGAACCAGGTGTCGCTGGGCATTTCTTCTAGCAGTACGGAAACCAAGCTTGATTCTCTGGCCCCCAGATTCTGTAAGGTAATACACTATAATAAATCCTCTTTACTTAAATTAGCTAAAGTAGGTCCTGCAGTTCAATTCAGAACTGGCATCCTTTTGCTAGGCAGCCATCTCAAGACAGACCAGAAGAGCTTCAAATCTCAGGAAGGAAAGGGCATTTTTGCTAGCAAGGGAGTTTCAGGGAGAATTGAGGGTCCAGGCTCTCAAAGTTAACTGAATTTTTCACAATAGTTTCACTTCAAGTTTGGAGACTCAGTCTTCTAATAAATGTCCTATTTTTATGTAAGAAATCTGGTGAAGTTGAATGTCTTTTGGAATTCAGTAATCTACAACATCAGTTGAGGTCTGATTTTTGTATGTCAATTAGAGGCCCAGTGCATGAAATTCGTGCCCAGGGAGGGAGAGACGTGTATTCCTCAGCCCAGCCTGCACCCTCTCCAATCTGGGGTCCCTCTTATAACCCAGGACTGTTGGCTCCCATCTGCTCGCCTGCCTGCCTTCCTGATTGCCCCTAACTGCTTCTGCCTGCCAGCCTGATCACCCCCTAACCACTTCTCTGTTAGCCTGATGGATGCCTAACTGCTCCCCTGCCAGCCTGTTTGTCCCTAACTGCCCTCCCCTGCAAGCTTGATTACCCCCAACTGTCCTCCCTTGCAGACCTGGTCCCTCCCAACTGCTCCCTGCTGCTGGCCATCTTGTGGCAGCCATCTTGTGTCCACATGGGGGCAGACATCTTGTGTGTTGGAGTGATGGTCAATTTGCATATCACTCTTTTATTAGATAGGATGCTATTAGCTGCAGAAGGTAAAATATTCTTTGGTGTCACAAAAAATCCCTGGTTCCCTGACCATGTCTTGAACAGAAAATATAAAACCTTGGGCTTATAATTTTCTTCAAACTCTCCCATGTAGTTTGGAGCAGCTAGTTAACTCTAGTTCTCATATTGCTCATGTCCTTCAAACTGGCCTATGGTAGTAGCCCCCAATCTCCCAAAACATTACCTTCAAAGATCTCCATTCCTGTTGACCACAGGGGATTGGCTAAGTAGCTTGTGCCATTGTATGCCATGAACCACGAGTATTGTATCCTCTAAAGCTAATCAGAACCTCTGCCTTCAAACCCAAATAACCCCATCCAAGAGTCTCATCTTCTTACGAATACA
The DNA here is from genome assembly GCA_011751065.1 of Lasiurus cinereus. NCBI lineage: Eukaryota > Metazoa > Chordata > Mammalia > Chiroptera > Vespertilionidae > Lasiurus > Lasiurus cinereus. The sequence continues at coordinate 15,148,468 of JAAGEH010000480.1, forward strand.
TTGTCATCTAGAACCATTTCCGGCACCAATAAACAGAATGGTCAGAGGACCTGCATAGAGTATATTCCCATTGCTCAGCACAGAATTTGGCACGAACATACTGAATAACAAACTCTACAACTCTTAATGATGCATCTTCCATCTGCTAAGACGTTCCAAAATTGAGTTTAGATAAGTGGCTCCCAACCATTTTTGGCCATGCCCCACCTAAGCATCTCTAAAATCCTGATGCCCACCCTATGACATATAATTCTTATTCAAAAAGTGAATTCCTCACATGGAGGAAGCCTAAAAGGCCATTAACTTTGTCTAAACAAACTTCCAAAGAACATGGCATCCATGAAAGAGGAAAATAAAAGAAAGAAAGGACAGATGAAGGACTGAGAAAAAAATTACTAAGGAATTATTTTAAAAAATAATAATATGAAATGACATGAAAAAACAGCAAATAAAGTCTGTTTCATAATAGAAAACTGGAATGCATAAATATGTCACAATATATATGAGGTGCCTAGAACTATAAGAAAATGCAAAAAAATTACTGTTAATAACTCATTCTTGAATTGTCTCCCTTAAAAATCAAATTGCCCCTCTGTGAGGCGTGTGCCCGGAACCATTGGTTTAGATGTTTATAAGTAATGCTGTGTTGATTTTTTCACAATGACAAAATAAAAGCGAATATAAAGCAAATTCATATATATATAAAAAAAACTTTACATAAGATATCCAGAATAATACTATCAATTATTCACATTATTGGAGTCATTTTCTTTTTGTCCATGTGGATGTTACAGATTGAGAGTCAATATTACTAATCAAAAATTTAATTCATAGATCATTTCTATAATCTTAAACTTCAATGTTATATAATAATGGCCAGTTGGTAAAGAACTGAGTACCATTCCTACAAATATTTTTTCCTATCACTACCAAGTGGTCATGAGGTCAGTTAAGGTATATTGTCCCGCAAGGGGTTGGGATACTTCCTCTGTAAAGGACCAGACAGTAAATATTTTAGGTTTTGTGGGTCAGACAGTTTCTGTTGCAATTATTCAATCTTGTTCGTACACCACAAAAATAGCCATAGACAATAGGTAAATGGATGGCTAAGGCTCTGCTCCAATAAAACTTTATTTACAAAAACAGGCTGCAGGTCAAATTTGGCCCATAAGTCATTGTTTGCCAACATCTAGTTTAAATAAAAGAAATTTATTTCACAAATACAATTTAATTTTATCTCTTACTTGATACAATAAAATCTAACACTCTAGAATACACACCCCTTCTCAAAACAGATATACAAGTCTAGGAAGCACAGAGAGTCCCATACAAGATGAACCAAAGGAGGTCCATACTAATTAATACACATTACAATTAAAATGCAAAAAGTTAAAGACAGAGAATCTTAAAAGCAACAAGAGAAAACCAATTAGTTACCTACAAAGGAGGTCCCATAAGACTGTCAGTAGATTTCTCAACAGAAACTTTGTAGGCCAGAAGGGAGTTGCAAGAAATATTCAAAACAGCAAAAAGCAATGACCTACAACCTAGATTACTCTACCCCAAAAAGCTATCATTTAGAATAGAAAGATAAAGAGCTTTCCAGACAAGAAAAAGGTAAAGGAGTTCATCACTGCCAAACCAGTCTTATGTGAAATGTTTAAGAAGATATAAAATATAAATAAAATGGCAGTAAGAGATATCTATCAACAATCAAATCTACAAACAAAATGAACAAGCAAAACAGAAAACACATAGATACAGAGAACTTTTTGTTGGTTGCCAGATGGGAGGAGGGTTAGTTGAAAAAAGATGAAGGAATTAAGAAGTACAAATTGGTTGTTACAGAATAATCATGGGATATAAAGTACAGCATAGGGAATATAGTCAGTAATTTGTAATAACTAGGCATGGTGCTGGATGGGTGCGGGATTTATTGGGATGATCACATATTCAGTTATGTAATGTCTGGTCACTGGGGTGTACAAAAAAAGAAAGAAAAGAAAAAAAATGCATACCCCTTCTCATCAGCTGGACTCGGTTGTCCTTCTTTCACTGGCTTCTGTGTTTTTTTTTCTTTCTTTTTCAGGTATTCCTTTAGTTTTTCTGCTCTATCAAGATATTCTGTACACTTTGCCCTGATACTTTGCTTGGCTTTATCACCCTGTGCTTCATCTATTAAAGGGAAATAAAAGAGATTTTTCTATTAGTGTTCTATCCAGATATTTTTCAGCTCTTAGGTATACTTTTTTTGTTGGTTAATCTTCACCCGAGGATATTTTATATATATTTAAAATAATTACATATTTTAGAGAGATGCCACACAAGAGATGGATAGGAGAGAAGGAGGAAGTGGGAGGGAGAGAGGAAAGAGATAAACATCGAGTTGAGATACATTGATTGGTTGCCTTCTGCACCTGCCTCAAACCTGCAACCCAGTTATATGCCCTTGACTGGCAATCAAATCTGAGACCCTTTGGTCCATGGGCCAATGCTCTAACCACTGCAACACTTTTCAGGGCCTTACACATACTTTTAAACAAGGAAAATCCATTTTAGGGGAGGAAGAATATCTTTAGCTCATCCTAATCAAGAATTGTCAATCTTTATTATTCCTTCTCAGCAAGTTCAGAGGCCAACAGGTTTGAGTCAGAAATAGATCTGAGCAGGGCACTAGGATATTTTAAGTTAATATTAGAGGCCTGGTGCACAAAATATGTGCACGGAGGGGGAGGTTCCTTCAACTCAGCCTGCACCCTCTCCAATTGGGGATTCCCTTGGGGGATGTCCGACTGCCATTTTAAGCCCGACCCTAGGATCACAATCTGGGACCACTGGCTCCTAACTGCTAATCTGTCTGCCTGCCTGATTGCCCCTAACTGCCTCTGCCTGCCAGCCTGATAACCCCTAACTGCCCTCTCCTGCAGGCCTGATGTCGCCCCCAATTGCCCTCCTCTGCTGGCCAATTTGGTTCTGATTAGTCGGTTCCTATGCCAGCGTCAAAAGCTTTACCTCCTAGGCAGCCATTGGCTCCCCACAGCACCCGGATTTGATTCTCATTGTTCAGTTCCTATGCCAGTCAGCGTCAAAAGCTCCTCCTCCTAGGCAGCCATTGACGCCAAATAGCACTGAATTTGGTTATCATTGGTCAGTTTCAATGCAGTCAGTGTCAAAAGTTCCACCTCCTAGGCAGCCATTGGCTCCCCATAGCTCCCAGATTTGGTTCTGATTGGTCAGTTTCTATGTCAGTCAGTGTCAAAAGCTCTGCCTCTTAGACAACCATTGGCTCCCCACAGCACCCAGATTTGGTTCTCATTGGTTGGTTCCTATGCCAGACAGCAGCTCCAGGCCTGATTAAAAAGGAGGGGCTTAACAGCAGCCCCTGCCGAGGCCAGAATAGAAAGAAACGTGTGGCCGCTGGCAAAGAACAGAAAGAAAGAGAGAGAGAAAGAGAATGGTAAGTACATTGATCAACAGCTTCCACTGAAGCTGCAGATCAGATCCCGACTCACTTTCTGGGTCTCAGTCACCTGGGCAGTCAGTGCTGGATTGCCAGGCTTCATGTGAACAACCCAATGCTGATTTCAGATGGTCTGCGTTTGATCGCAGGTTTGACCCACTCTCAAGCCTAAAGCCTCTGCCCCAGGCTTTAGGCTTGGGAAGCAGGCACTCCCCGCCCCTTCGACCGTAGGCTCAGCCCCTTCCCAAGCCTAAAGCCTCAGCGGTGGCTTTAGGATTGGGAAGCAGGCACACCCCACCTCTCTGATCACAGGCTGGGCCTCTTTACAAGCCTAAAGCCTCAGCCGCAGGCTTTAGGCTTGGGAACCACCCCATCCCCCTGCCCCTTGGATCGCAGGCTCAGCCCCTTCCCTCCGATGGCTGGCTGGGAGTGACATGGGTACCGAGGAGTTCTCGGCACCCAGCTATGTATGAAAATTAATCACTATCTTTGTTGAGTTAATTTGGATACTCACTCTGATTGGTTTTGGGCATAGCGGAGGTATGGTAAATTTACATGTTTCTCTATTATTAGGTAAGATTGGATAGTAAGAAATTATTTAATATTCTATTCTCTTCCCTTACATGTTATATAGATAGTTTAAAGCTGTTTATCTCATATAAAACCAGTAATAGAAATAAAGCAATATTAACAATTTCCATTAATGTCTACATAAGCTTTATTTCAGAATATAAACACTGATAGAAATCCCATATATTATGTGTACCACCAATACAGTAATTTTACTACAGATGGGCAGGCCTCTGTGAAAGCTACCTGAAAAGTAGACTTCAGCAATATATGCAGTGCATAGGATTAGCCCCACATTTTGCATGTTACAATTCATTCTTAGTTTCACTTTAATTTGACAGAAAAACCTCAAAAGTTAAATGGGAAACTCAAAAGAAAATTATCCAACTGCTAAAATTTTTTATTTAGAAAAAAAAAGTTGACCAGAAAAATGTCTTTTCTAACACCTTATTTCACCCATGTTCAGCATTAGATTTAAGATACATGAAGGCAGAAGATTTTCCCCATTTTTCCATCACTGCTGGATCCTCATGACTAGAATAGTGCCTAACACATTGGGAACATCCAATATTCAAAAAATACATGGGGAATAAAAATATTCCCAACCTTTTTTAAAACAGTATTTTCAAAGAGATGCTTAGAAGATGAGAGGGTTCAGATTACATAAATTGGGTACAATAAAATAAAAACTTATTTCTACTGACTATATGACATTTTTATATGTTCAGGTATGCAAAGTAACAACTATAATAGTCCTGTAGATTTATTAGTTGAGTACCCAAAACCTGTCAAGATGCTAGAAAGCTAATGGGATATACTTATATTTGCAAATTGATATTATATATATTTCATATGTATTTATAAATATATTATATTGTATTTATAGTATATATATTTGCAAATGGATAGTTTAGAATTTTCTGGCATTATATTGCAATATTCATAAATGAAATAGATTAAGTAAAAATTTCTTTTGGTGTTTTTAAATAAAGAAATAAACTATGACCTTACATTTAACTACGTGAAGAAAATACTGGACAGCATGTTGATAGAGTTGTAGGGCTTCCTCATAGTTCCCAGCCTTGTCTTCCTGGGCTGCTTTGCTAGCAAGATCTATTGCTTTCTGTTTGAGGAGAAGCAAAATCATACCATCAAAATCAAAGCATAAGTGCAAGTTTGAAGTAAATAATCAATGGAAAGTCATTTTTAAAAAATACAATCTTAAAACAAATTCATCTTTCTTTCTAAATTACAATAACATCCTATATAATAAAACCCTAATATGCAAATTGAGCAAACAGTAGTCCAACCAGCCAAACAACTGGTCACTATGATGCACTCTGACCACCAGGGGGCAGACGCTCAATTGGAGGAGCTGTCCCCTGGTGGTCAGTGTGCTCTCACAGGGGCAGACCACTCAGCCAGAAGCCAGGCTCACGGCTGGAGAGAGCAGAGATGGTGGTGGGAGTCTCTCCTGCCTCCGCTGGAGGCAGGCAGTAAGGAGCAAGGGAGTTCCAGACTGCGAGAGGGATGTCTGACTGCCGGCTTAGGCCCAAAACATTTGTAGTAACATGGAATCTACATATATAAAAGGCTAAGTGACCATAACATCTGAAACAACCAAACAAACGACCCAATAGACTGTGTGGGGCAACCAGGCTGGCAGGGGGTTTGGGAGGGATGACCAAACGACTGAGCCGCAGGCTGCATTGGGCTACCAGGCCTGCAGGAGGATCAGTTGGGGGCAACCAGACTGGTGGGGGGAGAGGACATAATGAGGGGTGACCATGTTGGTGGGGTGGGGACAGTTGAGGGCAACCACGCCCGGAGGGGTGCAGCAAGGGGTGACCAGGCTGTTGGGGGGTGGGGTGTAGTTGGGGACAACCACTCCAGGAGGAGGTTCAGTAAGCGGCAACTACGCCTGCCGGGGGGGGGGAGTATGAGGGGGGACAGTTGGGGGTGACCAGGCCAGCGGGGGGGGGGGGGGCAGTTAAGTGTGATCAGGCAGGCAGGCAGGCGATCAGTTAGGAGCCAGTGGTCCCAGATTATGAGAGGAATGTCCAATTGCAGGTTAAGGCCCGATACCGCAGTTGGACAATCTCCGAGGGGTCCCGGATTGGAGAGGGTGAAGACTGGGCTGAGGGACCCCCCCACCCCTCCATGCACAAATTTTATGCGCTGGGCCTCTAGTATATTTATAATTAAAGTTTTTGGAAAGAAACAATTTTTACACATAGCACAAGTTCAACTATTTGAAACAACAGGTAAAAAAAAAAAGCACAGGAAAAGGATGGGAAATTTAACAGAATTTATCTTTGATAAGACTTTAATTTTTTCATTTTCTACTTCCACATCTTCTAAAAATGTCCATAATACACACAGACTACTTTTGAAGTATTTTTTGTTAAAAAAAATTCCCCAAAATAAATTCATACAAATTCATCCTACTGTATGACAATGTAAAAGCAAGTAAATGGTATAAGAGTAACTGGATATCCATAAGCAAAGAGAGAGAGAACTTGAACTTCAACTTAAACCCCATACTTTGTATACAAATTAACTCAAAATGAATTATGGACTTAAATATAAAATATAAAATTATAAAATCTTAGTTCTTAGACTTGATGCCAAAAGTATAATATATAAAAAGGAAAAACAATTTTTTTCATCAAACTTAAAAACTTTTGGTCTGTAAGAGATTCTGTTAAAAGGACAAGCTATAGACTGGGAGAGATATTTGCAAATTACATGCTCAGCACAAGAGTAGTATTTGGAACCCAAAAGCGTGGCTCAATGGTTGAGCACTGACCTATGAAACAGGAGGTGGAATATATAAAGAGCTCACAAAACTCAACAGTTATAAAAAGAATCTAAGGAGAAAGACATGAAGAGACATTTCACCAAAGAGGATATACAAGTATAAACACATGAAAAGATGTTCAACATCATTAGCCATTAGGGAAATGCAAATTAAAACCACAATGAGATGTCACTACACATCTATCAGAATGGCTAAAATAAAAATCAGGGACAATATCAAATAGTGATGAGGATACAGAAAAATTGATCACTCATATACTACAGGTTAGATGTAAAATGATACAACCACTCTGGCAAACTGATTTGTTACAAATATAAACATGCAACTACCATATGAACCAGCAACTGCACTACTGGGCATTTATTCCTGAGAAACCAAGACCTATGTTCATGCAGAAACTTGTACATGAATGTACCAGATGTCTGTCAACCATTGAATGATAAACTGTGGTAGATCCCTACCATGGAGTATTATTCAGTGCACAAAGGGACTAGGGATACAGAGATGTAGGGAATGAGGGGGCGAGGGGAGTGCGGGGGGAATTAAGTGACTGTGGTTATAAAAGGCCAGGAGGGATCCCTCTGGATAGAACTATTCTATATCATGATGGTAGTGATGGATACCTGAACCTACCCCTGACAGAACCCTACACACACTCAAATATACACTAGTACAAATGAAAGTGGAGAGATCTGAACAGGATTGGTGGAATGGATCAGTGTGCCCATCCTGGTTGTGATCCTGTATTACAGTTTCACAAGATGCCACCATGTAAGGCAACGGGATAAAGAGTACACAGGATCTCCGTATTATTTCTACACAACTGCTTGTGAATCTATAATTATGTCAAAAGTAAATTTTTCATTTTAAAAAACTACCTTTAATTTAAAAAATATACATACAAGTAAAAAACAAGCACGGTTTATTTAAATATTCCAACTGGATTAATTTAGGTCGTAAAACTGTATGCAACAGAAATAAGAGCCTGAAGGGAGGAAAAATGATCATGATTATACTATATTAAAAGTAAGCACATAACTCAGGTAAGGAAACATTATTCAAACAACCCTCCAAACCAATCACGTGTAATATTGTATTTTGAAGCAGACTGCAGAGAAAGAATGAAAGCTGTAAATGGGAGAAGAGATATTCACTGGGGCACTATGCACCGGTGTTGTAGCAGCAGGGAAGAACAGAAGTCATATGCTTTCAAATTAACAAAAGCAGAAGTTACCTGTTTCACATCTCAACTAGCCTGAACTTAAAGCCAAATTTTTGAAAGTTTGGTAAACCAGGCAAAATATAAAGGTCTCCGAGTTGTAGCATGTGGTCACCTGGTGGGTTATGCGCCTGGTTATACAAAAATGTATCAGGAGGGCTCAGTGGCTAAGCCAGGTGCAGAAATAAGTTCATATTATTTTTATTCACTGTGCCACTCACCACACAGTCCCCTCATCCGAGGTTAGCCCTCTTTTACGTACTAAACTGACCTTTGTTAAAGTGCTTCAACCAGTATTTAATAATTATCTCCAAATACAGTACCCTGACTTTAAACCAAGCCTTCTCTCATGATGGACATGTATCTACACCATCCAATATAGGAACCACTAGCCACGACTTCTGCGCACTTGTGGTTAGTGTGACTGAGAAGTTTTAAATTTTCTTTAAGCAAAATTTAAACAGCCACATGTTGCTACTGTACTGATAACACATGTTAAACCTTTAATCAAGGATGATGATTTTCCCTGCTGAATGCCCCACTTCACTCTTGTTTCTGTTAGCATTTTTAATTTGAAATGAAATTAACTGTGTCTTGCTGTGGTTTGGGAGTGCTAGCAGTTCTTTTAGAATACAATCTGACCATGCCCCCTACCATCCGCCCTGGTTAAATCCACTATCACATGGGTCAATACTAGTGCCCAGTCTCCTCGGTGGTCAGCCCCCACACTTGCCACCCTACAGCAGCCAGTGCAGGGCACCCATAGATGCCTACTGCAAACAAGAAAACCCAAGCGCTCGAGGCCAAGTCACATTACTGAAGCCCCAGATCCATTCTGAGGATAGGAGACACTTTCAGAAAGATCTCAATGTCCACTCCACAGAGGTCTAACGATTAAGTCTAAAACTTTAGGGTTTCTTGATTGGTGTATAAAATAACCATGCTCACGGCGGCGGTGGAGTGGGAAAGTGGAGCCGCCACAACGTAATCAAAAAAACACCCCCTGGTCTTATAGACACTACATTCTGGGAGCCACAGAAGAGTGCACACAAAACGCATATACTCAATGGACCCACGGATCCTTCGGAGCCCCAGACTGTCCTCACGTTTCTATTCAGTTGACAGCTCGAATGAAAGAGCTCTGCTGCACCAGCCCGGGGACCTGAGCGCGAACCACGGACCCCCCTACTCTCAACGGGTCGGGAACAGTGCTTTGCAAACGTTTCGTGCTTCCCACTCTCTCTGACACGGATTGGAGCGTCTGCTCACAGCGCTGCCCAGTTCGGTTCAAATGCGGCTGTTGTGAAGGAAAAGGAAAAGTCTCAACGTAGACTAGAGTCTCAGAAAGCCATTGGGAGACCCCGGAAGCCAGCGGAAAGCACCGGACTCCCCCCCGACTTGCGGCGGGCCGCCGCCCTCCTCCTCCCTCCTCCCCGCCCCCCGCCCCGCGCCTCCAGCCCTCCAAGGGGGTGGGAAAACAGTAATACCTGGAGGTTGGTCGAGGTGGATGCCATGGCGGGGATCCGAGGCGGTTCCCTGGGGAGGAACGGGGGCACAGGGCCGGGAGCGGCGACGTCGAGTTGCGCCGGGAGGAGCTCCAAACGTGCACAGGTTGGGGACTCTCGGACCCCTAGCAGCGGTATCCCTTCTGGAATTTGTTCCGAAACCACACGGAGCTCCGAGAGCCCCCTACCCTCCTCACAAAACTTCCGCAATCCCGAGCCCCTCCGGGCTCTAGTCCCACCTCTGGCCCCAGAACTTCCGCTTTCGTCATCAGCTCGCGCACTACCCCGTTCTCAGTCAACCAGGTCTCGCCTTAGCCTGGGGGCATCGCGAGACTAGCAGAGGCTTCCCGGGAACCCGCCGAGATTTGGCGGAAGTCCGGCTGGGCGCGGGCGCACTACGGCTCCAGCCTAGGGACCTGGCAGGAACAATTCCTTTTTCTTCTTTTTCGGAAGTCCTATAGTTTAAGATGGGTTACTGGCTCTGGCTCCTCTCACGCCACACCATGGAGCATGCTCAGGCTCTCCGCAGCTTTTGAGTTGGAAAATGTCGTCTTTGCTCCAAGATCCACCGGTGTGGACTTTGGTTCTCTTACCTGCCTCATTTAGTCTGTGGCCTCCTGGGCAAAATGGGGCTGAGTACAGTGCCTACCTCGGGGTTGTGAAGAGTGCCAGTCCGCAGAGCACAGTGACTGGCGAGCATTGAGATCCGAGTGCGTGTTATCGCTCACCCTTCACATCATCCCGCAAGCGTTTTTCCAGTGGCTATTGCCATGGCTCCAGGAGGTCTTGAGGTCATTAGTATAGGTATGGCCACTGCCCTCAGGAGCCTGCATTAAGATCATGTGTGTTTGCATACCAAGTTTAATAGCTTGAGAGGTTAAGTGCTTTGTATGAGATCACATAAGTGCGGGGCTATTGTTTGCAGTCCTAATCCGCTTTTTCTTCTTTCATAGTTAAGTGTGTGTGTGTGTGTGTGTGTGTGTGTGTGTGTGTGTGTGTGTGTTGGGGGTGTGGGGGGGTCAGAACAAGTCTCCCAAAGATGTGTCTCTGTGGTGTGAAGATTGAGCTAAAGGCAACTTTAGTCGCAGGCTCAAGAAAAACCCGTGCCCTTCCCTTAACTATTTGGAGGAAGCTGAATTAGGGGCCGGGTCCATAACAAACAACTATTAGAGATAACATCTTTTGACCTATGTGTAAAGCAGGGAAAACTTCTTTTTGCTAAATAGCTGCTGTTCTTCACATTGAAGCGCCCATCCCTAGCTCTGAATGTCATGTATATCCATGTTTCCTTTCTATCTCTGAACCTCGGTGCATGGGGAGGGGGTTGGGGAATGGGGATAGGGGGAGGGGAGTTGTCTCGGATTCTTTCATGTATGCAGGGTACCCATACGTATGTATGTATTAAATTTGGTTATTTTCTCTTGCTAATAGGTCTCATATCTATTTGGTTATTAGACCAGTCAGAAGAACCTTGAGGGCATAAGCTCAAAGGAAAGGGAATAGATGTCTATTTAATTTTATTTCCCACTCCCCAATTCTTTTCAGTCTTCTGCCATCTTCTAAGTAATTAAAGCACTTTCCTCTCCCTTAATATTTGATAATGTCAACTACCTAATTTAGAAATCTCACTTGTATAACGTTCTATATTACTTTTATATCTCCTTCACTGTCTCCCTTTCATACTCCTTTCTACCTGTAGAATTTCCTCAAGTCTGTTGTGTCTTCTCCCTTACTACTGTATCTCTTTCTGCTTACCTTATCCTCTTCCCGGGCTTCAGGTATCAACAGCATAGAAATGATCTCTGTACCCATCCTGTCCTATGTCCTGCATTTGCTACTAACTCCAACGATCTCCAAAAACCATGGGGTTTTCCCACAAATTCCAAGCAAATTAATTATCTTTCACCCCCAAATTTTCTCTGATCTCTCATCAGAATGATTTCACTAAATTTCCATCATCCAGATTCAAAGCTCAAAGTTCTCTCTTTGTCTCTATCCTCCAGTGCTCCTTTTCAGCCCTCACTCCCCTTCCAATAACAGATAAAAGTCTGACTCCAGCCTTTAGTGTTAATGTATGATAGACACTTAATAAATATTAAACCATTTAACTGAGCTGTTTAAAATAAGTTCCTGGTTTCTTACTGACTATGAAATAAACTTAATTTTGTCTGGAGACGCAGACTCCAATTTACCTTTCTTTTTGTTGTGTTGTGTTCTGTTTTTGTTTTTTGTTTTGGTTAATGCTCATCTGAATATTTTTTCATTGTGTTTTTTTCATTTTTATTTTTAGAGAGAGTAGAAGGGAGGTAGGAAGAGAAACAGAAAAAGAGAGAAGAAGAAGAGAGAGAAACATTGATGTGAGAGATATATATTGATTGGTTGCCTCCCACACATGCCCCAAATGGGGCTAGGAGTCAAACCTGCAACTCAGGTACATATTCTTGATTAGGAATTGCCTTTGGTCCATGGGTGATGCTCTAATCTCTGAGCCAAACCAGCCAGGGTTCCAGTTTACCTTTCAATTCAATCGCTAAACATTCACAGAATACCCTCTAGATACAAGTCTACTAGGCATTGATAAAACTATGAAAATGGCCTTGGCCAATTTGGCTCAGTTGTTAGAGTGTTGGCCTGTGAACTGTAGGGTCTTGTTTGATTCTAGTCAAGGGCAAGTACCTTGGTTGCAGGCTCGATCTCCAGACCAGGCGTGTGTGGGAGACAACCAGTTGATGTGTCTCTCTTACATCAATAGTTCTTTCTTGTCTCTCCTCCTCCCTTCCATTCTCTCTAAAAAATCAATGGAAAAAAATGTCACTGAGTAAGAATTAACAAAAAACAAAACAAAAAATTTTGAAGATTAATAAGATGCTATTTATGACTTTACAATTTAGTGGGAGACATGGACACATACTAATAAATAGAGGGTTCATTGAGATAGTGAATACCGCCACATGCCAGGCTGATTTAAATGCCAAAAATGAACAAAATAATAAAAAAACTCCTTTTTTTAATCAGCAATAATAAGTCATACTGATACCATGTACCTCCTAACACACAATGAAAAGAGTCAGTAGGCTGATAGGTGCATCTGTGGGTTTAGTTTGCAACAGGGTTTCTTATCCAGCCCCTCCAGGACCAAATGAATCTCACTCAGACCATCTTGAAGAAAATGCATGATATGAAAGCCCTCAGAGCATGCCAGCCACTTGTTAAATCACTAGCTCTGACCTGGAACACAACCATCAGAAAAACGACACTCTGACAGTGCTCGTCATGTGAAGGATGTGAGTCAGGCTGTCCTCAGCAGGAAACCTGTTCTCCATATGAGGTAGCATACCTTTCTGATCATGCTCAGTAATCCTGGAGGCCCAGCCCTTTCTCCCTGATTGCTGTTTGTTTATTCCTTTGAAGCCACAGAGAGCTTCTGGACTGATAAGTGGGTTCAAGAATTGACACATCAACCATCAGTCAGCCATGTGACGGAAGGTGTGTTGACCTAAGTACCTATCCTGTCTCTGTTGATGACCTCCAGGCAAAGGTGACATACATCATTAGCATGGATGGAAAAGATGAGGACTCTGCCTTCAGCCTAACCCCATGGTCCCCCAGACTATGGTTACCAGGAACATGATAATGCAATTATAAAAGTCAATTTTATTTTATTTTTAAATTTTTTATTAATGTATTACATGTATACATATCTTCCCATTGCCCCCACACTCGGATGCATACTCTAATCCCCCAGTGTCTTGTGTCCATTGGTTATGCTTATATGCATGCATATAAGTTTTTCAGTTGACCTTTTATCTATCCCACCTCTCCCTAACCTTCCCACTATAATTTGAGTCTGTTTGATGCTTTACTGCCTCTGTAACTATCTTTTTGTTCATCAGTTTATAATGTTCTTTATTATCCATAAATGACTGAAATCATGTGGTATTTTCCTTTCATTGACTGGCTCATTACACTTAGCATAATGCTCTCCAGTTACATTCAGGTTGCTGGAAATAGTAAGAATTCCTTCTTTTTTATGGCAGCATAATATTCCATTGTGTAGATGTACCATAGTTTTCTGATCCACTCATCTGCTGACAGGCACCTAGGCTGTTTCCAAATCTTAGCTATTGTAAATTGTGCTGCTATGAACACAAGGGTGCATAAATCCTTTCTGATTGGTGTTTCTAGTTTCTTAGGATATATTCCTAAGAGTGGGATTGCTGGGTCAAATGGGAGTTCCATTTTTAGTTTTTTGAGGAAACTCCATACTGCTCTCCATAGTGGCTACACCAGTCTGCATTCCCACCAGCAGTGCACGGGAGTTCCTTTTTCTCCGCTTCCTCACCAACACTTGTTTTTGGTGATTTGTTGGTGATAGCCATCCTGACAGGTGTGAGATGGTATCGCATTGTCGTTTTGATTTGCATTTCTCAGATAATTAGTGACTGAGCATGTTTTCATGTGTCTCTTGGCTTTCCTTCTGTCTTCTTTTAAAAAGATTCTATTTAGGTCCATTGCTCATTTTTTTATTGGGTCCTTTATTTTCCTTTTATTAAGTTGTATAAGTTGGCTGTAGATGTTGGAGATTAAAATTTTATTAGTGATAACTTTTGCAAATATGTGCTCCCATACAGTGGGCTTTCTTGTTGTTTTTCTTGATGGTTTGTTTTGCTGTGCAAAAGCTTTTTATTTTGAGGTAGTCCCATTTGTTTATTTTATCTTTAGCTTCCATTGCCCTTGGAGCAGTTTTAGTAACGAAGTTCCTTCGACATATGTCTGAGATTGCGCTGCCTGTGGATTCCTCTAGTATTTTTATGGTTTCCCGTCTTATGTTTAAATCCTGTATCGATTTGGAGTTTATTTTTGTGTATGATGTAAGTTGGTAGTCTAGTTTCATTTTTGTGCATGTATTTGTCAAATATTAATTGAGCATAGGGGTTTGGGTCAATATCTGGATTCTCTATTCTATTCCATTGGTCAATGTGTCTGTTCTTGTGCCAGTACCAGACTGTTTTGAGAACAGTTGCTTTGTAATATAGCTTGAAATCTGGTATTGAGATCCCACCTACTTTATTCTTCTTTCTCAGGATTACTGTGGCTATTTGGGGTCTTTTTTTAAATTTTTTTATTCCAGATGAATCTTTGGAGAGTTCTTTGTTTAGAGGATTTGTCCAAATGCCGCTGGTATTTTAATGGGGAGTGCACTGAATCTATAGATTGCTTTGGGTAGTATGGACATTTTAATGATGTTGATTCTCCCAATCCATGAGCATGGTATGCTCTTCCATCTGTTTACATCTTCCTCTATCTCTTTTTTCAGTGTCCTGTAGTTTTCTGTGTATAGGTCTTTTACCTTCTTATTTAAGTTTATTCCTAGGTATCTTAATTTTTTTGGTGCGATGGTAAATGGAATTGCTTTTTTAGTCTCTCTTTCTGTAAGTTCACTATTAATGGATAGAAATGCCATAGATTTCTTGGCATTAGTTTTGTATCCTGCTACATTGCCGAATTCATTTATTAAGTCTATTAGTTTTTTGATGTAATATTTCAGGTTTTTATGTACAGTATTATGTCATCTGCAAATAAGGACAGCTTTACTTCTTCTTTTCCAATTTGGATGCCTTTTATTTCTTCTTCTTGTCTAATTGCAATGGCTAATACTTCCAATACTATGTTGAACAAGAGTGGTGAGAGTGGGCATCCCTGTCCTAGAGGAAAAGGTTTTAATTTTTGCCCATTTGGTATGATGTTAGCTTTGGGTTTATCATATATGCCGTTTATGATGTTGAGATAGGAACCTTCTATTCCCACCTTGCTGAGAATTTTTTATCAAGAAAGGGTGTTGGATTGTGTCAAATGCTTTTTCTGCATCAATTGATATGACTATGTGATTTTTATCTCTCAATTTGTTTATGTGATGTATCACGTTTATTGATTTCTGAATATTGTACCATCTTTGCATTCCTGGGGTAAATCCTATTTGGTTATTGTGTGTGATCTTTCTGATGTAGTGCTGGATCTGATTTGCTAGAATTTTGTTGAGGATTTTGGCATCTATGCTCATGAGGGATATTGGCCTATAATTCTCTTTACTTGTGTTGTCTTTATCTGGTTTTGGTATTAGGGTGATACTGGCCTCATAGAAGGTGTTTGGAAGTGTTCCTTCTTCTTGAATATTTTGGAATAATCTGAGGAGGATAAGTTTAATACTTCCTTGAATGTTTCATAAAACTCTCCTGTGTTGCCATCTGCTCCTGGGCTTTTGTTTGCTGGACGCTTTTTGATGACTGCTTCAATTTCTTCCATAGTTATTGACCTATTGAGATGTTTAGAATCTTCCAGATTGAGTTTTGGAAGGTTATATTTTTCTAGGAATATGTCCATTTCTTCCAGGTTGTACAGTTTGTTGGAATGGCGTTGTTCATAGTATCTTTTAACAATCCTTTGTGTTTCAGTGGGGTCTGTTGTTATTTCTCCTCTTTCATTTCTGATTTTGTTTATTTGGGTCCTCTCTCTTTGCTTCTTGGTGAGCCTGACTAGAGGTCCATCAATCTTGTTTATCCTTTCAAAGAACCAGCTCATGGTTTTCTTGATCTTTTGAATTGTTTCTTTGGTCTTTATGTCGTTGATCTCTGCTTTGATCATTACTATTTCCTTCCTTCTGCTTACACTGGGCTTTTCTTGTTGCTCTCTTTCTAGCCCTTTGAGTTGTGGAGTTAGGTAATTTATTACCATTGTTTTTTGTTTTTAGGCTTGTAGGGCTATGAACTTCCCTCTCAAGACTGCTTTCACTGTGTCCTATAGATTTTGTATTGTTGTGTTGTCATTGTCATTTGTTGCCATGATGTTTTTTTATTTCTTCCTTGATCTCTCCAGTTACCCATTGTTTAATAGTGTGCTGTTTAGTCTCCATGTGTTTGATTTCTTTAGATTGTTTTTATTTTGTAGTTGGATTCCTGTTTTATGCCACTGTGAACTGAGAAGATGCTTGATATGATTTCTATCTTCTTGAATTTGAAGAGACTTTGCCTATAACCCAACAGATGGTCTATCTTTGAAAATGACCCATGTGCACTGGAGAAGAATGTATATTCTGTGGCTTTGGGGTGAAATGTTCTGAAGATGTCAATTCCATCTGGTCTAGTGAGCCATTTAGGATTGATGTTTCTTTGATGATTTTTTGTTTAGAGCATTTGTCCAATGGTGATAGTGGGGTATTAAAATCTCTTACTATGATTGTATTGCTGTCAATTTCTCCCTTGATATCCTTCAGGAGTTTTTTATGTATTTGTGTGCTCTTATATTGGGTGCATATATGTTCACCAGAGTTATTTCTTCTTCTTGCATTGTTCCCTTTAGTATTATGAAGTGGCCTTCTTTATCTCTTGTTATGTCCTTCACTTTGAGATCTACTTTGTCAGATATAAGTATTGCTACCACAGCTTTTTTTTAAATTTCATATTTGCCTGAAAAACCTTCTTCCATCCCTTCACCCTCAGTCTATGTGCGTTGTTTTTTTTTTTTCCTGAGGTGGGTTTCTTTTAGACATGAGATATATGGGTCATGTTTTCTCATTCAATCCATTATCCTATGTCTTTTGATTGGAGCATTTAATCCATTTACATTTAAAGTTATTATTGATAGGTACTTATTTGTCACCATTTTTATTCTTTTTTTAAAAATTTTAATTAAATCTTTATTATTCAGATTATTACATTTGTTTTTCTTTTTTTCCCCCTCCATAGCACCCCTCCACCCAGCTCCCACCATTCTCTCCCTCCCATTGACCTCATCCATAGGTGTATGATTTTTGTCCAGTCTCTCCCTGTATACTCCTCACCCCTTTCCCCCTGAGAATTATCAGTCCACTCCCTTTCAATGCTCCTGATTCTAGTATATTCACCAGTTTATTCTGTTGATCAAATTTTTAATTCACTTAATTTTTAGATTCACTTGTTGATAGATACGTATTTGTTGTTCATAATTTTTGACTTTAATCTTTTTCTTCTTCCTCTTCTTAAAGAGTACCTTTCAGCATTTCATATAATACTGGTTTGGAGTTGATGAACTCCTTTAGCTTTTTCTTATTTGTGAAGCTCTTTATCTTCCCTTCAATTCTGAATGATAGCTTTGCTGGATAAATTATTCTTGGTTGTAGGTTCTTGCTATTCATCACGTTGAATATTTCTTGCCACTCCCGTCTGGCCTGCATCGTTTCTGTTGAGAAATCAGCTGACAGTCGTATGGGTGCTCCCTTGTAGGTAATGAACTGTTTTTCTCTTGCTGCTTTTAATATTCTCTCTTTGTCTTTTGCTCTTGGTATTTTAATTATGATGTGTCTTGGTGTGGTCCTCTTTGTATTCCTTTTATATGGGGTTCTGTGTGCTTCCTGGACGTGTAAGTCTATTTCTTTCACCAGATGTGGGAAGTTTTCAGTCATTATTTCTTTAAATAGGTTTTCAGTATGTTGCTCTCTCTCTTCTGGCAATCCCACAATTCTGATGTTGGTACGTTTGAAGCTGTCCCAGAGTCTCCTTACATTATCTTCACATTTTTGTATTCTTTTCTCTTCTTGCTTTTCCAGTTGAGTGTTTTCTGCTTTTTTATATTTCAAATTTTTGACTTGATTCTTGCCTTTCTCTAGTCTGCTGTTAGGACTCTGTATAATATTTTTTATTTCAGTCAGTGAATGTTTAATTTTTTTGGTCCTTTTTCAATTTTAGTTGGACCTTTACCATCTCTAGTTGGCTCTTTTGCATCTCTAATTGGTCCTTTTTCATCTCCTCTTGGGACTTGATAAATTTATCCATCTTTTCTAGCATATTCTTGAAAAACCTTATAGGCGTGGTTTTGAACTCTATATCCAGTCTTTTTTTTCCTCCATTTATTTTGTTTGTGATCCCTTCCCTTGTCTCGGCATTTTCACTATGTCGGGGAAACTTCGGTGTTGAGTTCAGCCTTATAATGCCAGACTTGCAAAGCCGCAGAAGCCTCTGTTGAGCTTGGGATGGGTGGAGTCTCAGGGCTTAAGGGACCACCTTGCCTTCCAGTCGGCCCCACCCTCCATGGCCCCTGAGTCTCACGTGACTGGGTAATGGCTGGAGCGGTCCTTTTGTGCGCGCCTGCAGTGCTTCTAGACCGCTGCCTTTCCAGCTCCCCTGCGCACCAGGACCACACGAGTCTAGGTCTCCAGGGTTTCTCCCGAAACAGGAGCTTAGTGGACTCAGAAGTGGCACAGTTGGGAGGGTCTGTCTCCCGCCCACTCGAGAAAGTCAGTGGCACAATCAGCAATCTGTCCTTCGCGCAGTGCTGTGCGCGCCGCCACCAGCCCTCTGATCTTTTGCGACTCCCCTAAATTTCCGGCACTTCTCCCTTTTCACAGTCGAAACTCACCTCATATGAGTTTCGGCTGGATCTGGGGTTCAGTGTCATAAGAGAAGGGGTTCAATGCCGTTGGGAGTCTCCGTTTCCCTCCCGCCAGAGAAAGCCAGCCAGGTACTCGGGCACCCGCTCTCTCTGCGTGTGCGTCTCCGTACCTCAGCTTTTTGCAGCTCCTCTGGGTCTCCGTGAGCCCCTCTCTTTCCTTCTAGCTGTAGAACTTCCACTCAGCCAACTTTCCTGTGGTTCTGGATGATGTCTGTTCTGTCTTTTAGTTGTAGGTTTGAAATTGTTGTGCGAGGCAGCAGTGTAGGTGTTTACCTATGCCGCCATCTTGGATTCCCCATTTTTATTCTTTACTGGTGTGTATCTTCTTCGCTCTTCCTTTCTTCCTTTCTTCTTTCCTTCCTTCCTTCCTCCC
>JAAGEH010000480.1:15167938-15181631 GCA_011751065.1 Lasiurus cinereus
TCTCTCTCTCTCTCTCTCTCTCTCTCTCTCTCTCTCTCTCTCTTTCTTTCTTTCTTTCTTTCTTTCTTTATTTCTTTTTTACAGCAGACCCTTTAACATTTCTTGCATTGTTGGTTTGGTGGCAATAAATTTCCTTAGTTCTTTTTTGTCTGTGAAGCTCCTGATTTCACCTTTAATTTTGATAGATAGTTTTGCTGGATACGGTATTCTTGGATTCAGACCCTTCCTTTGCATGACTTTGTATATTTCATTCCCTTCCCTTCTGGCCTGATGAGTTTCTGTTGAGAAATCAGTTGCTAGTCTGATGGAGGTTTCTTTGTAGGTAACTTTCTGTCTCTCTCTGGCCCCTTTTAAGATTCTTAATTTGTTGTTGGTGTTTGCCAATTTAATTATAATGTGCCTTGGTGTCAGTCTTTTGGGGTTCATTTTGCTTGGGACTCTGAGCTTCTTGGATTTGTTTGGTTTTTTTCTTTCCTGTATCAGGGAATTTTTCTGTCATTATTTCTTCAAACAAGTTTTCTATTCCTTGCTCAGTTTCCACTCTTTCTGGAACCCCTTTTATGCGGATGTTGTTTTGTTTTGTGTTATCCCAAAATTCTCTTAGGCTCTCCTCCTGCTATTTCCTTTTTTTTTTTTTTCTAGAAGCTGCTCTACTTGCGTATTTTTTTTTTCATTTTTTAAATTAAATTTATTGGAGTGACATTGGTCAACATGATCATATAGGGGTGAGTTTGTATGTTATAAGATCTGTATGTTGTGCCATATATTCCCCACCCAAAACCACATCTTCTCTTGTCACTCTGTATCAGGACCTCTATTCTGAAATCTTAACCTTGAGACTTCTAGTCCAAAATCATAAGTAACACAGTAGAAACAAAATCAGAGATGAAACAAAAATGAACCAAGAGGTCCTTGGTTAATATGATATTAACACTTGATTTTCAAAAGTCTGTTATCTTGCATGTTTATCTGAAGCTTTGGTGTTGGGGTGCCAGCGAGAGCATATACAAAGCCATTGGGCGTATATAAAGCTGAAGAAATAAGATGGGATTGTGGGCAAATATCAGTCTTTCAGTTTTCCTTTATTTCTTTCCTTTAAGTGTCAGGGGTTGATCCTGTCATTCAGCAGAATAGGGCGACTTCATTGCAGTTTTGATTGTCATGGAACTCAGGTTTTCTCTCAGCACCACATACACACTGGGAGACATCGAAAGAAGGTCCGACGGAGACAGTGGCTCAGTTGAATCACTTTGGATTATTGAGATGGGAATAAAAACAGAAGGAACATAACCTTTGTTTTCTGTTGGCCATGAAACTTCATATGGCTGGGAGCTGTAGTGTTTCCCGAAGGCTTTGTAATTGGAGATGTCGGGTTAGAGGTACTACAAGGGGTTTTCAGGGATGTTTTTGGCCATAATAACCTTGTAGTCTCGAAGGATGTCCACGAAGGACAGCATTGACAGCCAGCCCTTATTGTAGGGCTCCACAGACTGGAACCTCACTTCTATGCTCTCAGCGTGGTCCACCCAGCTGAAAGTGATCCCTCCCAGTTAGCTCTTGCTGAACCGTAGGAAGATCCCAGGTATCTTGTCTTTCAGTAGGAGGCACTCCTTCTCTTTTCTTGAGTATTTTTTCCTACCTTGTCTTCTACCTCACTGATGTGGTCCTCTGCTTCTTCTAGTCTACTTTTGATGGTTTCTATTGAGTTCTTTACAGCAGCGATGCCATTTTTCATTTCTTCTTGATTCTTCTTTATTTCCTCTTGGTTCTTACTCATATTGTATAATTTTTCTTCCATTCTTTTCAGCCACCTTATGACCATTTCTCTGAATTCTTTCTCTGGCAGGTTGCTTGCCTCCATATCTTTTACTTCCTTTTCTGGTGATGCCTGCTTTTCTTTTATATGTGGGTTGTTTCTTTGTCTGCCTATGGTCTCTCTTCTCCAGGTGTCTGGTTATGTATTTCCTTCTCTCCTGCATTGATTTAAAGGCACAAAATACAACACAACCAGGTATAATGCACAAGACACTGAATAAAATGTAAGTAACCACAAATAAAGTGAGCACCAGAGAGAGACAAATTAGGGAGAAGTAGAGAAAGAAGAAAGAAAAGAGGAAAAAAGAAAAGAAAGGAGTGCCAAAATGAAATTGGAAGAAGAGAGAAAAAAGAGAAAGAAAAAGAAGAAAAAAAATAAGAGAGAAAAGAAAGAGAATAAGAAAGAAAAGGGGAACAAATTATATATATGAGGAGAAAACTCCAATAGCACAGCCACTAATCCCAACAAATGCCAGCAACAAATACCTGGAGATTAATACAAACTACAAATAAGAACTAATATCAAGGGAGGCAAGGGAAAACAGAGATAAAAAATGAAAACAAAGTAAACAAAAAGCAAAATAAAACAAGTAGAATAAGCAAAAACAATCTCACAAAAAAGTATAAAAAATTGATATAATCAACGTTCAAGCAAACAACAATAAAAGGACTTAGAGAAAAACAATTTTTTGGATGGTGAAGACAGAGAAGGGAGAGGTGTGTATGGACTTGGAGTAGAGGATTCGAAATTAGATATATAAGTAGGGTGAAATTTTAACCAGGTAAAAAGAAAGAATAGGGAAAATCTAAAGTCGGAAAAGGGTAAGAGAAAGAAGACAACAAAATGGGAAAAGTCAGGAAGAGAGTGATGGCATAAAGGTAGAGTTGAGATAGGGTAAAATGAGGCTAAAGGAAAGATGAAAATAGAACTAATCCCAAAGTAAAATAAAGAGAAAATAAAATGACACTTCTTTTTTCAAAAAGGTAAAAGAGTAGTAGTAATAATACTAGTTGAAAATAAAAATGTAATAATTACAAGGTAAAATCAATTGAGGAAAAAAGAAAAAATTTAGTTTTTTAATTAAAAGATAAAAAAAAATACTCAAAACTAGTTTGGCTCAGTGGATAGAGCGTTGGCCTGGGGACTGAAAGGTCCCAGGTTCTATTCCGGTCAAGGACATGTATCTGGGTTGTGGGCACATCCCCAGTAAGGGGTGTGCAGGAGGTGGCTGTCTCTCTCTCATCGATGTTTCTAACTTTCTATCCTTGTCCCTTCCTCTCTGTAAAAAATCAATAAAATATAAATAAATAAAATAAAAAATAAAAAAATAAAAAATAAAAGAATAGAATGTGCAGTAGTGGAGGTCATTCACTCCCTCTATTGTTCTGTTTGTCACACCTGTTTCCCAGTCAGGATGTTATTGCAGTTCCCTGCGTTCCACTGCTGCTCAGTGTTGTAAGGTAGTTCTGGTTTTTAAGCAGGCTGTGTGTCTTAATCTCTTTATTCTTTTGTGATTACGCAAGAGTCAGTTTGTGAGTCAGCCCCTGGGTGGCAGTGTTTCCAGATTGAGCTCTGAGACTGTAGGTGCTCTCTAGCTTATACTTAGATCCTGCTTTCCCGGTGGCACTCAATACCAGTTTATGGGAATGGGTTGTCCCAGAGCTGGTTCTCTGATGGTTATTTCACACTCTGATCCCCAGGTTCCAGAAAAATAACTTTACCTTTCAGTCTCTTAGGATGTCCCCAATTGGGTGATCCTATATATTGGGCTTTGGATTTGAAGCAAAGGATCTGAAGAGGAAAGAGTGCAAGTCTGCACAGTCCACCTTCGTTCAAGCAGCCAGCACACTTTAATAACTACCAGGCTGTCCTTCTGCCTCACATCAAATGGGTTGCTTTCTAGAGATCCCCTCCATTAGCAGCTCTGAAGACCCCTTTTCACATTCACATATCACGCCCTTCCCAACAGCCACGGATTTCTCTAGGTTCAGTTTTCCACTGGTCCAGTTTCCACAGTGTGTGCATCTCTCTGTTCTGCGGGACCAGAGACCTCATCTTATCCCAGGAGAAATCTGACCTTTCTGTTTGGTATGTAGTGGTCCTCTGAATCCTAGTGTTTGCTCTGATTGGGGAACGGTTTTCTGGGACTCGCAGCTGTTTGGTGGGTGCCTCAGCTTGTAGCTTTTCAGGCTTCTGTAAACATCCACTTTCCCCTTAAGATGGCGCAGTCTCCGTGTTCACGCTGGTGGCTCCGGGAAAAAAAAACCCATGGCAGTGGGGCTGCCTGGTCAGGGGAGCCCCATCCAGAAGCCCCCCACCTTCTTCTGGAGGATAACTGTTCCTTTACTCACCAACAAACACTCCCAGTGCGACTCTCAGCTGTTCTCTCTGTCTGCTCAGCAACAAGGCTCCGGACACGTCCATCTATTCTGCTGCCATTTTTTTCCTCCAAAACTCAATTTTAAATGCCTTCCCCCACTCCTACTCAAACCAAGTGTTTTCTTTTTAGGTGCATAGACTTACATCTGCAAACATTTTCAAAAAGGTGTCAGAAAAAAAAGTTGGTTGTAGTTTTGTGAAGAAGGCATGTAATTACTAGCTACATGTCTAGTGAATGGCACGATAGCACATTTCTGAGTAATGAATGAGGCTAAGAATCTGGGAGAGAGGGTTGTGGGGACAGGACCTGGGAGCCTGGAGTAAAAGGTCAACCTGTCCACTTTAAGATTGGATATCAGCTGGCAACTTTCTTCTTTTGATTTATCATTTTCCCTATTTAGTATTTAAAAACAGAATTGAAAATGATATATTTCAATGGTGAGATGAAAAACCCAAAATTGCTGAACCTAAAAAATGTTTCATGGGAGTCTGCTGTTTCAATGCCCCTTAAGGTCAATCTTTCAACTAGAAAAAAACATTTAATACTCCTAGTCCTACTCTATTTGTTGGACTTTGTAATCAAAGCATGTGGAATGGAATTTCGTTTTTATTGTCTAAAGTTTTACATATCCCCTTCCTTCCTCCCTATTGACTCCTTCTTTCCCCCACCCCAGCCATTTCCATCCTAGACAAGTCCCCACCACCCAGTGTCCATTGGTTATGCTAATATGAATGCATACAAGGCCTTTGGTTGCTCTCTTACCCCTCCTTTCCCCCTCCCCTGCTATTTGTCCCTGGATCTACTTTTGTTCATCATTTTATGTTGATCATTATATCCCACATGTGAGTGAGATCATATGATATTTATCTTTCTTCGATTGGCTTATTTCACTTAGCATAATGCCCTCCAGTTCCATCCATGCTGTTGCAAATGATAAAAGTTT
This sequence comes from Lasiurus cinereus, assembly GCA_011751065.1. Lineage (NCBI taxonomy): Eukaryota > Metazoa > Chordata > Mammalia > Chiroptera > Vespertilionidae > Lasiurus > Lasiurus cinereus. The sequence continues at coordinate 15,173,078 of JAAGEH010000480.1, forward strand.
GTGTGTTTTTTTTTAATAGTGGCATAATATTCATTGTGTAGACGTACCACAGTTTTTTAATCCACCCATTGCTGATTGGCACTTAAGTTGTTTCTAAATCTTAGCTATTATAAATTGTGTTCCTATGAACATAAGGGGTGCATATATTCTTTCTGATGGGTGTATCTGGTTTCTTGGGATTACTGGGTCAAATGGGAGTTCCATTTTTAACTTTCTGAGGAAACTCCATACAAATGGGACTATGTCAAAATAAAAAGCTTCTGTCCCTGACCGGTTTGGTTCAGTGGATAGAGTGTCAGCCTGTGGACTGAAGGATTCCAGCTAAGGGCATGTACCCAGGAGGGGATATGTAGGCGGCAGCTGATCAGTGTTTCTAACTCTCTATCCCTCTCCCTTGCTCTCAGTAAAAAAAAAAAATCAATAAAATATATTTAAAAAAATAAAAAATAAAAAGCTTTTGTATAGCAAAAGAAACCACTAACAAAATAACAAGAAAACTCATTGCATGAGAGAACATATTTGCCAGTGCTATTTCAGATAAGGTTTTAATCTCCAAAATTTACAGAGAACTCATACAACTTAACAAAAGGAAAATAAACAACCCAATCAAAAAATGGGCAAAGATCCTAAATAGACACTTTTTAAAAGAGGACATACAGAAGGCCGAGAAACATATGAAAACATGCTCAAAGCCACTAATCATCTGAGAGATGCAAATCAAAACAACAAGGAGATACCATCTCACACCTGTAAGAATAGCTATCATCAACAAATCAACAAATGACAAGTGCTGGTGAAGATGTAAAGAAAAAGGAATCCTTGTGCACTGCCGGTGGGAATGCAGACTGGTGCAGCCACTGTGAAATGGAATTTTTATTTATATGTGTAAACAGATGTAAACCCTGGGACTCTAAGAAAACACAATAGAATTGATGACACACTTATACTTAAACTAATCAAAACAGGCATACCTCGTTTTTATTTTTTAAATATTTTTTATTGATTTCAGAGAAGAAAGGAAAGGGAGAGATAGGAACATCAATGATAAGAGAGAATCATTGATCTGCTGCCTCCTGTATGCCCTCTACTGGAGGGAATCGAGCCCACAACCCAGGCATGTGCCCTTGGCTGGAATCAAACCCAGGATCTTTTGGTCCACTGGGCGATGCTCTAACCACTGAGCTACTGTCAAGGGTGGCATCTTATTGTATTTCATGGTTGTCTTTTTTTACAAACTGAAAACAAGACCTTCCACCTGCAAAAAAGATTACGTCTTGTGTTATTGCAACACTCCATTGCAGTGGTCCAGAACCGAAATTGCAATATCTTTGAAGCTTACCTATCATGCTTTTCCATCCTGTAACCGACTGATGCTGATTGAGCTCCTATGAGATAGGTAACCCCTGACTCTGCAGTTTATATGTAGCCAAATGAGAAATCAAACACATTCTCTCCAAGAACTTCTAGTATAGTTGGAAAAATAAAACAGTTACTAGCAGAAAGCAGTTTTCACTGTAAACATGAATGATAAATACACTGTGTGTCTTTTGAATTAAAAACAGTTGGTGTGAAATGTTGGCAATGTGGAAAAAGTTGGGGCTGCATTCTATCTAGAGGAAACTTCAGATACAGTGGAGGAACTTCCATGTGTTCATGTAAAAACACTCTGTGCTACTTTGTGCATATTATTCAAGTTATAATTACAAAATGGAAGTCTTGAAAGCTCAAGCGTGTATTCATAATCCTGGTCAAAGTGCACCTTTGAAGATGAAGGATCGGCTAAAAACCACATCCAATTCAATGATTTAATTTCACTCAATGAAAGCTCAAGGTTGCCAAATGATCTCATCACCAAATTGTATTCTAAGGTCATGCTGGGAGAATAGGATGTTCTATGCCAGGCCAACTGCTCCCAAGGGCAACTTCTGACCAATTATATTTTGGAAGTTGTAAAATAGCTGCATTTTTCATTGGAAAATTCCATCCTCCAACTCTGATAGTCTTGGAGAGCTCCCTGGCTTACCTAACCTAGCGTAACAAAGCATTGGGCCAAACATTTATCATGTAAAAGGATGCTTAGTAACGTGTGAACGACAACTAGTAGCAGTCTCAAAAGCAATTTTGTAATAAATTTTATCAATAGGCAACCTGAGTCTAACAAAGTCACATGGAGAAGGCAGCAAATTGTGGTGTTAAGGACAAGTGCCTTCCAGTATCATTATGATCAGGTGTTCACAGGCAGTTAAAACACTGTAACAAGGGATGTCATGGTTGAGGAAATTATAAATAAAGATGTGAAAAGACTGAAATGCTCAGCTTTCATTCTTCATATTTCAGGGTCTATTTTTAAAATGGTAGAACTTTGTAAAAGTAAAAGATTCAAGTTCCCTGTTAAAAAAGAAAGTATACTATCCCCATCAAGGCAAGGAATACCCCCAAAGAAAGTGGTTTTATTGTGCGAGTGAGAAATTCCAGGAAAGGGATATTATAAAAGCCCCCTAAGGAGTAGATTTAGGCCAGGGGAAATATATACCTTGGAGAGAGATGGAGACATTAACTTATTTAGAAGTTGGCTCTCTTCAAAGACCCCAGACTGTAAAATACCGTGTAATTGATCCAAGCAGACAATGTGTCAATTAACAAATCTAAATTGAGTTAACTATTATGTGAAAGGCATCTAACCTTCCAAGCTCCTTCTAAATTTCCCTGAATGAAAAAGGCCAGCATTGTGCATTCATTGTCTAACTAAGGGGTATTACAACACAAATATATTTTAGAAGTGCCAACAGGGATGTTGTAATCTTACTCTGTGTGTCTGCACGTTGTGATGTGGTGGGGAGAGCTCTCTCAGGGCTTGGAATCTTGACCTCTCAGGTTCTAGTCCTAACTTTCTCATTAGAGTCAGGGGTTTCATGGCCCTTCTTACAGAGTTAAGAGAAGAGTTTAGATAAAATGCTGTGTGACTTACTCAGAAGACTCCAGTTCTATCCTCCAGCCAAGCAGCTGCCATGTTTTTGACCTCAGGAAGGTCATTAGCTGCTTTTATCTTTAGTTTGCTTGTCTGGGCAGGGGATGAGCTAAGGCACCTCTGAAATCTCTTGCTGCTTTAAACCAATGCCTCGCAGAAAAGCATAATTACTTGAATTTACTGTGGATGCTTAAGTACCAGACGTAGTAGATATGTATATTTCCATTTCTGTTTTTATGCCAGATTGTCGAGGCACTACTGTAGAGCAGAAAGTATTAGAGATGTTGAAATGAGATCCAAGAACAGGCACTTAATTGCTCTGAAACACTTATCTTTAAAGCTGGACAAATAATTGCTGCTTTACAAGGTTACTGCAAAGATGAGAGATAGTGAACTCGATGTCTGGCTCATAGGGACATTCAACAATTGGTGGAGCTTTTTATTTTTACCCCTATGAACCATTTGATGCCAAGGTGTAGCATTATTCCTCAGGGAAAATAAAAGAGACTTCATAACAATCTACAGTTTCTAAGGCATCACCATGGCAGACACAGCATAATGCCATCTTTTGTAATGCAGATGGCGATCAGGACTGAAATTTTAGGAAAACTTACTAATGGACTCTAGCGGGAGTTCTTTACTCTACAAAGGTATTGGGTGTTACCTTTGCAATGCCTTGTACTCTGATCTTACAGTTACTCTGACACTTAATGCCTACGGTTTGCGAAGGTGGTCAGGGCAGCTCTGCAGACCCCACGTCAACTGGAGGGGCAGAAATATGGACTGGATGAAGGCGCTTCTCAGCTTGGCTTTGTTCTCACCTGTTCTTTTTAGGCTCCATTCTTATTTTCCCATCAGTTCATAAGTTTGTTTCTGCTGTGGACATCCTTCCGAGCCTTAAATAGGGAAGGAAAATGGGTGTCTTGACCTGGATGCATAAACTTGGCTAGATCACATGTCCACAATTAATTCCAGCTGCCATCTTTTCAGCACCATCCCTGGCATGTGGCATCCCCCCACCCCCGCCCCCCCCACTTCTGCATTTTTGCCACATCTGGATACTCTTGGGTGATTCCTCTTTTTCTCAAGCAAACCCAGACCAACATGCAGGTTTCTGCCAGCCTCAGCCATTTCCTTCCCTTCATCATTTGCACCAAGAAGGACCGCCATAAGGAGCAAAGTTAGAAACCCTTTAAATTATACACTAGAAAGCTTGATTCTGAAATCAACTTCGAATGAACCATTCACTGTTCTTGGACCTGAGACTTACTGTTGGTGTCACAAGTGAGCATCGATCTGCAGTGTGTCCAGCTTTGTGGTCCTTCTTAGAGAGTTAAGGGAGGGGCTCAGATGAAATGCTGTGTGATTTAATCAGAACTCTCCAGTTCTACACTCGCCACGCAGTTGGTTTCCTTGTTTTTTGACTCTAGGAAGGTCATTAGCTGCTCCTGTCTTTAGTTTTCTTGTCCAGGAAAGGGGATGAGCTAGGTCATCTCCGAAATTTCTTGCTGCTTTAAGAAAAAAAAAATATATATATATAAATGCTGTGATGGTTTGGCTGGTAGCTGTCTGAATAAAGCACGAGCCCTGATCTCAAAGAGTGTATAACCCATTCCCATACCTAGAGAGGAGCAGAGAGGAGCAGCGGCCGTCCTGGGAGACAGTGTGAGCTGAGCATTCCAGGTGGCAGGTGTTGCAGGAAAAAGACATTGCTGTGGGCTGGGCCAGGCTGGCTACTAAGAGGAAGGACTGCTGAGGTGGCAGGAGAGAGACGGGGGCCAGGCGAGAGGCAGGACGCTGCCCACCTTGTGCTTTGTGCAGATTCTTCCGCAGAGAAGTTCCATGGGCCATTTGTATTTCCCAGTCAGTTCATAAGCTTATCTCTGCTGTGGACATCCTTCATAGCCTTACATAGGGAAGAAAAGTGAGTGTCTTGAACTGGATGCATGAACTTGGCTAGACCACATTAATTTCTATTACTGCCCATGTCAAGGGTTACTGTGACAATGGGAACCCATGTTATTGGGAGGGAGTAGCCCCTTGAGATGTGTACAATACCACCTCTCCCTCTGTTCTGTACATATGCAGGGTGTTTCCCAAAAAATGTATACATATTTTGATTAATTATTAATTCCAATGGGTTAAATCTGAAAAGAAAGAAACATCAATCGAGCTACCAGCTATTAAAGTGTGTATACATCTTTTTGGGACACCCTGTATACATGATAGGTGGGATGGGGTCATATTTATCTTTACAGTTTATTGATTTTATAGAAGAATTTATTCACAAGTTAATTCACACACTTGGGTGATTAAGACCAAATGTCGTAGAGATATATATATTTCCTAATTCTTTGTTATTTCTGAAATATTTCCATGATGGATTTAAAGACTTAAAAAAATCAATTTTAAATAAATCTTGTCAAATGTATCAACACAAATAGCACAAGACTGTGTCCGGGTATCTGGTGGTCTAGCGCCCGACCCCCTCTTTCTTGTTTAGGGGACCGGGTGTTTCTATTTCCAGGACGGCCGCTGCTCCTCTCTGCTCCTCTCTAGGTATGGGAATGGGTTATACACTCTTTGAGATCAGGGCTCGTGCCTTATTCAGACAGCTACCAGCCAAACCATCACAGCATTTATATATATATATATATTTTTTTTTTTTTCTTAAAGCAGCAAGAAATTTCGGAGATGACCTAGCTCATCCCCTTTCCTGGACAAGAAAACTAAAGACAGGAGCAGCTAATGACCTTCCTAGAGTCAAAAAACAAGGAAACCAACTGCGTGGCGAGCTGCTGTGACAAGCCTCACAAACTTGTCAAGCCCCGAAGTTTGGAGGCTGGATGTCCCAGCTGTCATTGGTAGGCCCAGGCTCCCTCTGAAGGCTCTAGGGGGGAATCCTTCTTTGCCTCACCTCACTTCTGCTGGTTGCTGTAATCCTGGCGTTCCTGAGTTTGTAGACAGATGACTCCAGTTTCCATCTCTGTTGTCTCATGTGTTATTGCGTCCACAGTTTCTGTGCATAGTTTTCCCTGTTCTTATACCAATACCAGCCATCTTGGCTTCAGGGCCCACCCAAATCCAGTACAATTTCATCTTAATTTTATTTTCATCGAGATATCATTGATACAAATAAAATGACATTAGTTTCAGGTGTGCAACATAATAATTCACTATGTGTATATGCTGTGAAATGATCATCACAGTAAGAATAACATACATCACCACACACAGTTACATTTTTTTTCTTGTATATCTCATCTTGATTCAGTTACATTTGCAAAGACCCTATTTCCAAATAAGGTCCTATTCACAGGCACTGGTGGTTAGGACTTGGACATGTCTATTTTGGGAGGACACGATTCGACCACAGCACCCAGACTGCCCAAGTGCAGGAGGGAGGCAGGACCCTCTGTGTGGAGGCTGGGGTGGGCAGGCATCTCCCTAAGCACAGAGCATGAACTCACAGCCTCAGTTCGAGTGTTCTTGTCTGAGCTTTTCGATCCTGAGAAAGTGGCCCAAAGTTGTAGGGAGAGCCTGGTTGGACTCCATAATCTGGCCCACTAAGTGGCAGGGACATGTGGGTGGATGAGTGGGGAAGATTTCTGCTCTCCTTTGATTCCTGCTTTATTCTTGAACTTGATTCTCTGGCCTTCCCTTCCGTTCTATCTTTGTCCTAACATCCTTTCAATTAATTCCCTTTCCTTGGTTTAAATTAGACAAAGTTAGGATTTCCTGTTTGCAAGCAAAAACTTTGAATAATGCCAATATCAAGTTAAACTAATTTGTTATACACATATTACCAGAACTTTCCAAAGAGCAGCAGAACCTGGGACCATTAGCTTCAGAAGAGTAACTGCCATTAAGGATGACAGAACATTAACTATGACAGAACGTTAATTATGACAGAACATTAAATATTGACTATTAAGTCACCCTTTTGTTATGAATATCTTATCTATTTTTAATATATTTTTATTTGATTTCAGAGAGGAAAAGAGAGGAAAGAGAGATAGAGACATCAATGTGAGAGAATCATTGATGGGCTGCCCCTGCATACCTCCTTCTGGGGATGGAGTCCACAACCCTGGAATGTGTCCTTGACTGGAATGGAACCTAGGATCCTTTAGTCCACAGGCTGATGCTCTATCCACTGAGCCAAACCAGCTAGAGCTGTTATAATAATTTTAAATAACAAAAGATAAGGTTCTTCTATAAATAATTAGTTACATCAGGAAAATTTTGAAATTTTACTCTTTAGTGTCTAAGGGCACAAAAGGGAAATTCAAATCATTATTATTATTTTTAAACATATTTTATTGATTGTTTACAGAGAGGAAGGGAGAGAGATAGAAACATTGATTGGCTGCCTCCTGCACACTCCCTGCTGGGTATGTGCCCGCAACCAAGGTACATGCCCTTGACAGCAATCAAAACTGGGACCCTTGTATCCACAGGCTGACGCTCTATCCACTGAGCCAAATTGGTTAAGGCTCAAATTATTTTAAAAAATTTTAATTAAATAAGTTTTAGGGGAAAAAATTAAAAGAGGAGAACTTCAAGTATTATTTCTCCTTTAAATATATATATATTTTTGGCTAGTAATGCAGGTCCACCTGCTAATTTTAAAGAAATTATCTCACTCAATATGAAGCAATTAATTTTCTCAGTTCATTCAATGTATCTGTTAATCAATTAACAATGTTACAAAGAATCTATATTCCACAATATGAACTACTGTATTTTTCAGTTCTATGTGTGGTAAAGTCTCCCTCTCCTGGCCAGTTATAGAAACTGCAGTTCTTTACCAATGCAGCTGCCTTCCTGGGATTGGAAAACAAGCAATTAATCTTTGGTCTCCCCCCGAAACTCCTTGAAAACTGTCAGAGGCAGTAGTTACCTCAGGGCAGGAGCTAGAAGAGACACAGATTAGGAAACCAGCTATACAGTAAATATTGGCCTACAGCTTTTTTTTTTTTAAATTAAATCTTTATTATTCAGATTATTACATTTGTTTCTCTTTTTTCCGCTCCATAGCTCCCCTCCACCCGGCTCCCACTCTTCCTTTAACCCTTCCCTCCCTCCCGTTGACCTCATCCATAGGTGTATGATTTTTGTCCGGTCTCTCCCTGCACACTCCTCATCCCTTTCCCCCTGAGAATTATCAGTCCACTCCCTTTCTGTGTTCCTGATTCTATTATATTCATCAGTTTATTCTGTTGATCCAATTTTTAATTCACTTAATCTTTAGATTCACTTATTGATAGATACGTATTTGTTGTCCATAATTTTTAATCTTTTACCTTTTCCTTCTTCCTCTTCTAAAAGAATACCTTTCAGCCTTTCATATAATACTGGTTTGGAGTTGATGAACTCCTTTAGCTTTTTCTTATCTGTGAAGCTCTTTATCTGCCCTTCAATTCTGAATGATAGCTTTGCTGGATAGAGTATTATTCTTGGTTGTAGGTTCTTCACATTGAATATTTCTTGCCACTCCCGTCTGGCCTGCATTGTTTCTGTTGAGAAATCAGCTGATAGTCGTATGGGTGCTCCCTTGTAGGTAATGAACTGTTTTTCTCTTGC
>JAAGEH010000480.1:15181641-15200939 GCA_011751065.1 Lasiurus cinereus
GTTGAGAAATCAGCTGACAGTCGTATGGGTGCTCCCTTGTAGGTAATAAACTGTTTTTCTCTTGCTGCTTTTAATATTCTCTCTTTGTCTTTTGCTCTTGGTATTTTAATTATGATGTGTCTTCTTTGGATTCCTTTCATATGGGGTTCTGTGTGCTTCCTGGACTTGTACGTCTATTTCTTTTACCAGATGTGGGAAGTTTTCAGTCATTATTTCTTTAAATAGGTTTTCAGTATCTTGCTCTCTCTCTTCTTCTGGCACCCCCACAATTCTGATGTTGGTACGTTTGAAGCTGTTCCAGAGGTTTCTTACATTATCTTCACATTTTTGGATTCTTTTCTCTTCTTGCTTTTCCAGTTGAATGTTTTCTGCTTCTTTATATTTCAAATTTTTTACTTGATTCTTGCCTTTCTCTAGTCTGCTGTTAGGACTCTGTATAATATTTTTTATTTCAGTCAGTGTATGTTTCATCTCCTCTTGGCTCTCGCTAAATTTATCCATCTTTTCTAGCATATTCTTGAAAAACCTTATAAGCGTGGTTTTGAACTCTATACCAGTCGTTTTTTTCCCTCCATTTCTTTTGTTTGTGATCCCTTCCCTTGTCTCGGCATTTTCCCTATGCCGGGGAAACTTCTGTGTTGGATTCAGCCCTATGATAGCAGACGCAAAGCCGCAGAAGCCTCTGTTGACTTGGGAGGGATGGAGTCTCAGGGCTTAATGGACCACCTTGCCTTCCAGTCGGCCCCACCCTCCACGGCCCCTGAGTCTCACATGACTGGGTAATGGCTGGAGTGGTCCTTGTGCACGCGCCCGCAGTGCCTCTAACCGCTGCCTTTCCAGCTCCCCTGCGCACCAGGACCACACGAGTCTAGGTCCCCAGGGTTTCGCCCGAAACAGGGGCCCAGTGGACTCAGAAGTGGCACAGCTGGGAGGGTCTGTCTCCCGCCCAGTCGCGAAAGCCAGCAGCACAATCAGCAGTCTGTCCTCCGCGCAGCACCGTGCGCATGCGAGACCGGTCCTGATCTTCTGCGACTCCCCTAAATTTCCGTGCACCTCTCCCTTTTCACAGTCCAAACTCCCCCTGTATGAGTTTCGGCTGGATTTGGGGTTTAGTGTCGTAGGATAAGGGGTTCAATGCCGTTGGGAGTCTCCGTTTCCCTCCCGCCAGAGAAAGCCAGCCCCGTACTCTGGCACCCGCTCTCTCAGCGCGCGCGTCTCCGTACCTCAGCTTTTTGTAGCTCCTCTGGGTCTCTGTGAGCCCCTCTCTTTCCTTCTAGTTGTAGAACTTCCACTCAGCCAGCTTTCCTGTGGTTCTGGATGATGTCGGTTCTGTCTTTTAGTTGTAGTTTTGAAATTGTTGTGCGAGGCAGCAGTGTAGGTGTTTACCTATGCTGCCATCTTGGTTCTCTCCTCTGATTCTTTATATTTCAAATTTTTGACTTGATTCTTGCCTTCCTCTAGTCTGGTGTTAGGTCTTTGAATAATATTTTTTATTTCAGTCAGTGTATGTTTAATTTCTAGTTGGTCCTTTTTCATCTCCTCTTGTGTCTTGCTAACTTTATCCAACTTTTCTAGGATATTCTTGAAAAACCTTATGAGCATGGTTTTGAACTCTATGTCCATTCGTTTGTTTTCCTCTATTTCTTTTGTTTGTGATCCCTTTCCTTGTCTCGACATTTTCACTATGCTGGGAGGACTTCTGTGTTGGATTCAGCCTTATGATACCATACTTGCAAAACTGCAAAAGCCTCTCTGTTGAGCTTGGGATGGGTGGAGTCTCAGGGCTTAAGGGACCGCCTTGCCTTCCAGTCGGCTCCGCCCTCACCAGCCCCTGAGGCTCATGTGACTGGGTAATGGCTGGAGTGGTCCCTGTGCAGGCGCTCTTGCAGTGCCTCTAGACTGCCGCCCCTTTAGCTCTTCCCCTGCCCTCCGGAACCATATGAGTCTGGGTCCCCAGAGTTTTGCCAGAAACTGGGGTTTAGTGGAGTTAGAAGTGACGCAGTTGAGAGGGTCTGTCTCCTGCCTCCTCGTGAAAGCCAGTGGCACAAGCTCGCAGTGTCATGCTTGTCACCAGACTTCTGATCTTTTGCGACTCCCCTAAATTTCTGTGCACTTCTCCCTTTTCACAGTCCAAACTCCCCCCATATGAGTTTCAGCTGGATCTGGGGTTTAGTGTTGTAGGATAAGGGGCTCAATGCCATTGGGAGTCTCTGTCTCCCTCTCGCCAGAGAAAGCCAGCCATGTACATCAGCACCGGCTCTCTCTACGTACACATCTCCGTACCTTAGCTTTTTGCAGCTCCTCTGAGTCTCTGTGAGCCCCTCTCCTTTTAGTTGTAGAATTTCCACTCAGCCAGCTTTCCTGTGGTTCTGGATGATGTCCGTTCTGTCTTTTAGTTGTAGTTTTGAAATTGTTGTGCGAGACAGCAGTGTAGGTGTTTACCTATGGCGCCATCTTGTATTCTCCTCCTACACATATATATCGGCCTACAGCTTTCTAGAATAAAGCTCTTTATAGAAAAAAGCTTCTCTATAGAATAATGCTGTAATAATAATAATAATCATAATAATAATACTGGCCAAGTGGCTCAGTTTGTTGGAGCATTGTCCCATACACGAAAAGATTGTGGGTTCGATCCTGATCAATGTTTCTCTCTCTCTCTCTCCCTTGCTCACTCTCTAAACTTAATAATAATAGTAAAAAATAATGCAAGGCACAAGTGTGAGCCACAGATGTATTTTCAGATTCCCCAGTCGCCACATTAAAACAAATAAAACAAAACGAGCAAAATAATTTTTTTTTCAGTTGGGAGAAAATTTTATATTATACTCCAAAACATGGGAACTATTTGTGTCTGATATCTGATACTTTTTTAAAATTTAATAAATCTTTATTGTTTAGATTATTACAATTGTTCATCTTTTTTTCCTCCATAGCTCCCCTCCACCTGGTTCTCACCCCAACCTCTGCCCTTACTCCCCACACCCCTGCCCATTGTCCTCATCGTTAGATCTACAGTTTTTGTCTAGTTTCTTCCCACACTTCCTTCACTCCTTTCCCCCTGAGAATTGTCAGTCCATTCCCTTTCTATGCCCCTGATTCTATTATATTCACCAGTTTATTCTGTCCATCAGATTTTTTAATCACTTGATTTTTATATTCACTTGTTGATAAATATGTATTTGTTGTTCATAATTTTTATCTTTACCTTTTTATTCTTTCTCTTCTTGAAGAGTACCTTTCAGCATTTCATATAATACTAGTTTGGTGGTGATGAACTCCTTTAATTTTTTCTTATCTGAATGATAGCTTTGCTGGGTAGAGTAATCTTGGTTTTAGTTCTTGCTATTCATCACTTTGAATATATCTTGCCACTCCCATCTGGCCTGCATAGTTTCTGTTGAGAAATCAGCTGATAGTCGTATGGGTATTCTGTTGTAGGTAATTAATTGTTTTTCTCCTGCTGCTTTTAATATTCTCTCTTTGTCTTTTGCTCTTGGTATTTTAATTATGATGTGTCTTGGTGTGATCCACTTTGGATTCCTTTTGTTTGGGGTTCTGTGTGCTTCCTGGACTTCTATTTCTTTCACCAGGTGGGGGAAGTTTTCAGTCATTATTTCTTTAAATAGGTTTTCAGTATCTTGCTCTCTCTCTTCTTCTGGCACCCCCACAATTCTGATGTTGGTATGCTTGAAGTTGTCCCAGAGGCTCCTTACACTATCTTCCAATTTTTGGATTCTATTTTTTTTTCTTTTTTTCTTTTCCAGTTGAGTGTTTTCTGCTTCTTTGTATTTCAAATCTGTGACTTGATTCTTGTGTTCCTATAGGCTGCTGTTAGGTCTCTGTATAATGTTTTTTATTTCAGTCAGTGTATGTTTAATTTCTAGTTGGTCCTTTTTCATCTCCTCTTGGGTCTCGCTAAATTTATCCATCATTTCTAGGAAATTCTTGAAAAACCATAAAACTGTGGTTTTGAACTCTATATCCAGTTACTTGTTTTCCTCCATTCCCTTTGTTTGTAATATGTTCCTTTGTCTCCACATTTTCACTGCTTCTCTGAGTTGGTAGAGTAGCTTTGTGTGCTAGTTGTTTTATATGGTCCTGTAGCTCCACCTCCCCAGTTACCTGAGGTGGACTCTACTGGTGCACCCCTTTGTGGACTGTATGTACAGCCTTGTTGTAGTTAAATCTTGATTGTTGTTGGTGTAACTGGGGGGAATTGACCTCCAAGCCAATTGGTTGTGAGGATCAGCTGTGTCTATGCCGGGAGAACTTCTATGTTGGAGTCAGCCTTATGATGCAAGATTTGCAAAATTGCAAAAGCCTCTGTGCTCAGCTTGGATGGAACAGAGTCTCAGGGCTGAGCAGATAGCCTGGCTTCCTGTCAGCCCTGCCCTATGCAGTCCCTGGGTCTCATTGTCTCTCGGTAATTGCTACAGCTATCTCTGCGCACACTCATGCTTGTGCGCCTCCATACCCCTGCTTTTCTGGCTCCGCTGAGTTTCTGTGCACTCTGGGTACCTGTATGAGTTTGGGTCATCAGGATCTCACCTGAAAGTGGGGTCAGTGCAGTCAGAGTGGAGTTCAGCACAGTCGGGTGGCCACCTCCTCCTCCCACTAGAGAAAGCCAGTTAGCACAATCAGCAGTCAGTCCTCTCTGTGAGCACTCACACGTGCACCTCCAGACCTCAGCCTCCCACCCCCCTGTGGCTCCTTTGAGTCTCCATGCACTCCTCGCTTTTTCTGACAGTCCAGACTTCCCCCATAAGAGTCTTGCCTGGAACTGGGGTTCAGTGCAGTTGGAAGTGGGGTTCAGAGCAGTTGGGAGTGTCTGTCTCCCTCCTGCTAGAGGAAACCAGCCAGGCACTCTGCTGCTGGTCCTCTCCACGCATGTGTCTCCATACCTCAGCTTTTTGCAGTTCCTCTGAGTCTCCTTGAGCCCCTCTTTTTCCTTCTAGTTGTAGAATTTCCACTCAGCCAGCTTTCCTGTGGCTCTGGATGATGTCTGTTCTGTCTTTTAGCTGTAGTTTTGAAATTGTTGTGTGAGGCAGCAGTTTAGATGTTCACCTATGCCGCCATTTTGGTTTCTCTCCAAGCAAAATTATTTTAAGAATCTTTAACTCAACATATTCAACATATCACTTCAGCATTAAGTCACAATAAAAACAGTGAGCTATTTTACATTTCTTTCTTGCACCAAGCTTTTCTACTTGTAGCACCTCCCAATTCAAGCAGTCACATTTCAGGTGCTTAATGACCTCTCAGTGCAAGTGGGTGTTAATTAAATAGCGTGGGACTAGAGAAACTCCAACAGCAAGGACAGGAACACAAGAGACATGTCATTAGCTATTTCATAATTTACAATTCATATCATCTCACAATGGTATAAAATCCATTTGGAAAAGGACCATTAAACATGAATAAGTTGGCTTGCAGGAGCCTAGAGGTTCATGTTTTTTTTTGAATCATTGTTGGCGGAGCATAACTTTGTACAATCACTTTTGGAAAGTGATTTGATATTTGGTACCCAGAGCTTTCAAACGCTCAGGCTTTTTGGACCAGAGTTACACTTATGGGAATGGTAGCAGGGAAATCTAAGCACAAGTCTGGTTTTGGATGCCAAGCTCCTGTTGGACAGTTGATAATGGCCTTTCATCTCTCCACCCAATTCTGGCAAGTCTCTCTCTGCTCTCAGAATGGCTGTAGCCCTCAGCTGAGGAGCCAAATCCAGGGCCCATGGCTTTAGCCAAAGGTGATGGGTAGCTGCTTTGTCCTGGGCCCAGGAGCTGACACCCCTTGACACTGGTGGTCATACATTTGGCTAGCTTTCCTTCGACCTCCTTTGGGGTCTGAGGCTGGGGTTGGCCGTATAAACAAAAGCCGCACACATAAAATTAAACTAATGAATGAACATGTATAATTTAAGTAAATAAGTATATAATTAAACAGATTAAATTTATTATTGATTTTGAAGGTCTTTGTCCTCCAGGGTATTTTAGTTGGGTCTCATTAGAAAGAGTCATGGATTATTATGGAAGGGATGACCCTTCTAACAGAGACCACTGGCTTCTGCCCCAGAATGGAAACCTATCCCTCGAAAGATGCAGACCAAGATCTATGGGTGGAGCTCAGTGTGGCTGTTTTATTAGGGAAAAATAGAAACAACTTAAACATTCAACAATAGGAAATTGCATAGCAATATTATATCTCCATAGGATGGCTAACCCGCAGCTTTTTTTTTTTATCACTCTGCTTTTGAAGTAAGGTTTCAACTAATATTTATCCTTTTTATTTCCAATTTTTGGTTTTGTCAAAAAAACCTCAAGAGTTTGACATGGTTTGTTATGGGAAGTATCATCCCCCATTCTCTTTCATCTTTTCTCTTCCCAGAGGTCCCCCTCTTTTGAACCAGTCATTTTAGAATTGACTTTCAAATTCTCCAAAGAGCACAGCTGTATTTCTACTTCTGAGTTTCTTAGCTTCAGTCATTATCTACTGGCTTTTCACTCTGAACGGTGAGAACTTATCTCTTTTCTTTCCCATCCACCCCTAAAGCCCACCCTTCCCTTCCCAACCCTTCTTCCACTCAGAGAATGTCCTGTGCTCCTTGGACTATGTCATTGGTCTCAGTTTACCCCATGCACTGCTCCACCTGTGACTGGTCTCCCTTTGGATTGTAATCATTCACTTACTGGTACTTGTTTCATCACTTGACCAGGAATCTTGAGGATATGGTCTATGCCTTTCTACTCTGTGTCTTGGGTGTATAATACATTCCAAACAATATTTGATAAAGATATAATTAAACCTGTCAAGTGGCAGTCCATAAGCTGCTGCTTTAAGAAGGGTATGGAATACCAGCGGCAATTAAAGCCACCCTGCAAGGAATTCATTAGGCAAGAGATTTCCATTTCTCCATACCTGTTGCCATACTTTAACCAGCATCCCACCCACCCTCCCAAGACTTTGCTTCCATTTTGATGAAACTCTCAATTTCTCCCTCCCTATATTGGTCTACTTTGTCTCCAAGTCTGCCCAGGATGGGGAAAACTAAAATAAAAGTTCCAAGGCCTCATGAAACTAGCCCAAGTGGAATTGAGTTTTATTTTTGTGGGTTTGTTTGTTTTGTTAATCCTCACCTGAGAATATATTTCTATTGATCTTTTAGAGAGAGTGGAAGAGAGAAGGAAAGACATAGAGAAACATCAATGTGAGAGAAATACATTGATCGGATGCGCTATCCATTGAGCGAAACCGGCTAGGGCTGGAACTGAGTTTTCTTATGAATAAGGTATAAAATCTTGAAAGTTTTTTAAAAAAAATATTTTATTGATTTTTTGCAGAGAGGAAAGGAGTGGGATAGACAGTTAGAAATATTGATGAGAGACTTTGATCAGCTGCCTCCTGCATGTCCCCCACCAGGGATGTGCCCACAACCAAGGTACATGCTCTTGACTGGAACCGAACCTGGGGCCCTTCAGTCTGAAGGCCAACGCTCTATCCACTGAGTCAAACCGGTTTCGGCTAAAATCTTGAAAGTTTTAAATTGGACTTGGAAGATCAGGTAAGCCACCAAAATGGAGATGGGGTTTCTTTGCAGGAGCATGTCCCACCCAAGTGGTTGCCCTTTGAGACAGAGTGGAATGGGCCACCCATGTACTTTAGCTATAAATAACTACATTTGCATGGAGATTAGATGATGATATTGTTAGTGATTAGATTTGATTCATTCTTGCCTTCCAGAGAAGCTCATATATATCTGCGAAGTTTGTGAGGTGCAAGTTTGTCTGTAGAGTATCTACCAGATTCTATTGAATGCCTACTATAAGACAGGCACTTGAGGATGGATGAAGTATAAAGAAGAATCGCCTTGGTCGATGTGGCTCAGTTGACTGGATGTCTTCCTATGCAATGAAAGGAGTCCATTCCTGGGGTGACTGAAAGCCTAAAATGTGATGTGGTATCATTGGGGGAAAAAAGATCAAATGAAATATATGGAGATTGAACAGGCATACAAGAAAATGTATGATATAGGGCAAATCAGGCATGCCATGTGACAAACTTTCAAAAATAGGACATACAAAATGTGTCTCTTTTGTTAACTAAATTTAGTATTAATATGGAGAAAGCAAACAGTTTGGTTATTTATAAGTCAGCTCAGCCATGTTCAGTAATCTGGCAAGGCTGTAACTAATTTAAAACTTAGTTACACTCAGACCAAATTCAGTCATGTTCAGGGTTATCATTCTGGGCACTATTCCTTTCCCAGGAGAGATGTTAGGAAGTGATGGTTTTGCATCCCTGCCACATGAATCCCCTGGAAGGAGGTGATGGCAGCATGTTCTGCTGCCCTTCTTTCCATGTCCCAGGGCCTACACACTCTCACATTGCCATTTCCCCTGTAGGGTTGCCCCAACCTGGTAACACTGGGGAGAATCTGTCTGTGGGCCTTGCTGTCTTCCTGGGTCTCCTCCAAACTTGATGCTCAGGCTCTTGAATTTGGAAACTTATAAGGGACTTTATCACGTGCTCTTACTTCTCATTTCACCTTCACCCAGATTTGCCAAGGGACAGGCAGATTGTGTGGCTCCCACTTCCTTTCCACTCCAAAGGAGAGGGTCTGTCATTTCAGTGGTGTGAGAATGGGGTCTAGAGGAGCCAGGTCTATTCGATCACTCCTCCTTTCTCATTCTTTCTGCTTTACTCTTCAACATGTTTGTTCACTAATTCTGGTCATGTTGGGGCTGGCAGGAAGTGTTAATGAGAGAAATATATGGAGAGTAGGAGCCATCTGCAACACCTCATGGACATCCTCTATATTCCCAAGAGAACAAAGATCTAAGGTGGCCTTGTGCAGATGGTGGTGGAAGGGGGTGATGTGGGAATCAGGGGCACATAACTTCATCAGGATAGAGAAGCAGGCCTGGAAGGAAATAGGATCACAGTTTGCACCAGGAATTAGTGAAGGTAGGTATTGGGATTGAGAGGAATTGAGTCAGGGGAGTGTCATGGTAGCAGAGGGGAAGGAATTCAGAGGAGACAGACCTTAACCTACATTCTAGAAATAATTCATACTATGGTTATAAAAAAACCCCTCATATTATCTTTTTAATTTATTTGTTATGATTGGAAACAAGATTGCTTATTTTATTTCTTAGGCATTAAAACTTATATTTTTTGACCTTGATGCCTAGACATTTGAAAATGCAATAAATTAAAAGCATGTGGTTGCTTACATAAATATTACTCTCCTCCCTTCTTTCAACACACCCAGGGTGTCTGAGTGGGTCAAGCTGAGTGTCTTTTCAAAATGTGCTGTCTGAGTGAGGCAGCGATGATGGCACTCTTTTGGCAGTGAACTCCAGGGGGATAACAGGAAGTTAGAACAGGTCCCCAGGGAAGCAGTTTGCTCTGCTTCTGGTTTCTTCAAAACATAGGTGTGTGATTTCCTATCACACATAAAAATCCATCCCTAAGGCAGAGGTGTACTCAGCATTCATTTCTCAGAGTTTCAGGAGTCCATTCCTGGGGTGACTGAAAGCCTAAAATGTGATGCTTTTTTAAAAAACAGTTCCCCCAAATTTTTTCCCTGACCTTCCTCATAGTGAGTTCACTGTGTTGAGCCAAGATTTGGTAAAGACAGGGCTTACCCCACACCCTGATGAAGTATTCTTTTTGAGTGTGTAACACAAATGCATTCATTTCTAGAAACTGGAATCCAGTGACTGTCTTGTAGGGGCCTGTTTGGGCGTTCCTCTGCTGGAACAAACCCTACTGGAAGTGTGCCCAGACCTTGGGCAGAGAACTTACCCAATCACATTCACTTCCTAAAGCCACATATCTTTTCTTCTAAGGAAATGAGTGATTTCTGCTAGACATTTTATGGCAGTAGAGGGGTAGGTTTAACAAAGGTGAGAGAGAGGAAGGAAGGCACGGAGAAGAGAGGAGTAGACCCTGAATATTTGAGAATGGTTTAGTATTAGGAAAAATTTGAATTTGTATAGAAAAAAATCACAATTATGGAATACTTAAAACAATAAATTATTTAAAATATCTATAATAATAAAAGCATAATATGCAAATCAACCAAGTAGCTGAACAGTGGAATGATGGTCTGGATGACTTTCCAGATGAAGATGGAGCTGCAAGGGCCAAAGCAACCAGGGTTCTGAGGGCTGAGCCCCTTGCACAAATTTTGTGCATCAGGCCCTAGTCTATACTAATAAAAGGGTAATTTGCTAATAAGACTGGGAGACCTTCTGGATATCCTTCCAGACAAAGCCATGGTGGCGGACTGAAGGAAAGGTGGTTGGGGGCGAGCAGGCTGGCGGGGGGGGGGGGGGATGGGGGGGGCAGGCCCGTGCCAGGGGGCAGGGGGGGGGTAAGTAGGCCAGGGGGGGGAGGCAGTTGGGGGTGAGCAGGCTGGCAGGGGCATTTGTTGGATATCAGACCAGCAGACAGAGTGTTTAGGGGTGATCAGGCAGGCAGGCAGGTGAACAGTTAGGAGCCAGTGGTCCCAGATTGCGAGAGGGATGTCTGACTACCAGTTTAGGCCCAATCCCCCGAGGGGTCCCAGATTGGAGAGGGTGCAGGCTGGGATGAGGGACACCCCTCCATGCATGAATTTCATGCACAGGGCCACTAGTTATATATAATAAACTAAAATGCTTATGGTTATTAATCAATTATATGAAAAGTATTACTTTTAGTCCTATTAAGGTTGAGGAAACTTGGGGGCTCAACAAGGGCTGAATCATATATGTAATTGCCTGTTGAATCAACTGACAGGCACTTCCCCAAACTTGAATAGGATGATTATTTGCTTCTAGACAGCTCTTCTACAATAATCTATATGTTATTGTCTCCTGTTGGCCAAACACCTGAACAGCTGTAAGCTATTCCCCAATCTGACAATGCTTCTGTAAACCCTACCCTTTGAAGTTTATGTCTTCATTTTGCCTTTGGATTAATTGTGTTAATAAAAAGCAAGGGCCCTGAGACAAGGAGATTCTTTAGCTCCTTTAGCTGAAGCTCCTCTGATCCCCAATGCCTTTCAAAATTATCTTTCATCTCTGGACTCTTTCTTAATCTATGCACAGCCTTTTTCCAGATTGCTGATGCTGCGACAAGAACCCCGGCATAGAGGCCCAATGCAAGAAGTTTGTGCAAGAGTACTCCTTGCTACTACTTGCAAATATTCTCAGTATAATAAGTAAGTCTTCGCAGCCCTGGCTTCATCTGGAAGGTTGTCTGGTCGGTCATTCTGCTGTTCAGCTACTTGGTCAATTTGCATATTACACTTTTTTATTATAGATATATATTTAAAAAGCTGTTCCTTTGAACTTTTAAGCAAATATAAGTCACAGTGCTATGTATGCATGAAAATGCATTTCAAATTAATGAAGTAAAAATCAATGGGTCCCTGGCTGGTGTGCTCAATGATTAGAGCAACAACCCACCCACTGAAGGATTGAGGGTTTGATTCCCAATCAAGGGCATATACCTGGCTTGCAGATTAGATCCCTGGTCCTGGTGAGGGGGGAGGGAGGGGAACCAAACAATGTAAAGATTAGTTGTCTCTGTCTTTCTTCTCCCTTTCTTTCACTCTCTGAAAAGCAATGGGAAAAATATCCTCTGGTGAGGATTAATAAAAAAAAATCATTTGAGATATTGGACTTATTACTGACATTAAAGTAATTATTGCTTAATCGTTAAAATAAGAACTGTTCTAAGGTCTCTAAAAGGTCATTTGAAGGGTGTTTTCCTTTGCAATAAACTGCTTGGATTTGAAGATCTGTCAGGATATATCCTGTTGATATCAGACTGAGTTTGGTCTGGAGATGGACTTGTGCCCTGGGCTAGGACAACCAGGACACTTCCCTGGGGGTTTCCTGAGTGGAGTTGGCAGGAAAGAGCCTGTGTTCTCTGGTGATGACATTAGTACATGTTGCTGAAGCGACTGGGGCCTGTGTCCCCTCTGCATGGAGAAAGCCCATCTGCAGTAGGAGGTGAGGCCAATAGACAGTGAGAGCAGAGCTGAGCTGCATGAGTAAAAAGTTCTGAAGGGCTTAAATCCTAGTCCATTTCAGCCCTACCCACCACTTTGTTAAATGGGCCTATATTGTCTGCTTTTTCATTTAGCTTTTAGGCAAATTTGTTTTTCTGTCACTTGCTGCCAAAGAACTGGCCCAATCTACTAATACTCATTGGCATTACCTCACTGATGGAGAGAAGGGAAATGAAACATTCCAAGTGCGCCAGCAGCAATGGCACACAAGCAAAAAAAGAAAAAAAAAAGAAAAAAAGGTTTATTCAGGGAGCAGGGCATTCCCTTTGATCAGAATAGGGATAACTTGCTGAAAGTCAATATACTGCAGGATCAATTCACTGAAATAAACATTCTTCAATAAATTCAATGTATACATATATATGTGTGTATATTTGTGTGTGTATGAGTGTATATATGTATGTAGCTGTGTGTGTATATGTATGTATACACTAGAAGCCTGATACATGAAATTCATGCATGGATTGGGGAATAGGGGTGTCCCTCAGCCCAGCCTGCACACTCTCCAATCTGGGATCTCTCTCATAATCCAGAACTGATGGGTCACATCTGCTCGCCTGCCTGTCTTCCTGATTGCGCCTAACCACTTTTGCCTGCCAGCCTGATCACCCCCTAACCACTCCCCTGCCAGCCTGATTGATGCCTAACTGCTCCCCTGCTGGCCTGTTTGCCCCTATATACCCTCCCTTGCAGGCCTGTTCACCCCAACTGCTCTCCCCTGCAGACCTGGGTCCCCCCAACTGCCCTTCCCTGCAGGTCCGATCACCCCCAACTTCCCTCCTCTGCTGGCCTGGTCACCCCTAACTGCCCTTTCCTGCAGGCTTGTTCACCCCTAACTGTCCTCGCTTGCAAGCCTGATCCCTCCCAACTGCCCTCTCTTGCTGGCCATCTTGTTGTGGCCATCTTGTGTTCACCTGGGGGCAGGATCTTTGACCACATTGGGGCAGCCATCTTGTATGTTGGAGTGATGGTCAATCTGCATGTTACTCTTTTATTAGATAGGATAGAGGCGTGGTGCATGAGTGGGGGCTATCTGGTTTGCCTTTAAGGGTGTCCTGGATCAGGGTAGGAGTTCCCTTGGGACATGGGGTGGCCTGTGCGATGGACCTGTGGTGGGTTGCAGGCCAGCCACACCCCCTGGTGACCCAAGTGGAGACCCTGGTATTTGGGATTTATTTATCTTCTACAATTGAAACTTTGTAGCCTGGAAAGGAGCCAAGCCTCCTGCTTGCTCCCTGGTGGCAGCCATTTCTGTTGGGATTTATTTATCTTCTATAATTGAAACTTTTGTAGCCTTGAGTGGAGGAGGCCTGGGCCTGCCAGGGTATGTGGAAAGCTTGGCTTCCTCCATCACCGGAGAAACCCAAGCCTTCCTCCTGCTCACTCTCTGGCTGTAGTCATCTTGGTTGGGGTTAATTTGCATACTCACTCCTGATTGGCTGGTGTGCATGGCTGGTGGGTGTGGCTGGTGGATTCAGTGGAGTGATTGTTAATTTGCATTTTACTCTTTTATTAGATAAGATGTAATTTTAGTGGCTATATTAATGAATATATTCTTCTTGAATAAGTATAATATATTTAGGTCTTTTCTCTCCTTGAGCTGGAGATTGGAAGAAGTTCAAAAGAGATAAGGCAAGGTGGGGAATCCCAACATATTACTAATTCACATTCCTTCCTAATTGAATAGGTATCTGTGACTCCCACATTCTCTTTTATGTTGAAATGTGATAGTTAACTTGATTTAGGAATGTCCTCATCCTGAATACAAATTTTGGATAAATTATCATACCTTTACATCTAAATTATAGACTTGGTGGAAGTATAGATGAATGAGCTGCAAACTTCAGACTCTTGAAGAGATATAAAAAAAGAGATAATCTTTTCTGGAGGTGGGGCTCAGATAACTATTTTCAAGCAGATTCAGGAAGCATTAGTTACACTCTCCTCTCTTGGTCTTGAATTTTAGTATACATTCTAATTACCTGGGAAAAGTGTTAAAAATGGAGATTTTTGGGGCTCCTCCCAGAAATTCTGGCCCAATAGGCATAGGGTGGGGCCCTGCCCTAGAATTCTCATTTTAGAATCAACATTGGTGATTCTATTGAAACTGATTCCTAGATTACAATTGGAGAACACACCTATTCAATGATTCTCAACCCTGGTTGCTATGTAGAATTGCCCTGGAGCATTTAAAAAATACTGATGCCTGGGCCCCACCCCAGATCCATTACAATTACATTTCTGGGGGTAGAGCTTGGGAACTGTCTTTGTTAACTGCTCTCAGGAAACTCTGACATGTAGCTTGAATGAGGTGAATCCTTGATAGACAACTGACTGTCTAGGGCAAAGCTGGCATTTGGTTGCACACATGGGTAATAGGATTTACTTACAATTTAAGGTGTTCATGTAAGCCTCACACCAATTCTATAAGTTTGGTATAATTATCCCCATTTTATAGATTAAGAAACTAAGGCTCAGAAAAGTTGTACAATTAATCTGAGGACATATGTTTTAGGTATGTTGGAACCAGCATTAGATTCTGGGGCCAAAGACCTAATATATCTTGCTGTCTCCTTCCACAGATAATTGCTATGGAAAAAATAAAAACAAATTGGATACAATTTTGGAATTTAAATGAACTGATGAGTAGAATGCTTTTATATAAGACATATATAATCCTATCTAATAAAAGAGAAACATGCAGCCGAGACCGGTTTGGCTCAGTGGATAGAGTGTTGGCTTGCGGACTGAAAGGTCCCAGGTTCGATTCCAGTCAAGGGCATATACCTTGGTTGTGGGCACATCTCCACTGTGAGGCGTGCAGGAGGTGGCTGATCGATATCTCTCTCTCATCGATGTTTCTGACTTTCTATCTCTCTCCCTTCCTCTCTATAAAAAAATCAATAAAATATATTTTTTTAAAAAAGAGAAACATGCAAATTGACCGCACCTCTGCTATGCCCCCAAGCCATGCCCACAAGCCAATCAGGAGCAAGTATGCAAATTAACCCAACCAAGATGGCAGTTAATTTGCACATTCAGGTGCAAAGCAAAGACTGAAGACAGTGTAGAAGGAAGCTAAGTGCTGCAGAAGGGAGCAAAGCTGTGGAGAAGAAAGCAAGTAAAAGGGCCGTGAAGAAGGGAGGGAAGCAGGCGGGGCAGGAAGCCCTAATGCAGGAATCTTCCTGAAATGGGCCTCTAGTGTTTTTATAAGCTTAGATAGGTTATATACACGAAATGGGATGAATGATGAACCAATAGGACACAGCCTTGTTAGTTTCTGACTAACAAGGAGTCTTGGTCATGAGAAAAAGAATGACATCTCATTTTCCTCATATAAACCAGTGATTCCACTTACTTTGACTGTAGACCCCTTCCACAGAAGTTGGTTAGTTCCTCCCAAACAGGTCTGTCTCTTGTTCTCTCAGTTTAAGAGTTGTTTTGAATCTAAGTGGTCCATTAATTCACATATAAAAATGGAAAGGAAATACTTAATCTCTCATCCCTTCATTTGCAATGTTTCACGGCTGGTCTGACACAACAATAAATAAATAAATGTCTCTAAAACAGATGTGATGAGATTTGAAGTATGATTCATTCTGAGACAAAATGTGGTCAATGGAGGGGCATGACCACATCAGTGATCTGTCTTCTCTACCTCCCTGTGAGGTCATCGGCTGCCAGACTAATGGGCGTGGCCTAGACTTTGGCAGGTTCTTGCTTACTCACCAAGAGAGTTCCCAGTAGCCTGGGGTTGTTTGGACATTGCCATTAGCTGCCCCACCCATTTCTCAATTAACTCATGTGTTAAGGGAGGGGCTCTCTTCAACTAAATATAGGAATCCCATAGATTTTCTGCATCCATAAGGTTTGATTAGGTGCATTTTTCTCAAGACAAAAACTTTGATTTTGAAGGTAGACCATGAGTCTAAAAAAGAGACTAATATTATAGGTTTTAGATTTTTTAGTACTCAGGAATGATAACTAGAATGCTACTGAGAAGTCTTACTTATGTATAATGTGTAATTGCAAAACAAACCATCCCCCAAGGTGTTTACATGGACCCCTTTAGTTTGTCCAGTAACACAACCTGAGGGCTGAATGGCTGTTCCTGCTGCTTATTCTTTCCACCCAATTCCATCTTCCTGCGCTGGTCTCCAGCAGCCCCTTATACCACTTCCTAGCTTCTTCCCAGAGCCTCTAGAGTAGTCCCCATTCTATCAAGAAGTGTTCAGAAAAGCATGATTTTCTCCAACGTGCAGCCAGCTGACTACTAGCAGTGATGTGTCACTCTGATTTAAATAACAGTATTATTGAGATATAACTTACATGCCATAAAATTCACTCTCTTAAAGTACACAATTAATTGTATTTTTTTAAAATATATTTTATTGATTTTTTTACAGAGAGAAAGGGAGAGGGATAGAAAGTCAGAAACATCGATGAGAGAGAGACATCGATCTGCCGCCTCCTGCACGATCCCACTGGGGATGTGCCCGCAACCAAGTACATGCCCTTGACTGGAATCGAACCCGGGACCCTTCAGTCCACAGGCCGACGCTATATCCACTGAGCCAAACCGGTTTCGGCTCATTGTATTTTTTACAAGTGTATTTACAGGGTTGTGTTGCCTTTACTTCTACCTAATTTTAGACACTTTCATTACCCCTAAAATAAACCCCATATCTATTAATTGTCACTCCCCTAAACTCTCCTCTCCCCATCTCAGGAAACCACTAATTTGTGTTCTGTCTCTAGATTTGCTTTTTCTGGGCATTTCATATACATTGAATCATACAATATGTGATCCTTTGTGTCTGGTTTCTTTCACTAAGCATACTGTTTTCAAGGTTCATCCATGTTGTGGCATGTATCAGTACTATGTTTCTTCTTATGGATCAATAATATCCATTGTATGACTATATTGCATTTTTATTCTTCTATTCATCAGCTAATGGACATTTGAGTTGTTTTCATTTTTTGCTATTATGAATAATGATGCCATGAACATTCACGTGCACATATGTTTTCATTTTGGAGGACATATGCTGAGGGGTAAAATTACTGGGTCATATGTTTATCATTTTGAAGAACTGCCAGACTGTTTTCCAAAGCAGCTGTAGCATTTTACCAGAAATACACAAGGGTTCTAATTTCTCTACATCTTCAATGCTTGTTATTGTCTGTCTTTTTAAATTATTCCCTCTTCGTGGGTGTGCAGTAGGATCTTGTGGTTTTTATTTGCATTTCCCTAATAATGTTGACCATTTTTCCATATGTTTATTGACTGTTAGTGTACCTTCCTTGGAAAGATCTTTAACCCATTTAAATGGATCCTTTGTTTTTTCATTGTTGAGAGATAATAATTCTTTATATATTCTATTAGTCATTCTATTCAAGGATCCAAGTCCTTGCTGTGGAATATATAAGACAAGATATATATATATATATATATATATATCTTTTGCATCATAAAAGTTTTAATTGTGATGAAGTTTAATTTATCTGTTATTTTATTGTTGTTGTTGTTTTGACTTCATTTCTGACTGACTTATGTTTTCTTCTAAGAATTTAATACTATAATATATAGGTCAACGAATCATCTTGAGTTAATTTTTATATATGGTGTGAGGTAGGGATCCAAGTTTATTCTTTTGCATGTGGATATTCAGTTTTCTCCGCATCATTTGTTAAAAATACTTTTTTCCCCTTCCACTGAATTGTCTTAGTACCTGTGTTAGCTTGGGCTGCTATAACAAATTATTATACAGTAGGTAATTTAAGCAACAGAAATCTCACAGTTTTGGAGGATGGGAAATCTAAGATAAGGTGCTGATCAATTTGGTTTCTGGTAAAAGTTCCCTTTCTGACTTTTAGGTAGATGCCTTTTTGCTATGTCAGATGGAGGGACTGAGAGAGAGAGAAAGAGAAAGAGAGAGAGAGAGAGAGAGAGAGAGAGAGAGAGAGAGCTTTCACATATGAATTTGGAGGAATCACAAACATTCAGTCCATATTATTCTTAGTACCGCAAAATTCATGCTATTCATACATGTAAATTATATTCATTCCATCCCCATAGTTCCAAAAATCTTAACTTGTTCTAGACTCAACTCTAAAGTCCAAAGTTTCATCTAAATATCATCTAAAACAGCCGGACAGAGATGGCTCAGTGGTTGAGCATCAACCTATGAACCAGGAAGTCATGGTTGAATTCTGGTTAGGGCATATGCCTAGGTTGTGGGCTTGATCACAGTCTTGCAGGAGGAAGCCAGTCAATGGTTCTCTCTCATCATTGATGTTTCTCTCTCTTCCCCTCTCCCTTTCTCTGAAATCAATAACAATAAATAAATAAATAAATAAATAAATAAAGTTCTAAAGCAGATATTAAGGTGAAATTTAAGGTATGATTCATCCTGAGATAAAATTTATCTTCAGCTGTGCCTGTAAAATAAGATGAGTTACTAGTATGTGCTTTCCAAAATATAACAAACAAGCATAGGATAGATAGTCTCATTCCAAAAAAAAAAAAAAAAAAAAGAAAGAAAAGATGATGGGTTCCAAACAAACTCAAAATCTAGTAAGGTGAATTTCATCAGATTTTAAGGCTCAAAAATAGCAAAGAGTTAATTTTTCTGGTTCTGGAGTCTGGAAGTTCAAGATCAAGGCACCTGTAGATTCAGTGTCTGGTGAGGGCCTGCTTTCTGGTTCATAAATGGCTGTCTTTTGACTGTGTCTTCACATGGTGGAAGGGGCTAAGGAGCTCTTTGGGATCTCTTTTATAAAGCAGTCATTCTATTCATGAGGGCTCCACACTCATGATCTAAGCACCTCCCAAAGTTCCTACCTCCTAATACCATCCCAATTGAGCATTAGGTTTCAACATACATATTGGGGGAGGGGGACATTTATATTCAGTCCATAGCAACTGGTTAACTCAAAGTTTTCTGTGTGTGACATTCTTTTTTTTTTTTGAAGGGCAATTCTTTTTTTTTTAAATTAAATCTTTATTATTCAGATTATTACATTTGTTTCTCTTTTTTCCGCTCCATAGCTCCCCTCCACCCGGCTCCCACCCTTCCCATACTCTTACCTCCCTCCTGTTGACCTCATCCATAGGTGTATGATTTTTGTCCAGTCTCTCCCTGTACACCCCTCACCCCTTTCCCCCTGAGAATTATCAGTCCACTCCCTTTCTGTGCTCCTGATTCTATTATATTCACCAGTTTATTCT
>JAAGEH010000480.1:15200949-15304893 GCA_011751065.1 Lasiurus cinereus
TCTTTTGCTCTTGGCATTTTAATTATGATGTGTCTTGGTGTAGTCCTCTTTGGGTTCCTTTTCTTTGGGGTTCTGTGTGCTTCCTCGACTTGTAAGTCTATTTCTTTTACCAGATGTGGGAAGTTTTCAGTCATTATTTCTTTAAACAGGTTTTCAGTATCTTGCTCTCTCTCTTCTTCTGGCACCCCCACAATTCTGATGTTGGTACGCTTGAAGCTGTCCCAGAGGCTCCTTATATTATCTTCACATTTTTGGATTCTTTTCTCTTCTTGCTTTTCCAGTTGAATGTTTTCTGCTTCTTTATATTTCAAATTTTTGACTTGATCCTTGCCTTTCTCTAGTCTGCTGTTAGTACTTTGCGTAATAGTATTCATTTCAGTCAGTGTCTTTATTATCTTCTCTTGGGTCTCACTAAATTTATCCATCTTTTCTAGCATATTCTTGCAAAACCTTATAAGCGTGGTTTTGAACTCTATATCCAGTCGTTTTTTTTCCTCCATTTCTTTTGCTTGTAATCCCTTCCCTTGTTTCGGCATTTTCACTGTGCCGGGGAAACTTCTGTGCTGGATTCAGCCGAAGAAGCCTCTGCTGAGCTTGGGAGGGGTGGAGTCTCAGGGCTTAAGGGACCGCCTTGCCTTACAGTCGGCCCCGCCCTCCACGGCCCCTGAGTCTCACGTGACTGGGTAATGGCTGGAACGGTCCTTGTGCGCGCGCACCCGCAGCGCCTCCAACCGCTGCCTTTCCGGCTCCCCTGTGAACCAGGACCACACGAGTCTAGGTCCTCAGGGTTTCGCCCAAAACAGGGGCCCAGTGGACTCAGAAGTGGCACAGATCAGAGGGTCTGTCTCCCGCCCACTCGCGAAAGCCAGCAGCACAATCAGCAGTCCGTCCTCCGCGTGGTGCCATGCGCGACCAGACCTCCGATCCTTTGGGACTCCCCTAAATTTCCGTGCACTTCTCCCTTTTCACAGTCCAAACTCCCCCCGTATGAGTCTCGGCTGGATCTGGGGTTTAGTGTCGTAAGAGAAGGGGTTCAATGCCGTTGGGAGTCTCCGTTTCCCTCCCGCCAGAGAAAGCCAGCCAGGTACTCCGGCACCGCTCTCTCAGCGCGCTCGTCTCCGTACCTCAGCTTTTTGCAGCTCCTCTGGGTGTCCGTGAGCCCCTCTCTTTCCCTCTAGTTGTAGAACTTCCACTCAGCCAGCTTTCCTGTGGTTCTGGATGATGTCCGTTCTGTCTTTTAGTTGTAGTTTTGAAATTGTTGTGCGAGGCAGCAGTATAGGTGTTTACCTATGCCGCCATCTTGGATTCTCCCTGAGTCATTATTTCTTTAAATAGGTTTTCACTATCTTGCTCTCTCTCTTCTTCTGGCACCCCCACAATTCTGATGTTGGTACGCTTGAAGCTGTTCCAGAGGTTTCTTACATTATCTTCACATTTTTGGATTCTTTTCTCTTCTTGCTTTTCCAGTTGAGTGTTTTCTGCTTCTTTATATTTCAAATTTTTGACTTGATTCTTGCTGTTCTCTAGTCTGCTGTTAGGTCTCTGTATAATATTTTTTATTTCAGTCAGTGTATGTTTAATTTCTAGTTGGTCCTTTTTCATTTCTAGTTGGTCCTTTTCCATCTCTAGTTGGATCTTTTCCATCTCTAGTTGGTTCCTTTTCATCTCCTCTTGTGTCTCGCTAACTTTATCCAACTTTTCTAGGATATTCTTGAAAAACCTTATAAGGGTGGTTTTGAACTCTATATCCAGTCGTTTGTTTTCCTCCATTTCTTTTGTTTGTGATCCCTTCTCTTGTCTTGGCATTTTCACTATGCCGGGAGAACTTCTGTGTTGGATTCAGCCTTATGATACTGCAAAAGCCTCTCTGTTGAGCTTGGGATGGGTGGAGTCTCAGGGCTTAAGGGACCGCCTTGCCTTCCAGTCGGCCTTGCCCTCCAGGGCCCCTGAGTCTCACCTGACTGGGTAATCGCTGGAGCAGTCCCTGTGCGCACATGCGCTCTCTTGCAGTGCCTCTAGACTGCTGTCCCTCCGGCTCCCTTGTGCTCCGGACCATATGAGTCTGGGTCCTCAGGGTTTTGCCCGAAAGAGGGGTTTAGTGGTGTTAGAAGTGATGCAGTTGGGAGGGCCAGCGGCATAATCAGCAGTTGGTCCTCTATGCGCATTGCCGTGCGCACCACCAGACTTCTGATCTTTTGCGACTCCCCTAAATTTCCATGCACTTCTCCCTTTTCATAGTCCAAACTCCCCCTGTATGAGTTTTGGCTGGATCTGGGGTTTAGTGTCCTAGGATAAGGAGTTCAATGCTTTTTGAGAGTCTCTCTCTCCCTCCCGCCAGAGAAAGCCAGCCAGGTACTCCAGCACCTGCTCTCTCCCCATGTGCGTCTCCATACCTCAGCTTTTTGCAGCTCCTCTGGGTCTCCATGAGCCCCTCTCTTTCCCTCTAGTTGTAGAATTTCCACTCATCCAGCTTTCCTGTGGTTCTGGATGATGTTCGTTCTGTCATTTAGTTGTAGTTTTAAAATTGTTGTGTGAGGCAGCAGTGTAGGTGTTTACCTATGCCACCATCTTGGATTCCCTCCTGTGTGTGACATTCTTGTATGTACTATGTTCTTCATCATTCTAGAATTTTCTTTCACACTTGAATATTTTATAGTGCTAAAAATTACTGTACATTTTAGCTATAGATAAGATTATCCAAAGGCACCACACCCCTCAGGTTAAAATCAAAGCTTACACAAAGGAGATTTTTGGGTGTTGCCAAACATGTTCTAGATCAGGAGAGATACTGAGAATCTCCAAGTAATCACCTACAGCTGCCTACTCCTCTCTTACACATGCTTACAGTTGATTTATGACATCATTATTTCACATATGTTTGACATTCTAACCGTAGCATTGTAAAAGATGAGACCTAGATTTTGGTTCATGTTTGTGTTCAACTCAATATAGAATCATTTGTATTTGTCTCAGAGAATGCTGAAAAAACTTATTTTCACCTGCATAAATGATTACTGTAGGCCTGTGTTCTAGCTTTACATAATTTAAAAAATGTTCATAACACATTTTGGTATTATTTTTATCAAAATCATAATTAGTAATTACAGTACAGAAGTTTTTATCTAGACTAGTTTTTGAAAGGCAAAAGTATTAGTTTTCCTTTCTTATCACTTGTATAAGAGAGTCTTAATAATTACAAATCTATATATGTTAATTGAAGTACATTTAGAAATACAAGAAAATGAAGAGAAAAGAGAAATAATCTATAAAAAGTGGATATCTTGACCTTCCTATAATTGCAGTGCTTTGGTTACTGCCATCTGTATAATCACAGCTAGGTTTCAGAGCTTCCCTTTGACACTTCTGTGGGGCAAGCAGAGCAGAGATGGGAGGTTGGAGAAGGAAGCTGGTTTTCTTCAGAGGTAGACTTTGAATGGAAATGACCAACCTCTGAGTTTGCCGTGCTTCACTTTTGTTCATTAAAGTTCTTCAGACTCTGATTACTAGACCTTCCTGGTTTTTGCTTGCCTAGGTGTAACCACTTAATTCTTTCTAGACCAGTTATGGAGTTTTGCTTATTTGACTATTTTATATTTAAATTTTATATTATCAGGTTTGGATATTCTATATTCTCAGGTTTAAAACGTTTGATTTGATGTTTTCAACACAACTGCATAACTGGTCACAACTAAAGTTTTAAAATTCTACCTACTCTAAAGTTGCTCAAATTGGTTGTTTTTTTTTCTTCTTAACTTTTCAGACTTACAGAAAAATTACAATAAAAAGGCAAATAATTCCATTGTATTCTTTACCCAAATTCTCCAAATGTTACCATTTTATCTGATTGCTCTCCCTCTTTCTCTTTATCATGTCAGAATAATTAGACATGCTGCCTCATCATCTCTCAATATTTCAACATGCATTTCCTCAAAACAAGGACATTTTCTTATATATTCATAGTACAAATATAAAAATCAGGGAATTACCACTGTTATAATACTGATATTGAATCCACATACCTCTTTTCAATTTTTTCCAGTTGTCCCAATGACTTAATAATGTCTGATAGAGCTAAAGAAGAATTTTCTCCTTCCTTCCTTCCTTCCTTCCTTTCCTCCCTCCCCCTTCTTTATTTTCTGGTTCAGGATCCAATACAAAATCTCACATCCATTGAGTGAGCTGATTGAATTTTGATAAATTCACTTAATTAAAGTACAATGTACATATAATAAAATTTACTCACTCTAAGTGAAGTTTTAATCTTTAATAGTATAAGTTTTGACAAATGCATGCTCTCATGTATTCAATAAATATATGGAATATTTCCATCACTCCAAAAGGCTCCCTTTGCTTCTTCCCAGTCAATCCCCAACTCTTGGTTCCTGGCAACCCTCGATCTCTGTCATTATAGATTTGATTTAAGTTCTGTGTAGTTTTGTGCAAATAAAATACTGCAATACTTACACCTCTGTATCCAGCTCATTATGTTTTAAGTTTCATGAGAGAGGGAGTGAGAGAGTCATCAATGTGAGAGAGACACATTGATTGGTTGCTTCCTGCATGATCCCTGAGTGGGGCCAAGGATCAACCTGCAGCCTAAGAACATGCCTTGACTGGGAATTGAACCTGGGAACCTTCAGTTTGAGCCTAAGACCATCAGAAAACACAGATATTTACATTACTATTCATAACAGTAGCAAAATTACAGTTATGAAGTAGCAACAAAAATAATTTTATGGTTGGGGGTCACCATAAACTGTATTAAAGGGTCGAGGCATTAGAAAGGTTGAGAACCACTGCTCTAACCACTGAACAAACTGGCCAGAGCTTGATTTGCTTTTGAAACCTGTAAATTATGATGTCAACTTTCATCATGCATATACAATATGTAAGCTAAGTTTGAGCATTTGTATTAATTCATTTCATTTTTGCAACAGTCCTGAGATAGATACTACTGTCATTCCTATCTTACAGGTGAAAAAACTGAGGGACTGAGAGGCTAAACAATTGGCCCAAGCTCACATATATAAAAAGTGTGAAGCTGATCTTTAAACCCAAGCTGGATAATATGGTAATTATCAGAGGGGAAGTGGGGGTGGGTAGAGGGAGGCAGACAAAGTATGGGAGGGGGGTCAAATACTGTATATGGTCTATCTTAAAAATTAATTCATTATAGTGAGCAGCCTCCCTGACTTCTTGTATCAAGAGACTATATAATTCCTCCTCTTTTTAATTTTTAAGTTATCTCTCTTTATTTTTAAACTTTCTTATATTTCCAATATACTCTGTAATAGAGGAAATATAATAAACAGTCATTTTATCTGTAAAAATATTAGTAGGCATCTCTGATCGAAGAGGATTTAAAAAATTGTAACTCTGATATTAGAATCACACCTAAAAAATTACATTAGTTTCTTAATATCATCAAAATTTAGTATTTTGATGATATTAATTTAGTGTTTTGATTTTGTCATCATTATTTTTATTTACAATATGAGTGAAGCATGATCCATAGAATTGGAATCATTTGATATCTCATAAATGTCATTGAATTTATAGGTTCTCCCTGGAACTCTTTTGGTTTCTGCAGGTTAATTGTTGAAGAAAATAGATCGTATGCCTGTAGAGTTTTCTGTATTCTGGATTTTGCTGACCAAATCTCTATGAAAAAAATTAAAGTTCTCTATTCCTTATACTTCCTGAAATTTGTAATTAAATTTTAAAGCTTTTTTATATTCAGGTTTGATTATTTTTGTTTTTGTTTTTGTTGGTTAGACTGCATCAGAGGTGATGCTGTAAAACTTTCATCAAAAAAGCACACAATGCCTGATTGTGGCTTTTTTTGTGATGGTATCAGCCATTGATCATAGCCCAGATGAGTTCATTTATTAGGGCTTGTAAAATGGTATTCTAGTCCCATCATTTCTTCTGTGCTTATTAGGCAGAATACATTTATACAGAGAAAACTGTTATGAACTACTTGTTCACCTGAGATATTCATAGGAAAGAAAACAATTAATGTTGGCTTCTTTCCCTTTGACACTCATTTTCAAAACAGTAAGTTGGTTATGAGAGGAGAAGATTGCAACTATAGACTTCGTATTCTTGTTTGCCAAGAATTAACTATACAAACTCTCTTAGTACAGTCTCATCTTAGATTTTCCTGAAGAACATGCTAAGGCACATGGGAAATTTGGCATCTTTTGCCAGACAATGAACATAAAAAGTAATAGGGCATTTTCATCTTCAAAGTATTCCAGGGCTAATTATTTTGCCCATTTCCCCAAGAAGTAGATGTTATTAACCTCATTTCAAAGATAAGAAAATGGAGACTTGAAGCAGCTATGAGAGCAACTTGTCCCAAGCTAAGAGGGTGTCACCATATAAGATGAGAATATAATTTATGTATGGCTCAATTTTAAATTTCATGCTGAGGAAGAATGATATAGGGAGAGCCAGAGAAAAATAAGGTTCAAGTCCACTAACGCAACTCTGATGCCATGGGTTGTGCAGTACGCTGAAATTAGAGGATGCTCTGTGCCTCTGGGGGTTATCAATGAAGTATTTGATATTGTAATGCCTGACACATGGTAAGTGTGAGCACGTGCTTCTTGGCTGACCTAAAATAATGTGCCCCATTTTGCTACTACAGACATCCATACAGTGTGACAAGGACAGAAAACCTTCGACTAGATTCAGACTCTTCATTTATTGAAAGCAGTTGGAAGATGATGGCCATTTTTTTCTCTAAGTTAGAACTGCAGTGTGTGTGTGGATTAGTGTAAAGTGGAGGTAGTATTTGTGTTCAAGTTGGAACATGTTTAGTTCATGCTGACAAATCACATGCAATTGTGAGCCTGATTCAAACAGGAGATGATATAATTCTTGGGACCCAGTCTTCTCAACACCGGGGTTGATGTTAGCATTTTCCCTCGGAGAGATGTTGAAGTTAAAATAATCCCAACACTTAGGAACTGGAATTTATGACATTTAGGTTCTCCACCCAGACTAACTGCCCCAACAACCTCTAATTGCTTGGACGTTGGCAAAGCTCGCCTCCTCAGCACAAATGCTGCTGCTGTCAGGGTGCAGCAGCTGTCAGGGTGCGAGAGTGAGTGGAGAAGCAAGTTAGCATAGGTGATTTTCAAAAGGAGAAAACCCAGAAACTTTTTTTTTTAAAAACAAAACAAAACAAAACCTTAGATTTGTCTTATTATTTACCTAACAACACTCCTAACCTAAACCCCATCTGGTGAGCCTCATGATGACTTGGTAATTTAGCTCCTCCTTGAAAAGAACTGTGGGGACCTTCCATGTACTGTAGAGTTTTAATTAATAAATTAAAGGCTGCATGTTTTAGTTTTTGGTGAGACATTGTTTAATTTGTACCCAGGTTTCTTCTTTCTATTAAATTCTCAACCCCTGTGTCAGTAAACCCATTTATTGACTTTTTTTCTTTAAGAAATTGCTTACCATTTTAGCTTTTCTCCTTCCTAACGTAGAGCTAGCTTTGCTGTTCTGGGTGTCAGCTATTTAAAGGTATGCTGTAATCTCTTGGATAGGTAAAGAAAAAGGAGGAGGGATCTTGCCGTTCTCACACATCCTCCTCCTACTCAAAGACTTGCTCTACTTTCCTCCAGCTCCTCCTTTTCTGGCTAACGATATCTATCTCCCTATGAAGTCATGACTAGTATCCGTAGGTAAACACTAGTTTGCTTATCAAACTCTGGAACACAAAGACCTTGGAAAAGTAGGTTGAAGACTGATATCAAAGAGGCCTAATTTTTTTTTCATAATGCCTTTTTTATTACAATATCCAAAAAACTAAGTATACGAGTTTAGGAGGTCTCAAGACCCCTTTTTCGAATATAGGAATGTGCCATCTCAAGATAGTACATTTAAACTATAAAGAAGTTCAAATATAAAGAAAAAAGAATACATAAACATTCTGTGTGTCTTTTACTACCAATTATGTATCCTTCTGTACACCCTGAAAAGTTTCCCTGTAAATTATAATGCATGAAGCAAAATATGATACATATATATTATATAGACACACACACACACACACACACATATAAAATACACATATACAAAACAATGTGTATATTGTGTGTGTGTATCAAGTGTTGGTAGCTCCCCTTCCCCAAAGATCAGCTGTTTTCTTTAATCATCTATATTAGTGTCAACAAATGGCTACAGATACCTATTAATTTGAGAACTTAATACATTATTGTGAATTTAAACAGGCCAAAAGGCCAGAGGAAAAAGCACTATGTGGATGACACATCTAGGGGTAAATTACCAAAACAAAGAGGCCTAATTTTATGCAATAGGGATGATTACATTGTCTTTAACAAGTGTTGGAGCTGACAATATAATTTGACTCAGGGGTGTGCAAAAATCATGGGTGCATCGCAGAAGGACTAGTGAGAGACTCCATCACAGAGAGCAGCCAGGACTGCCAACTGCTGGCTGCTCAGGAGGTGGGGCGAAGCTTGTCTCTAACCAAGTGAGTCAGGATAGTGGTTCTGCTTTGTGGGGATGGGGGGAGAGGAGGAGGGACTTGGGGCTTTCCCCTCAAAATCTCCCTTGAACAGAAAACTTATCATTAATGTCAAGGGAATTATGTTTGATTCATTTGTTTTCTTCCATTCTTGAACTATATATAGGACTTCATATTTATTTGTTAACTTCAAAATTTTGTACTTCATTTATTTGTTAAGCAGTGGAAAGTGGGATACTGCTTGTACAGACTCAGAGTTTGGAGTCTGAGTTCTGGGTTTGAGCTTGATTCTATCTCTTCTTAGCAATTCTTTACATTTCTAATGTCACTTTCCTCATTTGTGAAATTAGAATCACAATACATAACTGACTTGAAAGAGATAATCTATATATATAAAAGGCTAAGTGACTGACTGAATGTCCGTCCGACCATCCAATTGACCAGTAAACGTTGAGTTGCACATGTGCAATACATAGGTGCCAATTGCACTTGTGTGTTTCAATCTGCTGTTGTTAAATTGTTAATTTGGTTGTTTTTGTTGACATTCTTAAGCTAAAAGAAAGCAGCAGAATATATAGGTGCAATCATCATGCTATTGAGAAATCTTAATAGTAAATAGGGTCTTTGTAATGGTACTAGATTTATTATTCAAAATACTGCAACCTGATATAATCAAAGCTGAAGTATTAACAGGATCTGCAGAAGGAAAGGTTCTGATTCCAAGAATTGATTTGTCTCATCTGACACTGGCCTCCCATTTAAATTAATTCGAAGATGGTTTCCTGTGATGCCAGCATTTGTGATGATTATTGACAAATAACAAAGACAAACTCTAGACAGAGTAAGAATAGGTCTACCTGAACCCATTTTCGGACATGGTCAGTTATATGTTACTTTCTCTCGAGGTTGAAGAAGGTGTGACTTTAAAGTTAAAGTTGTAAATACTTCATCACAAGGGAAATTAGTCAAGCACTCTAATAGTGTTTTTACTCTTAATTTGGTATCTTGGAAGCTTCTTGAAAATTTCCTCCCTTCCCAAGTGAAGACAGGTGACTTCATATCTGAGATGTTTACATTCTTACACTCTCTCATACGTCCTTTCAATGCGTAGAACTGATGCTTATTAGGAGGAGTCCTTCTCATAATCCATTCAATATATTCCATCACCCACATCAAAAGGATAAGTTTAATCTCAGATTAACCACACAGTATGGTGTTTGATACAGGAGTACAGAGGATTTATTACAAGCATTACCTAGGTATAAGTATGGAATCTGCTTTCCCCTTTATCACCCTAACCTGGGGGAAGCCACGAACTGGTCCGGTGTCTCTGTAGTTATTTCCTTTTCATTTATAAAATAGAACTAATAAATCTAGAACTTTTGTAAAATGGTTATTACAAGTCATGTGGTTAAAGGTCTTACATCACCTTTAAAAATGTGCACACAAGGCGCTGGGGGCTCAAGTTTCACTGTTTGGAAACAAGGGGTTTGAACTGGCCAAGCTTTCTGTAGAGCTGAGCTTGGGCTTCTCCTGGATTCTGTGCGCTGTGGTTGCATCATAGTCAGGCAGCAATCCAGGCCACCACTGAGTCAGCAGGAGACTGGTCCTGTGGAGGAGGAGGGAGGATGGGTCAGGCCTGTTCCCGCCTGTACCTCCTCTTGGGCAGGGATCCTTCTGGAAGGGCCCCTGTCCTCCTTGGCCGGATTCATCTCAAGGGGATGGGAGGCCGGGGCTACTTGCTGTCTCCAGTGTGACCCCAGCTGCTGCTGGGTCTCTTGGAGCTCCTAAACCTCACTGAGGGACACTCTGGAATTTCTACCTCTTAAGAGACATAACTTTTAAGTTATGTGGCCCTTTATTAGCAACTAAACTAGCAGATATCTGCTGTACACCACAGGTAGTAATTGACTACAACTGGAGACTTATGCAAAGGCTTGGTTGTGGCAGACAGCTTTTTGAAAATAGCTTGTCAAGAAACAGAGCTTTCAATATATGAAATAATATATGATGATTATAGAAAATTTAGAAGACATAGGGTACTACAGAAAAAAAATTAAAAAATCACCTTTAATTTCACCAGCCAGAAATAACTATTGTTAAAATTATTTTATGCATTTTCTTTATGTCTTCTAAGTATACACACACATATGTAATTTTTAATGCAAAAAATCAAGGAACCCATAAGTACATTACAGTAAGAAGCAGAAGTCCCTAAATATACATATACATTTATATATTTTTTAACCTACTGGGACACAACTAATCTTGTGAGCACAACTCTTTCCTTATTGTTTGTTTAGTTGTTTTAGTGTTTTACTTTCCCCTTAAGTTTGTTTCTTAGCAGAAAATTACATGTAAATTATTTTCTATAACAGATGAACATTTACTATAAAATTTCTTCTAGACAGACAGCTTTTTAAACACTAGAAGCTAATGAGACCAAGAGCATGACAGCATGTTAGGCTGCTGGGTTCTTGTAATGGATGTAATTAGGGTAAAGGATTATAAATCAGTTGAAACTTTATTTCCCTGCCTCAGAGATGCTAAGGCATACCTTGCCTTCTCTTTCTTGACTCAGTTTCTCCACATGTGAAGAAGAGATAATAGCTCTCAGTAGTTGGATGGAAGCCTTTATTGTATCATTTCTGTGAATTGCTAGACATGTGCAAGGTTCTGATCATTCCTTTGCTGTATGAGGAGATGCCATACTAGTATACATTGGAGGCACTCATACTTATTAATAGGGTGAAAAACACTTTATTATTCGTAGGTATCTGAAAAGGATGCTCAATAATTTGTGACTAAAATTTATCCTCTGAGAGAGAGAGAGAAAGAGAGAAGAGGAGAGGGGAGGGGAGGAGAGGGAGAATATGAATGATTCTAAGCATGCTATAACAAAGTTTCTTTGAGTTGTTCCTGGGAGTGGCTGGGTGTGTCAAACCATTCCTCAGCCCGAATGCTGAATAATCAAATTATAATGTTTGCAGTGTTTCAACCTATAGGTAAGAAAAAGCCCCAACAGAAGAGTCTCCTAGGTTATTAAATATTTGGGCTGATGATTACTTTTGTTGAACTACAGGAAATTATTGTTGGATAAATTTGTATGATGGATAATTCATTCTTTAAGCTATATGTTTTCCTTTCAAAAGAAAACAAATACTCTTTTTAATACACAGTAATAACTTATTTTTTGTGGCAAATAAAAAAGAAGAAACTTACATATTATTTTTGGAATTATAGAGCAAATGCTTCTTCCTACAAACAGGCATATCATTTCCAACTGGATATTAAAAAAAACCATTTATTTCCAACAGTCAGAATTATGTTTGTGCTTCCTTGGATATTGCTGAATTCCCGTCGTGGGAAGTGTTTCTGTCCGGGTTAGACAAGCACTGAACAGGAGTGTGACAGAGGGTAATCTAGCCATCAAAAAGCAGAATGGACAAATCTCTCCAATTTCAGTGCAAGTCTCTTAAAATCTGGGTCACAGTAGCAAGCATGCAGCAGGTGTTCAACAAATATTCTAGTGACTTCAACATGTGAATAGCCTGCACTGGCCTTTTGGCCATTTTGATATTCCCTGTGGCTGTGCCTGTCTGAGGAACAGTGGAAGTGGTGATAATCACCACCATTATCAGGGAACACATGCTATGTGCTGAGCACTCACAAGGATGGTCTCTTCACGTGTTTCATTTTATGGATGAGCAAGATGAGCCTTGATAGGTTCAGTACTTTGCATAAGATTTATCAAGTGGTGCGTGGTAGAGTCAGTGTCCAAGTTTATGACTTGGCTCTCACACCCACTTGCCCCACTATAGCTGGATAGTGAGATTTTTGAGAGGAATCCTGTCCACATCACTGACCTTCTTTCTTCCACTTGCTCCCCTGATACCCCAGAGTCTACTGTTGGAGTTTAACTCATTGCATTTATGACTTTGATGTTGGTTAATAATAAAATACCTAGGGCCTGGGGGGAAGGGTATCTATTAGTCAATCATAGTATAGCACAATGAGTTGCTGTTATTCCTTTAGTCAACAAGCATTTATTGACTTCATACTGTATATCAAGTCAATATCAAATACTGGTGTTACAAAAAGAAATGAGGCTTGGTCTTTACCTTTAAGATGCATGTATTCAGATAGAGGAGAACATAAAAGACATAGATTATTTTAAAACAATGTGGTAAGTGAACAGTAAGGAATTAGGTGAGCACAGTAGAGAAGGAATGGGCTCATTTAAAAGTCCTTTCCTGAGTAGATTTGGTAGGAAGAGAGGAGATCCTACCGTATGATGGATCTTCAAGAAGTCAGGACAACTGGCATATACACAAAGGGTGGGCTCCACAGCGAGATTTCAGGGCAGAGCTCTGTAAACCAAATCATCATATTTTATTGATAACCCCATCCAGCAGTTTCTCTTATCAATTTGGTACTATTTATTTTGCTAAATATAATTTATTTGATATATCCTCTTCTTTCTTTTGTGACCAGCTTTTTGTTTAATAGATCGCTAGCTCTTTGGCATTTTAACAGAATGAGCTACTGTGATTTACATGGAAAGGATGGAAGTTAGGGTGTTTTTGTGGCACAGCCATATTTGAGAAGTATGAATTATTTATAACCATCACGTGTGCCTTCTCTTTCATATAATAGTTCACCTTCCAATTCCTCATGGGTTACTAGGGTTGCTCTTATGTATGTATTAGGCCAAGGCAGGATTTATTGCAGCCTCTTCGTGCCTGAGCATGTAGGAGCCTTTGAAAGCTGTGCAGACAACAGCAACTTTAGCCTGAATAATTTCTTCACTCTTGGAGAAGCTGCCAGGGGACATGAGTAAGAGCTGAGCATGCAAAAGTGGGAGGGACCAGAGTAGAGATGGGGCGTGGCCTCAGCGGGAGTGGCCTGGGTTCAGGTGAGCAAGCCGGCTGCTCTGACCACAGAATTGCTTTCACAGCGAGGTCCTTCTGAGCCTCCCTTTCCTTTCCCCTTGCCGTGGTGTGTTTTCCAGGGTAACTGCAACTCCAGGTAAGCAAAGTGGGGGTGGCAGGGCTGGTGAGTTCCCTTTTCAGGGCAATTCTTAAAACAAAAGAGGTGTTGGAGCTGATTGAAAATACTGAACAAAGTTGTCATAATTTTCAAGACTAGCCCGTGGGCTTGGGGACTGTTGCCCATCACGCTCCACACAGGCAGCATCTCCAGCTCTCAGTTCTTTGGGAACCAGGAAGCCACATAGGGAGAGAAATCACTTAGCCATACAAGGTAAGAATCTGAAGAAATAACATGGCTGGGAGGATTTGGTGGTGGGGGTGTGTGGGTGGGGTTGGCATGGGCACAGCAGTGATTGACAGAAAAGAAAGTATTTCTGAGCACACTTTTAGGCCTACCTTGGAATTAAGAATGAATTTTGAAATGCTTATTTCAGAAAGGGCCTGATACTCAAAACCTGGAGAAAGTGGCAACACATTTGAATATATGACTCACCTTCCTGGTTGGTTTTGTGTGCTTTATGATTCAAACTACAAAACTGCTCTTCTTCTTGGCATTTTTAAGCACCTAGTCAGTGTTCACTTACTTGAAACTGCCTTCTTCTAAGCAGAAAGTATCCCCCCTCCCTATTTCTGGGTTCTAGGCTACTTGAAACAAAGTTATAGATTTCAAATATGTATTCTTGGGCAACTTTTCAAACAGGTTGGCTCATCGTTTCTTTTTTTATAGTGGCTGCTGTTTTTATGCCTTCCTTTAAGAGTATCGTATTGAAGATCAACTTAGTGTGCCAGGCTGTTCTGTAGACTCTGATTCAGAGCTGAGGGGTCTTAGACGTATTTCACCTCAGTCCTTCATTCTGTAGATGTGGAGTGTGGTTCACAGAGGTGATGACGTGGTGTTCTAAGTCACACAGCTTATATGTGGCACGATCAGTGGAATTCATGTCTTCAAACTCATAGCTTGTGGATGTTTCCATGACACCATGGGTATTCTTAACAGCCTGTCATTCCCTACATCACTCAAAAGGTTTGATAGAATTGAATGGGTCTCAAAACTCAGTCCCCATCAGTAGGTGAAAGAATTGGTTGAGTTTCTTGATTGGGGGAGAGATAGATAGAAGCCAGCCTGAAGAAAAGTCCCAGAAAATGACTCAGGTCTACATCTTTGCTTCTTAACACCTTGGACTCTGCCACTTCAATCCCTCTGGGTTGTGGGTTGACTTTGAGGGTTGCAACCTCAGCAATTTTGGTTATGCTGGCGTGGCCAGTCTGGCTCTAGTTTGCTGTAAGGCAGCAGTGGGATGGCTCAGTGGTCAAGATCAGGCTTCTGAACAAATAGGAGATAGGATGTCTCACAATATTAGAGCAAAGCAGAGGTGCTCTTGCCATAGAAAATTAGGCCCTGACCTTATTACTAATAGCAGCTTTGTCCTGCCCTGCTAACAAATGTCTTCCCATATATGTTTACTCCGTTCGTCACTTCCTTTAATCCTGACAGTCTCTCACACTGCAGAAGCTTCAAGGTCTCCTATTTTATTAACCTGGCTTTGTGTTTTTCCCCCTCTTGAAATTGGAATATGGACAGCAGAGGCTGTGTTTTAAAGGCATATGGTGATAGTTACTCTAATAGGCAAGATTCCTCAAGGCCATTGCTTAAGGACTGGCTACACCAAATACTTAAGATTATTTTTTCTCTGCATTTTTCTTCATTTGTCACATAAGGCAGGTTAACATGAATGACAACCACAATCACCTGACACAGTGAAAAAAATTTTAAGTAATGAGAAAGCTGTGCACCTGGCTGTGTGTGTGCATGCATGCACATGTGTATAGAGAAGATTGTGATGGGTGGTCTGTAGGGAAGCTGAACATGTACACTGAGTGACCAGATTATTATGATCTCTAAATGCATAATAATCTGTCCACTTAGTGTATATCCTATATAATAAAAGGCTAATATGCAAATTGTCCCCTCAACCAGGAGTTCAAACAGCAGGCAGGCCAGCTAACCGCCCATATCCCCTCTCCCTGGCCAGGCTGGCCGGACCCCATCCATGCATGAATTCATGCACCAGGCCTCTAATATATATATTAGAGGCCTGGTGCATATATACACATATAATCTATATATACACACACACATATATATATACACACACACATATATATATATATACACACACACATATATAATTATATTGTGTATATATATGTATATATATATATATACAAAAATACACACACATATATAATTATATATATATACATATATGTGTATATATATATACATACATATATATATATACATACATATATATATATGTATATATATATATATATATATATATTACACACACACACACACACACACAGTTTGTGGCCAGATTATTATGCGTTTAGAAATCATAATAATCTGGCCACAGAGCATTTATTTCATGCAAATCGTCTACTGAAAAGTTTAAGGATCATTGGCTTAGATGCACTAAAGACTTTGGGAATCTTTGTGCATGGGCTGTAAGTCTAGAGAAGTGAGCACGCCTGACCCTACTCATGTTCTAGTGCATGCCCCTCCATTCATTTGGGATTGCTTGCAGTCTTTTTGGCCCACATTTTTTTCATAGCTAATTCTCACTTGCCTTTAGGACTCACCTTTAGTGTGACTTAATGGCACTATCTCTCAGGAAACCTCACTGAGATTTCTATGATAAATGAGCGCGTGTGCGCTCTCTCTCTCTCTCTCTCCTAAAGGTTCCTATGACAACCTGTGCTCCCCAAGAAAATGCCCAGGATTCATTACATGCATCATGGCATTAGACTGACAGCTGCTTGAAGGCAGGACCCATGCTGGGTTCACCTTTGATTT
Organism: Lasiurus cinereus; assembly: GCA_011751065.1. NCBI lineage: Eukaryota > Metazoa > Chordata > Mammalia > Chiroptera > Vespertilionidae > Lasiurus > Lasiurus cinereus. The sequence goes on from JAAGEH010000480.1 coordinate 15,217,307, forward strand.
CTTAACACTTAACCTAGTGCCTGACATGCATTTGGTACTCAGTTAATACTTTTTAAATGAAAGCAATATAACATTAATCATTGGCAACATAAATGGCGGGAAGAGAACAAGAGATTCTCCTGGGAGGAAATGAGAGAAAAAAAGTTTGTATTGATGAAAAAAAAAGAAGCTGTGCACTGTTGGTGGGAATGCAGACTGGTGCAACCACTGTGGAGAAGAGTATGGAGTTTCCTCAAAAAACTAAAAATGGAACTCCCATTTGACCCAGCAATCCCATTCTTAGGAATATATCCTAAGAAACTAGAAACACCAATCAGAAAGGATTTATGCACCCCTATGTTCATAGCAGCCCAATTTACAATAGCTACAATTTGGAAACAGCCTAGGTGCCCGTCAGCAGATGAGTGGATCAGAAAACCACGGCACATCTACACAATGGAATACTATGCTGCCATAAAAAGAAGGAATTCTTACCATTTGCAGCAACCTGGATGGAACTGAAGAGCCTTATGCTAAGTGAAATAAGCCAGTCAATGAAGGAGAAACACCAGATGATCTCACTCATTTGTGGATAATAAAGAACATTAAAAACTGATGAACAAAAGGATAGATACCGAGGCAGTAAAGCATCAAACAGACTGTCAAATTATAGCAGAAAGATTAGGGAGAGGTGGGGTAGATAAGAGATCAACCAAAGGACTTGTATGCATGCATATAAGCATAACCAATGAACATAGACACTGACGGGTTAGGGTATGCCTGGGAGGCGGGGGGGACAATGGGAAGATGTGTATACATGTAACACATTAATAAAAAAAAGAAGCAAAGTATCTTGGTATTTCAAAAGGGTAATTCAGGACATGTAGGAGTTTTGGAACTCTAAAGACTTGTGAGAGAAAAACCGTCAGCCAACACACAGTTACCAAGGGTGGGGTGTGGTATGGTTGGATGCACCAGGCTGGGTGCTGGGAGAAGTGAATGCTGGGGCTGGTTTTACCACTCTCACTCCCTTCTTGGGTGGCCTGGAGAATCCCTTCATCTTTGTCTGCCTCACTTTTCTCATTTGTAAAAGGAAGGAATGGAGCCAGACTAGACCCATGCCAAAATCTTGTCGCACTCTAAATGTTTGTGATTTTAGGACATATTGCAAAAACCAGCCAACTTAGTGATAAATTCTTACAGCTCTTGTTCATTTGTTGCATTTGAATTATTACTTAATTTTCCATTTCACTCTTTTAAACTTCTAAGTGACAAAAACATGCAGTATTTTCTACATTGGAACTGTAACTAAAATTATCATTGTTATACTCATTCAATGGTTTTCATGAAGACCAAAGAAATTATCTCTGTAACAAAGTGATAATAAAGCAAAAAAAAAGCCTGTGGCAATTTTAGCATTCTGAGCAGAAGTCATTGAAAATGTAAATTTACTCTGCTCATCTCTACTCTTATACCCATAATTTTTATAGTATTTACTATTAAAATGGCCCACGTTGAACCTGATGCTTTTTCCTGCGTGTGTAGCTCACATTGCTAAGATCTGCTTAAATGCTTTGACTGCCTTGTAGCATGGGGAGGTGGCCACTCACTGTGGCCCAATAATTTTTGAACTACCTTAGCCTAGATCAGCTCTGCAGTGTTTTTGGGTCACTTGGGACCAATCACTGAACAACTGGTCATATTTACCCGACAATATCAGATTGAGGACTGAGTTGGTGATTGTTTGCTTCTATAGCAATTACAATGTCCAGACCTTTTTTTTTCCCTTTCTTCCTTCCTCCCTCTCCTTCACCCTGCTGCACGCTGCAGTGTTTTAAATCTTTATTGTTGAAAGTATTTTTTCAGACCTCTTCTGATACCTTTGTCAAGCATCAAACAACATTGTTGTCGCTGGGACCTCAGCTGTAAAGGCTGCATAAACTTCCTCAACCTGAAGGAGAATTTTCTGAGAAAGGAGCTAGCATATGGATGGCAGGCAGGCCTGTTGGATTCATGCACTGAGGATTTTCATGCAAAGAAAGGGACTCTGGAAGGAGAGTCTGCCCCCATGAGAAACCCTCAGATGTCAGGTGTGCTCTGATTAACATTCTCCAACAGCCACTTGAATCTATGTCTTGAACTGCAACACAGAGTTAACTATGTTGTGTAATTAACTGCACTAAAATCCACCATAAGCTTGTACTCAGAACTACTGAGACTAAGTGTATCTCAAAATGTTATAATAAATAATAGAATAAGCTTCCATGGGACAAAATGGTAACATGAACATATCCTTACTTTTTGGATCGCTTTGAGGTGTTTGTAGTCAAACTCCCTCAGCAGAGTACTCCCAGCTCTTAAACACAGGTTTTCTATACAAAGGAAGTCAAATGTTAAAAGTAAAGTTTGTTATTGATTATGCAAAATTTTTGGAATTGCTCTCCTTGGGGGTAGTGAATGCATTCTGGGAAGAATTACTTGTGTTTGTTAAAGCACAAACTATTAATGTGATTAGGCCTTGGTTGTTGAGCTTTGAGAAATTTACAGGGATCTAGGCAGAGACTTCTATATTTGGTAAAAAAACAGCTCATTCAAGCTTCTCAATTTGGTTGAGAAGTAGCTCATGTTGACAAACTCAGCATTATCAATGTTAAATTTGTTCCTAGAGAAAGGACTCCCTCGAATCTTTTGTGAATTTTCTTTTTATTTCCTCATGATGGACACACTGGTCCAAATACTCTGCATGCTCCCATTTCTGTCTCATTGTCCTCTGCACACCTCATGCTGGTCCCTGTGACTGGGGTGTGCAGAGTATTCGGTCCCTGACCCCACCCCAGAAGAAAGAATAAGGCTGTGGGCCTTAAAAAAGTGTGAGCTATTCACCCTGACTTTAGATGACCTTGAGATAGGTTTGCAATGAGAACACTGATCTGAGTTTACTTAGCTGTGCTTGCCAGAGACATAAAGTAAAGGAGGAAGAAGTCTTTGGAAGTGACCAGTGAGCATGAACAGAATCAAACCTGGGTGACTTAACACAGAAATATGTTCTTCCACAGTCCTGGAGGCCAGAAGTCTGAAACACAGGTCTCAGCAGAGCCACGTTCCCTTTGCAAGCCCTAGAGGAGACTATTACTCACCTCTCTCTTGGCTTCTGGGTTGCCAGCCATCCTGATGTTCCTTGGCTTGTAGAAGTATCACTCCAATCTCTGCCTGTTGTCACATTGGTGTCTTCACATCATCTTCTCTCTGTGCCTGTCTGTCTCTGTCTTTCATCCTGTTTCTTCTGATAAGGACACCAGTCATAATGGATTAGGACCTCAACTTGATTAAATTCACAGAGACCCCATTTTCAAGTAAGTTCGCATTCACTGGTACCCAAGGGTGGGACTCCAACGTATCTTTTGGGGGAACACAAACTCAACACATAATACCTAGTAACTACTAAACTGAATCACACAAAATTGCTGTGATTTGACTGTTTTTGATGTACAAAAATGCCAGTTTGTATGCTTTAAACTCAATCCTCATGGAAACAATATGGATAAATAAAACCAACTGATTCTGTTCAGTGTCGTCAACTACTCTGACCACTTGCTGAGGAAGAGGTGTGATCACTGGGCTCCTGAGAGTGGCCATTGTGGCTGAATATGCTTGAATTTGAAGATTTCCAACAGAGCTGCTCACACCGAGGATCTTCGAATGCTGGGCCATTCAGACCTTAGGGCATTTGCCCAGAAGTTTCTTCCTCACTGGCTTTTTAAATTGCATTTAGTGCAAAGTTCCTTCCTCTCTTCTCTCCAAGACCATTACTTTGTTTATATAAATTTTTAAAGGATTTTTTATTGATTTTTAGAGAGAGAGAAAGGGAGAGGGAGAGAGAGAAAAAAAACAACAACCGTAGATGTGACAATGAAACATTACTCCTGCACACCTCCCTTCTTCCACCAGGGATTGAGTCCATAGCCCAGGCATGTGCCCTGATCTGGAGTTGAACCAGCAACCATTTGGTGCATGGGACAAAGCCCAACCAACTTAGCCATACCAGCAGGGTTGTTCAGATGGAATACTTTTTGGGTTGACAGAATTGAGGTGAGAAGGCTTTAAAGTCCCTTATCCTTTGTTTCAGGCTCACGATGGATGCCCTGCAACTGGCAAACTCTGCTTTTGCAGTTGACCTGTTCAAAAAACTCTGTGAAAAGGAGCCAGCAGGCAATGTCCTCTTCTCTCCCATCTGTCTCTCCACCTCCCTGTCACTTGTTCAAGTAGGAGCCAAAGGTGACACAGCCAATGAAATTGGACAGGTAAGCCTCACACCTTGTTTCTACTTAGAGCAAGACTAGAATTATTAGAACCCATGGGCAGTGCCTAAGAAAGCATGAATGGGGCTCTGTGGTCAGAGATGCTGAGGATTGAGAGTTGTGCACTACTAACACTCTCTCAATCTATTCTTGAATGTGAAGAAAAGCTTACTTATTTGTCCTGAAGCCCTGGCACCATGTGTGATGGAGAACCTGGGAATGTCCTAGGTAATAATAAGTTTTCCACTAATGAGTGGCCTTTGGCAAGTCACCCAACATCTTTCTATGTATTATACTGTAAGAATCAATCAAGGAGGTGTTTATAAAATGTTTCACTGCAAAAACCCCAACTAGAAATAGTAGGAATCTATATTTCTGTGTTATGCACAACATTTATTTACAGCATAATCTTTATTATTTTTTACTGAGGTATAATGGACATTCGACATGTTAGTTTCAGATATCAATGATAATTGATATTTTTATATATTGCAAAATGATAATCACAGTAAGTCTAGTTAACATCATACATAGTTATAGAATTTCTTTTTTTGTGTGTGATGAGAAATTTCAAGATCTACTCTCTTAACTTTCAAATGTGCAACACAGTATTATTAACTGTTGACACCATGCTGTATATTACATCTCCATGTCCTATTTAATAACTGAGAGCTTGTATCTTTTTACCCCCTTAACCCATTCCTCTCACTGCCACCACCATTGACTTTTAGATAGTAGGTGAACACTCCTCTAATTCCATTCCATAATTATTTTTATATTGATTATCCTAGAGTCAACAGACTCTTTCTTTCCATGAACTGATAGCATTTAAAAAGGGAACATCTTTTATCTACAAATGCCTGGAAAGTATTACCCATGAAGTCCTCTTTGGGTCCTGATAATTGAAGAATTTACACTTGAAATTGTGTGCACTTGAAAAAGAACAGTCAACCGTGGGAACAGGAGCTGTCTTTCACCTGTCCTGCTCTCTCAACACCCTCCCCAAAATCTCTACCCTACCTCCAGTTCCTTATTTTTCATCTCCCACTAGAGGTGGGGCAGAAGAGACAACTTCCTGGGAGAAGGTCTGTTCCTCAGTAATAAGGATAAGGCTGATGTAATGTATATGCAGTCATTCCTACAGCAGTAGTTACTTGATTTAAAAATTTTCTGGTCCTTTAACCTGTCAGCAGGCATGAGAGTTAGGCACAGTCTTGGCCTAGCCAATGTGACCTTGCAATAGTGGAGCTGTGTTACTCATTGGTGCCATGTGCCCATTTAGTGCCCTTACTTGAGGTGTGGCCTCCAGGCACAGTTATGAGTTAGGAGTGAGGAGAGACTCGCCTTGTGCTGACATCATGTTTTGAGGCACGATAGGCAGAGGAGATACTGGGTTATTGATTGGGACAAAATAAAAGTTAGGAACAATTGAAAAAAAATATGCCATCCAGAAGATGACATCCTAGTTGTAAATGGCTTAGAAACAACATTTTGAATTGATATAATTTAGGTTTTTACATATAAAATATCAGTAATTCTCATAACTTAGAAAATTAGGTATTCCTAGTCCAGTTTACAGAGGGAAGAGTGAAGTTGGGCATAGCTGGGCTAGATTATATTTTGAGTAGATAAAGGCTGGGACTCAAAGGCCAGATTGTCTGACTCTTGCTCACCCAGGGCAGCCCCCCATTGTTGGTAAATGACACATCAGCCCATTTGGCACTTGTCAGAGTAACTGAAGGGACTAGATAGAACCAGGCTAGAGACTCCTCTACCCTGGAATCTGATACCTGCCTAATGATAAGTTTCTTTTGCTATAATCTTTCTCTTCATGTCTGAATTACATGGATCTTGTAACCCAGTTTCACTCTTTTCCTTTCAAGTTTGGGGAGCCTCTGTGTGAGCATTAGAGGCATCATTTTGAAGAAAGGGTGAAATTTCCCAATAGTTAAATCCAGAGAAGAATATCTTCATGGCAGAGTCTCTCAATGGGGACAATTTGGTCCTCCCCCACTTCCAGGGATATTTGGCAGTGTCTAGAGACATTTTTGGTTGTCTCAAATGGTACTAGTAGGACAGAGATACAATAACCAGATACTTAGGACAGTCCCTGCATCCCCTCACCTGGCAACAGAGAATGTCCTGCCCAGAATGTCAGCAGTACCAAAGTTGAGAAGCCTTGCTTCATGGGACAATGGAGCGGGGAGACACTGCATCCCCATAGAGGAGGGCCGTGACCACGTCCCCTGCAGCAGCAAGACACATACTTCATGGGTCATGGACTTTTTTTCTCTTCACAGGTCCTTCATTTGGAAAATGTCAAAGATGTGCCCTTTGGATTTCAAACAGTAACATCAGATGTAAACAAACTTAGTTCCTTCTATTCGCTGAAACTAATCAAACGACTCTATGTAGACAAATCTCTGAATCCATCTACAGTAAGTGGTTTAATGCCATTAACAAGATTTAACTCTTTCCCAGGATTGGCACTGTCACAAGGTCAGACTCACAGCTTTTTTTCCCCCCTGTAAAACTCACCTCCAGGATGCTCATTTATGATTAGAGGCTAATTGAAATAACTCAGTGCTAGTGGAGAGGTTAATTAGGGGTCACATCTTCTAGCACAAAATACAGAGAAGCTCACGGGCTTCTCTGGTCCCTCTCAAACACTTATATGTCCTCCTCTTAGCTTCCTCATTTGGAGAAATGGAGAATGGAGTCACTAATAATGTATCTCCATGGATGCAAGACAACTCAGGGTTCATACCTTTCTTCTTAAACAGCAGAGCACAAGGCCTCATTGTTTATATACACAATGTTCTTCTGATTTTCTCAAAATCAATAAGAAAAATAATAACTCTGAGTCAACAATTTTCATCAGTCACACATTGTTTTTGTTTGTTTTCCTAGGCTGGTCATGAGAAGGTCTAAACAGGTAGTTCTGGGTATTTAATACCAGCCATTTCTTGAAGGGTACTGTGGCGCCCTTAACTCTGACCCCAGAGTATAACATAATATTTTAAAAATCTGTACTTGAAACATATAGCCAACATCCTAGACTACAAAAAAGTTCATTCTCTATGTTAGTGATATAGAGATGATTTAATTTGTGCTTGGATGGACAGAATTTTAAGCCTTCAAAAATCTAAAAGGTAGACTACCAGTTAAATATTTTACCATTTACTTTCTGCAGTAGCTGTTCGAGGACATTGGTCACTGGACATTTATTCTTATTGTTTGAAGTCACATATTCACAGCCACTTTTCTTTCAACAATCACCCAGAGAACTGAAATAAAATATTGAGATGTGAATTGGGACCTAAGTAGATAAATAATTTAAAAGCTCCCTAGAGGGTCCTTAAGGAGATGTTTAATACATGTCATGGCTGGCAGTGAGGATTGTGGAGGTCATTAATCTTGCTGAGGCTCCGATATTCTTGGGTGGTCCCTGTTCTCTCAGTCCAGGGCAACACAATCCCAAGATTGGGTTGCAATGAAGAGAATCAATTTGGCTAAGGCTATAACTGTTCTGAGGAAATTGAAGGAGCCCATGTTAGGACATTTCATCAGCTATGTTCAGTTTGGTTGAACTTCTACTCAACATTTTGGATTGCTTCAACCAAACCAGGAATTGCAAGGAATTTTATTTTAAGACTGCTTTCCATGGTTCCTGTTGGTTGTTTAGCACCTGAAAATTCACTCATAATATTATGAACAGGTGTAGTATCAGGAGGGTCACCTGCAGCAGAACTACCTGGGTATTAAAAGTGCAAGTTCCTGGTCTCAGAGCACTTGAATTAAACTCAATAGGGTTGGGATTTAGGGTTTTGCATTTCAACAAGTATTAAAATCAGAATCACTGCATATAATCATGATGTTCTCTATTGCACTGTTTCAGACTTAATGTGCATCTTGATAAAATGCATGCTCTGATTCTGTAGGTCTGAGATTCTGCATTCCAAGTGATGTTGAAGCTTTGATAATTCGACCACACTTTAAGTAGCAAGAGCCTATAGAATATTTATGTCAGTGAGAGTAAGAGTTTTCTGCTCATAAAGTTCTCTTTCTGTATATTTCTTCTATTCTAAGACACATAAATGTATGTACATTTTAATGTCTCTGAAGTCATATTATAACTGTTACATACATTCAAAATGATGTTTCTTTTCCAACTAAAGCTGATACTACATTGATGAATGCATTTAATAATGATATTGTCTTAGAATTGAAGGAATGAAGCATTCAATACAAAGAAAAATCTTTGATTCTCCCATGAAGTTTCAATGGACTGAATAGTGCAGATTTTGAAAGTGTATTCATAGTAATAGACACATAAAAGTTCTTTTGTTAGAGCCATGTAAAAATGTGATGGTTTGACCACAGAACTGCAAATACTTTGTGATTTCATGAACTGGATGCTTTTCAGGAGTTCATCAGCTCTACAAAGAGACCCTATGCAAAGGAGATGGAAACTGTTGATTTCAAAGATAAATTAGAAGAAACAAAAGGTCAGATCAACAACTCAATTAAGGATCTCACAGATGGCAAGTATTTTTATCTACTGCGCTTATGTACTTATTCTCATGAATCTTTCTACTAAGCAAAAACTGAACACCTTGGGACTCCTGAGGTGTTTTTAGTACAGAAGCTAAATTCTTGCCCATCGAGCCATTTCAACAACATTGATTTCTGGACCTTTCCTCCATCACCTTATCACTTGGTAGGAATTCCTGGTGGTTTGATTTTATTTAGGCAAGTAGACCCTACACCTTCCTGGAGCCTCAGCTGTGCCTCTAACAAGTCTAGCTTTGGGCAAGTCATAAGTCCAGTTTTTCATTGTGGACCTGAAGGGCTTGGATTATAACTTGAAGATCCCTGAGGACACTTATAGCTCAAACATTCTACAAGTTTTTTAAGGAAAAAGGAATAGAGGGTCTTAAGCAATCAAATCCTACATAATAAAGAGAGAATATACTAATTGATCATACTCAGTCACAAAGATGGCTGCATCCACAGCTAAGGCCAAGTTCCCATAAGGAACCTTAATGAGCAATCAGCAGGGACCTGAGGCTATGCCCTCCTCTGCCCCTGTAGGGCTTGACAGAGGACCTCAGGCCACGTCCCTCAAACTGTGCCCCGCATTTGATAGGAATTGAGAGGGGACTTTAGGCTGTGCCCCCACCCTGGCACCAGCAGAGGACCTCAGACCACACCCCCTGTCCAATGATGCTTGACAGGGTACCTCAGGCTGTGCCTCATGTCCCAGTACTGGGCCAGGGGATGTGAGGCTGCACCTTCCTGCTTGACAGGGGACTTCAGGGTTTGCCCCCCACCCAGCGGGGCTTGATGGGGGACCTCAAGGTGCACCCCCAGTGCTGGGTCGGGGGAACTCAGGCCGTACCTCTGCCGAGTGGGGCTTGATGAGGGACCTCAGGTCATGCCCCCCACCCACTGGGGCTTGACAGGGGATCTCAGGCCATGTCCTCCACCTGACAGAGCTTGGTGGGGACTCAAGCACACCCCTTTAACCATCTGGGGGATCTCAGGCCACAGCCCCCGTGCTGGCTCCATGCCAGGGGACCTGAGGCTACACCTCTTGCCTGGTAGGACTTGACAAGGGTGGTACTGGCCAGGTCTGGATCTAGTCCAATTGGAGGGGCCGACTGAGTCTGTGTCTCATGCAATTTTGAGGTGCATGTGCATGGGTGGGGACTTGACTCTAGGTCCTGTGGTGTGCCCCAGATTCCGACAGGAGAAAAGTTTTCATATACATTTTACTAATTTTCTTTCATCTCTGACACTTCTATTATAGAGAAAGGGCAAATAGCAATATTAAGTTATTTCCTCTAATTAATCTCTTTTTACTGTGCACGAATTTTGTGCATCAGGTCACTAGTATACATATAACAAAAGTAAAACAAAACTAACCATAGTGGATGGAAATGTGTCCTCAGTCCCGTAACTCCCTGACCCAGTTGGCCACTGGCTCTTACCTGCATCATCTACCTGGTCCTGCCTCTGGCTCAGCACTTCCCTCAGTCTCTCCTTTTCCTGAATCCCCCCTCCATTAAAATTCTGTGAATCTTTCTTGTTGGAAAAGAGTTATAAGTAAGATGATTTTGAGTGCAGATCAGTGTTCACATCCCCAATCCAGGCACATATTTATATTTACTCAGGGAGGGACCTGTTGGGACACAGCACCTCATTGTGAGGGTGTGAACAGTAGTGATGGGTTTTTCAGTCATTACTGCAGTCTGGTAAGTGACAGGCTTCTGGGTCAGGGACACACGCTTCCTATATGAATGGCCAGAGCCAACCTGTGGCTGAGGGTTCAGGAATGATAGAATCCATGACATAGCTTCAGAGTAAGAACATGGAAAAATATTGGCCTTGGAATCTTCAAGTCCTCAGATTCGAATCTAGACACTGCACTTATTAACTGAAGTGTTTGGAGACAGAGCCTCAGTTTACTGAACTGTAAAATAGGGTATATGATATATAACTTAATTTTATATGTTTTTTGTGTAAGGATGAACTTAGATAATATGTGCTAATCAATAATGTGTGGTATCATCGAAACTGGTTTGGCTCAGTGGATAGAGCTTCAGCCTGCGAACTGAAACGTCCCAGGTTCGATTCTGGTAAGGGCACGTACCTTGGTTGTGGGCACATCCTCAATAGGAGGTGTGTAGGAGGCAGCTGATTGATGTTTCTCTCTCATCAATGTTTCTCTCTAACTCTCTCCTCTCCTCTCTGTAAAAAATCAATAAAATACATTAAAAAAAATAAGGTGAGGTATCCAAGATAGTAGCCATAGATCTGGATGCACACACAAATGTATGCATGCATATATATTTGTTATTGAAATGAAGTCCCTATACCTTTATATGTAGAGAAAACTGGTATAACATCAGGTTAAACACAATTATAAGTAAAAAAGCACCTCCTATTTAAATTGTTGTGTAACAGTTTTGCTTTTAGAATTTTTAAACAATAGTATTTTCCCTCTTGGGGTCTTGGCTTTAAAATATTCATAAATTTAAGATTTTTACTGGGGAAGAAAGTTCAGTGAAAAGGCCTCTGCATTTGGAATCTGAAGCTCAAGGTTCAGTTGAAGCCACTTCCCAGCTCCTGGCCTTTGAGTTTCCTCAATGACACTATTACATATTTGACAAGTCTCATAGCATTGGCAGTAGCAGTCCCAGAGCAAAGTGAAACTGCAGGGTCCTTTATTTAAAAATGTATTAATTTTAAGGTGGTGACAGCAGAGCCTTAACCAGTGAAGGGACCTTCACATACAGATCACAGGCCTGTGCCATGGGCCCAGAGATTAGGTAAATGGAAATCCCTTGCAAAAAACATCAGTGCTATTCAAATAGGTGGACTTAATTTCATTAGGGGGTTATCACCACTGAATTGTTCTGCTGTTGTGACTGTGGTGACTACTGTTGTGATGGAGTCTGCTGACCTTGGTGCTAACTGGCTGCCACATGGGGAGAGGTGGGAAACTGTGGGTGCAGGGCAGAGTGCTGTCCTGGGTCTGACTTGCTTTCCATCTGAGAAAACTAGAAAGCTAGTTGGCCACTCTGAGGCTCATTTTCCTCAACTATAAGATGAGGATAAATATCCTTGTCTTGTGGGATCACATTCATGCATGTCCATTCCAGAGCACAGGTCTCCAGCCCTGAGTTTACCTTTGCTCCTGTGCTATCTTGGGCACATGACTTTCCACCAAGTCGCTGCTTTCCTGTCTGTAAAAAGGGGAGGAATATACAATAGCATGTATACACATGTCTAGCATGTGGCCTGGCTCCGGATGAGTGTTTGGTAGCTTGTGTCTTTCTTCTTCTCCTCTTTGGTTCTTTTTCCTCCTTTCCCCCTTCATTCTCCTCTTTAGGTGTCTTTGGTAAGTCCAGGTGTGGGGAAATGCAAGGAGAGAAAGGAGTCCTTCTGAAATGAGGTGGTCTGTCTCTCACACACTCCCTGGTATGGCTCTGGCAAGTGTTAAATATCTAGTGAGTGGACAGGCATGTGCATAGTAGGTGTAGTTGGGAAGATTATCCCTATACAATCTGTGGTTTCTACAATTATTTGCAGGCCACTTTGAGAACATTTTATCCAACAACAATGTAAATGACCAGACCAAAATCCTTGTGGTTAATGCTGCTTACTTCATTGGAAAGTGGATGAAGAAATTTCCTGAATCAGAAACCAAAGAATGTCCTTTCCGAGTCAACAAGGTATGTGAGCAGCATGTCAAAGTGTCCCAACTATAGATTTGAAAATTACAGCCACAGAGGGACCATAGGAGTTCACCCCAGTGAGGTAAATAAAGGCACAGACAGGGGTGGCATGCCTTCCCTGGTAGAAAAAAAACACACCCCATAACCCAGAGACTCTCTTCTTCAGAATGCTCTCAGAGTCTGAGCTGAGTGAGGGCTTATAAAACTCATAGCCCAATGGGTAAAGCTAAATCACCCACTGGAAAATGCCTACAAATATTTGGGATGATTAGCAAGTAAGGCAAAGAAACAAATTAAATCCTAACCTCAGAGGCCTTTGAATCACCCTGAATCCTGGATCATGTGAAGATCTTGATCCAGGTCAATAGATTCCTCCGCTCTGTTTCTCATTTGTTCATAGTGAAGTCAATGGTTATGATATTTTAATGTATGAGGTGTTTTGAGGCAGTGTTGGCTGTGAGAAACCTGTTTTGCAGTGAAGTCTCATTAATACTCCTGGGTGAATAATGAGGCCATATCCCGTGTGAAAATGAATTAATGTGAATAGGTAAAGTGTCTCTCTAGAAAGGAATTCAGAGAACTGATATTGGAAAATTGACCTATTTCAATCACCCACCGAGGCCACCTCAGGAGTTATATGATGATGATGTGATTTGGTCTCATTTAATAAGATATGACTGTGTTAAGAATGCAGATTGAATTCCAGTTAGCACAATACCTGAAGGGAATGTGTTTACCTGGTAGCTTCCATGCATTCATTCTAGTTTGCAAGTTTGTCCAAGCACCCTGAGTACCTAGCATTAATCATTTTTGTTTTTGCCAAATATTATAATAGCACCTTTTAAACACTAGAATCCAGAAAGAAAAGACCTTGAAGATACAATTTATACCTGAGTTAGCTGAACTGGCATTTGGTATTTTTCTTTGTACGCACAAAATTTTATTTTCATTCCCACCTCAGGTGTGCTTTCCAGAGTGAAATAGAATTATATACTTACTTATCTGCATCTCTCTTGAGTGCATGGGCTTTGTAAAGGCAGAGATAATGCCTTATTCATCTCGGTTTCTAACTTCTGGCCCAGGCCCTGGTACATTAGCAGGTGCTCAGCAAATGTCAAATGAATGACCAATCTCTAAGCGTCAGTTTGAATTAACAGTCAATAGCAGACCAAACCTGATTGGCCTTTGGGACCACCACGGGTCCCTATACAAAATCTATTTGGAATTTCCATTGGGAGGGGATGATCACAGCTAAGAGGACTACCTACCTCCTCGAAACACCCAGACATCCTAGGAAGGGAGTCTGGCCTTCCCTCCATTTCCTCTTCCTAACTCACCTGTACAGTGGCCTTCTCAAAGCTGCCTGCAGGGCAGGAGTGACCCTGCACATAGACAGACACCAGGCACAGGACATTTGACCCTTTAGACTATATTTTTCACATATAGGTTATTGGGTCTTAAACATGGCTTTGAAATTCATTGATCTCTCGGTGTTTCACCTAATAAAACAATAAAACAGGACTCAAAGCTGCGTGGGACACTCCCTCCTTTATAGTGCAGAGGTCATTACTTTTCCTTTGTTTCCTTTGATTTGCTTTTGTCAACCCCTGAACTTTCTGAGTGACTTTACTGAGCTTCTCCTCATGTCTTGTGGTGTCTCCTTTAAGGACTTAGACTAACTAGCTGATATCATAGTATTGAAAGTTTAGGGTAGTGTTTATTCTAACAAAGGTGGACACACACACACACACACACACACACATTTTTGTATTACTAACCTAAGAATAAAAAGGCCTAATTAGTTTAATTTCCCCCTCTAACAAAAATAGAGAAATATTTGATGTGTTTTATGGAATTATATAACAAGAACAAATTAATGCATATATGCTAGTGTGTGTGTGTGTGTGTGTGTGTGTGTGTGTGTGTGTAGATGTGTGTCTATATATGTGTGCATGTGTATGTGATGTTTTTATATGTATCTGTACATATAAAAGCTTAAGTCATTGTCTTTTATGGGAGAAAATAAAATATATATTTCCATATATACATGTGTGAATGAAAAAGCAAGCAGCCCAGGTTTCTTCTCCTCTTCCAGACGGACACCAAGCCAGTGCAAATGATGAGTCTGGAAGCCATGTTCTGCATGGGCAACATTGACAGTATCAACTGTAAAGTCATAGAGCTTCCCTTTCAAAACAAGCACCTCAGCATGCTCATCCTGCTGCCCAAGGATGTGGAGGATGAGTCCACGGGCCTGGAGAAGGTGAGGAAGGAGGTGGGTGGGTAGCACCAAGGTGCCCTCTGTCTGGCAGAGCTGCATGGCCAGCCCTTTGTGGGGCTGTCTGCCTTATGCCTCACCTGCTCTGTCATTTCTAAGGGTTTGCAGTCCGTTCTGAGGCTTTCTCTTTAATGTTCAAACAGCCAACATTTATTTGGAATTTACATTGTGTCCAGAACTATAAATTCCCTGTGTTTACTACCTCATTTAACGCTTACAACAGGCCTAGGAATTATAAACTATCACCACAGCCATTTCTAGTGAGGGAATTGAGGCACAGAAGGGTAGGTAATTGGTCCCTGGTAGGTAACATGACATGATCATCAATGGTTTGTAGAATCAGATTTGAGCCCCAAAAGTTGAAATCCATGTTCTTAACTCTAGACTAGAGTTTCTTATCATTAGCATCTTGCATCAACACAGTGCATTTGTTAAACAATTGATGAGTTAATATTAATACAGGATTATTTACTGAAGTCCAGTTTATATTAGGGTTCACTTTGTGATGTGCAGTCTATGAGATTTTTTTTTTGTTCTTGTTAATCTTCACCTGAGGATATTTTTTCCATTGATTTTTAGAGAGAATAGAAGGGAGGGGGAGAGACTTAGAGAGAGAAACATCAATGTGGGAGAGACACATGATTGGTTACCTCCCGTACATGCCTGGACATGGGCGGGGATTGAGTTTGCAACCCTGGGATGTGCCCTTGATTGGAATCCAACATGGGATCCTTCAAACTTCAGGCCAATACTCTATCCTCTGAGCCAAACTGGCTAAAGCACATTTTATGAATTTTGAGAAGTACTTTTCACTCATATTCACATATATGAGATTTTATTATGCTTCATATTTCATACAGGTCATCAGGGGCATGATATTGAAACATGGTAGAAATTTTACCTACTTGTGAAGGACATAATTTCCCCTCTGCTGGTCAGCTGATCTTGTAGCCCACTGTTATCTCTCACTCCCTGCAGGCTTCCTAGCTTTCCTCCACCTGGGCCTGCCCCAGCCAGGGAGAAGGAAGGAATCTTTCAGAAACCCAGGAGTCACCTACTATATTTTTAGTCATGCCTCAGTGACTCCTTCACTTTTTAAGATTGATCTACTTAGTCATATCTTATCTGTTACTTAAGCTATCATTATGCTTGCTCTACCATTTGTTCATTGAATTCTAAGTCCATCTCCATTCTTCTTTTACTCACCGGTCTCTCTGTTTCACTCCACTTCATGCCTTCCTCTCATTTTCTCTGTCAGCTATTATTCAGCTGTCTCCGACTTTACTTACTTAAAATATCCACATAGGTTTTGTGTTTTTTTTTTCCATATGATGGAATGAAAGGAGCAAGTGCTCAATGAACTTAAAAAATTTTTTGTTTTTATTGATTTTTACAGAGAGAAAGGGCGGGGGAGAGAGAAATAGAAACATCAATGATGAGAGAGAATTGTTGATTGGCCTCCCATTGCATGTCCCCTAC
The DNA here is from genome assembly GCA_011751065.1 of Lasiurus cinereus. Classification (NCBI taxonomy): domain Eukaryota; kingdom Metazoa; phylum Chordata; class Mammalia; order Chiroptera; family Vespertilionidae; genus Lasiurus; species Lasiurus cinereus. Next base: position 15,233,584 of record JAAGEH010000480.1, read on the forward strand.
TGGTGTTTGGAGCCCACAACCTGGGCATGTGCCCTGACCAGGAACTGATCTGTAACCTCTTGGTTCCTGGGTTGTAGCTCAACCACTGAGTCACACTGACTTGGCTCAATGAACAATTTTAAAACGAAACCATTTTATGCTTTATTGCATATCTCTCATTAAAACATATTGTAATAAAATATTTTGTTGAATCCAATATTTCCAAAATACTATCATTTCAACATGCAATTGCTATAAAATTATTAATGAGATATTTTACATACTTTGTCTGTATTAAGTCTTGGAAATCTGTAGTGTATTTTACACATAGAGCATTTCTCAATTTTTATTGATCACATTTTAAGTGCTTTTCAAAGCCACATATTGGCCACTGTATTGAATAGTATAAATATGGAGGTTTCCTGTTAGGATAGATGAATATTTAGTTTTTATTCAGATTAAGAACATAACCTGTCATTTTTTCAGATTTATTGTAAAATTGTAAGATTGTAAGATACTTAAAAACCTATGAGCCTAGTTTATTGTATAGCAGGATGATTTGATAAATGTATAAATTGTAAAAGTATATTAACACACCCGTCACTTCATATATATATATATACCTTAAAAAATAACCAACTGAAATGGATGCATTCATTTCCTACTCTCTTAAAGAATGATCATAGACAGTTCAAATTTTCATTCTAAAAAAAATTTACCTTAGCTTTAATTTGAGTTTAAATTTGATGTCAAGCAGGGTACATGATTGTTCTGTATTTCCTAGTAGTGAAATAAAAATAAGCATTTGAGAAATCCTTATAATAAAAGCCTACTATGCAAATTGTCCTCTCCATAGGGAGTTCAACTAGGGAGTTTGACCATTGAGTGGGGCCAGCCAGCCAACTTTGAGGTGCTCTCCCCTATTCAAGGCCTAATCAGGGCTAGTTGTGATGGGCCCAGCTGGACCCCACCTGTGCACAAATTGGTGCACCAGGCCTACAGTATTATATATAAAAAGATTTCTGATTTTGTATTTATTTCATTATTACTTATGCAACACCATAATCCATGCATTTGTTTCTATAAAGCTACTCTACAGCTTACAAGAACTGCCCTCATAAACTGCAGTTTACAGGGACCACAGTTGTAGGGTGGGGTGGAGACCAATGCTAGGTGGAGGACCTTTTAAAAGAGAAGCTAGTCACACACCCAAACTGCAGGGCTGATTTCATTTTTTTTAAAAATTAAATCTTTATTATTCAGATTATTACATTTGTTTCTCTTTTTTCCCCTCCATAGCTCCCCTCCACCTGGGTCCCAACCCTACCTCTATTTTTACCTCCCCCCCATTGACCTAATCCATAGGTATATGATTTCTGTCCAGTCTCTCCCTGCACCCCCCTCACCCGTTTCCCCCTGAGAATTAGCAGTCCACTCCCTTTCTGTGCTCCTGATTCTATTATATTCACCAGTTTACTCTGTTGATCAAATTTTTAATTCATTTAATTTATAGATTCACTTGTTGATAGATATGTATTTGTTGTTTAGAATTTTTTATCTTTTACCTTTTTCTTCTTCCTCTTCTTAAAGAGTACCTTTCAGCATTTCATATAATACTGGTTTGGAGTTGATGAACTCCTTTAGCTTTTTCTTATCTGTGAAGCTCTTTATCTGCCCTTCAATTCTGAATGATAGCTTTGCTGGATAGAGTATTCTTGGTTGTAGGTTCTTGCTATTCATCACATTGAATATTTTTGCCTCTCCCGTCTGGCCTGCATAGTTTCTGTTGAGAAATCAGCTGACAATCGTATGGGTGCTCCCTTGTAGGTAGTGAACTGTTTTTCTCTTGCTGCTTTTAATATTCTCTCTTTGTCTTTTGCTCTTGGTATTTTAATTATGATGTGTCTTGGTGTAGTCCTCTTTGTATTCCTTTTATATGGGGTTCTGTGTGCTTCCTGGACTTGTAAGTCTATTTCTTTTATCAGATGTGGGAAGTTTTCAGTTCTTATTTCTTTAAATAGGTTTTCAGTATCTTTCTCTCTCTCTTCCTCTGGCACCCCCACAATTCTGATGTTGGTACACTTGAAGCTGTTCCAGAGGCTCTTTACATTACCTTCTCATTTTTGGATTCTTTTCTCTTCTTGCTTTTCCAGTTGAGTGTTTTCTGATTTTTTATATTTCAAATTTTTGACTTGATTCTTGCCTTCCTCTAGTCTGCTGTTAGGTCTCTGTATAATATTTTTTATTTCAGTCAGTGTTTGTTTAATTTCTGGTTGGTCCTTTTTCATCTCTAGTTGGTCCTTTTTCATCTCCTCTTGGGTCGTGCTAAATTTATCCATCTTTTCTAGGATATTCTTGAAAAACCTTATAAGCATGGTTTTGAACTCTATATCTAGTTGTTTGTTTTCCTCCTTTTCTTTTGATTGTGATCTCTTCCTCGGCATATTCACTATGCCAGGAGAACTTCTGTGTTGGATTCAGCCTTATGATACCAGACTTGCAAAACTGCAAAAGCCTCTCTGTTGAGCTTGGGATGGGTGGAATCTCAGGGCTTAACAGACCGCCTTGCCTTCCAGTCGGCTCCATCCTCCATGGTCTCTGGGTCTCACGTGACTCTGGGTAATCACTGGAGTGGTCCCTGTGTGTGTGCACAGTGCCTCTAGACTGTTGCCTTTTCAGTTCCCCTGCGCTCTGGGACCATACGAGTCTGGGTTCCCAGGGTTTCACCCGAAACTGGAGTTTAGTGGAGTTAGAAGTGGTGCAGTTGGGAGGCTCTGTCTCCCTCCCACTCGTGGAAGCCAGCGGCACAATCAGCAGTCGGTCCTTTGCACGCAGTGCACCAGACTTCTGCCCTTTAGCGACTCCCCTAAATTTCCGTGCACTTCTCCCTTTTCACAGTACAAACTGCCCCTGTATGAGTCTTGCCTGGACCTGGGGCTCAGTGCAGTAGGGAAAGGGGCTCAATGCAGTTGGGAGTCTCCATCTCCCTCCCACCAGAGAAAGCCAGCCAGATACTCCGGCACCCGCTCTCTCAACGCGCGTGTCTTCGTACCTCAGCTTTTTGCAGCTCTTCTGGGTCTCTGTGAGCCCCTCTCTTTCCTTCTAATTGTAGAATTTCCACTCAGCCAGCATTCCTGTGGTTCTGGATGATGTCCATTCTGTCTTTTAGTTGTAGTTTTGAAATTGTTGTGCGAGGCAGCAGTGTAGATGTTTACCTATGCTGCCATCTTGTATTCTCCCCTGATTTCATTTTTGATGGTCCTACTGAATTACTTCGAAATTGGGCTCACATGTTTTTCATCAAACATGGGTGATGAATTATTGTTTTTACCATAGGAAGTAAAAACAATAATTTCCTCTCCTTTTTGTCCTTCAGGTTGAAAAGCAACTCAACTCAGAGACGCTCTTGCAGTGGACCAATCCCAGCACAATGGCCAATACCAAAGTCAAACTATCCATTCCAAAATTTAAGGTGGAAAAGATGATTGATTCCAAGGCTAGTCTCGAAAACTTAGGGCTGAAAAGTACCTTTGATGAGAGTACATCTGATTTCTCTGGAATGTCAGAGACAAAGGGAGTGGCGCTCTCCAATGTTATTCACAGAGTGTGCTTAGAGATAAGCGAAGATGGTGGGGATTCCATAGAGGTGCCGGGATCAAGAATTCTGCAACACAAAGATGAATTCAGGGCCGACCACCCATTTGTTTACATTGTCAGGCACAACAAAACTCGAAATATTGTTTTCTTTGGCAAGTTCTGTTCTCCTTAAGTGGCAGAGCCCTGGTTAAGTCCCACCTGACTTTTCTGTAAACTCTACATCCAGAGGATTCCTTTCTAAATATGATAACTTGTTAATATTGCTGGAGGAGGAATGCCTCCTTGTTCTATGTAGCCCTCACACTAATAAGCCTTTTTCTATCATCTTTTTTATGCCCACTTTCTACCCATCAAAGACAATACTTTGAATGAAAAGAAAATATGTATTCATTATTTGTCACACTATCTAGGGTTATGGGCAGAAATATAGTCGTTCATAAAAAAAAAATTGTATAAGGAGCTTTGCCTTCCTTCATTGGGATACAGAATGTTTCAGACGTTCTCACCTCCCTGAAAGGCTAAAGAAATTGTGGTTTATGGGATCTGACAAACTTTCCTGGTTCCACTGAAATGTGAGCACATAATTAGGCTACTGTAGGTCTACAGCTCCTCATGCTAAACACTGAAGGACAAATGTATTTTTCAGGCTCTGATTTTGGGAGTGGTTAGAAAGATAATATGTTGCACAAACTGTATGCTATGGAAGTCTATTCAGAAAGAGTCTGAAACAACACCCTATATAGAAGTCATTACCTTGATATTCCTGCCATAAAATGTATAATATTGACACAAAATGGATAAAGGTTTTGCTGACAAATGGGATATGACATTAGCTTGTGAATAGGCTTTGTTTTCAGAACGTTTTGAGACTTTGGAATGTTGGCTAAGGAATTGCAGACCTAGTGTAGCTGACATGCAGCCCCTCGAAGGAAGGTCAGATCTAATTCATTTTCACTTTTGATAGAATGAACACCTGGACATTTGGTTGGGGACAGACTGATGGCTGGGGCTTCTGACTCAGCAAGGTTTTGATGTTTGATAGTCAGGACCTTTAAAAGCACAGAGACCCACATGGTAGCCAATAAAAGAGTTTTATGAGTGTTGAAGGAACTTGCCTCATTGTCTAATGTGATAGTGGGAATGGGAATAAAACTTACACCTTTAGAAAATATAACTAAAGCTATTGAAGTGCTCATACTGCTTTGACAAACTTTTTCTAAGACTGGTTTTTGTTACTATAGAGAGCTAGTCACTCACTTGCATTAATAGTAATTTTAAAAGTTGATCTGGTAAGTTGTCTATATTAAAAGTTCACATATTAATTTACTATCAAAAGAGCACATTTACTGAAGATTTTATGACAATACATTCTCATCTTTTCCTAGTAAATAGGTTCTACTTTCTTCTTGCTCCAAAGGATCCATATAAAATTTCTTTTATACTATCAACAATAAAATATTATTAAACTACGTGTCTTATATTTTCTCCATAAAGTTAGATTTACTATTGTGAAATAGAGCCAAGCCATCTATTTATAAAAGCATTCATTTACATAAATAATTTTTTGAGGGGTTGATATACAATAAAAATAATTACTGCCCATGTTTCCCTGTCTTTCTTTCTCTCTGCCCACCAGCTTCCTCCTCCCATCCTCTTTCATCCTGGGGTAAAACCCAGGGGAGTCTAGAAGGACTTTCAGCTACATACAAGTATATTATGAAATGAAGGCCTTTGAGCCTAGCTTCAAAATGTAATTTTATCAAGTAAGATATATATATATGCTTAAAATGTTTTCTTAATAAGTACATTTGCCCTAATATTTGCTTTAAATTACTTACAGTTTCTCTGAATCTAATATTCAACATGATCATTTTCCTGTCCCCAAAGTGTGCCCAAATAGAATATGTCCTCCCTTGCAATAAATGTTGAGCACCGAAAGTGACAAATGCTTCCCATTCTGACCAGAAAAGACCATTTGTGCATAATGGCTAGGAGTGGCTCAAACCACTCTTGGATCTTTCTCCCCCTTCTCTAGGCTATGAAACAGAAAATAGTGGGGACTGAAAAACTTAGTATTTAGAGGGGAGATTAGTGTTTCTTTAAGCCAAGTGTTCATGGAGCATAAAGTCTCTCTTAGAACTTAAAAGTTCTGAAATTTTTAATATTAACTCTTACTTGGGATAGTCTAATCCAGTGATTTTCAACCAAGGCCAATTCTGCTCCTAGAGGATATTTGGCGATGTCCAGAGACATTTTTGTAACAACTAGGGGGAGGATGCTACAGGCATCTAGTGGGTAGAAGCCAAGAATTTTGCTAAACATCCTACAATACCTGGAACAGGAATAATCACACAACACCGATAGTGGGCAGCTGAGAGACCTACTGACCTAAAGGACAGATATTGGCTAGAGGGGACCCTAAAGCAGAGCAAGGAGAACAGCCTGGAGAGGGAGTGGAAGCAAGTCCCTGCTTTCTTCACTACACTGAGATGTGAAGGAAGCCAGGCTTGGTGATTCTGAAACTCTGCCCTGGAAAGGTGTCGGATCTCCAAAATCCCCACAAGAACATCCCATGAAGAAGTTAATGTTTGGTATTTCTGACACAGGATACTGGATTCCAACAGGTAAGGAAGATCCTTACCCCTCACCTCTTCTTTCTTCCCTGGCCTCACAAGTCTGGCCCTGTGGAAGGAGGCCAGTAAGAGCAAGGCGCATAAATGGCGAGGAAGCCACTTCCACTTCTGTTCCCCTGTGGGGTAGTGAGCCCAAACCAGCTGTGGTGGATGTAGATACAATCAATCAAAAGAATGTTCTTCCCGACCAAGTGGCTTAGTGGTTGAGTGTTGACCTATGAACCAAGAAATCATGGGTCAATTCCAGGTCAGGGCACATGCCCAAGTTGTGGGCTCTATTCCTAGTAGGGGGCATGCAGGAGGCAGCCGATCAACAATTCTCCCTCATCATTGATGTTTCTATCTCTCTCTCCCCTTCTCTCCCTCTCTGAAAACAATAAATAAAAGAAAAAAAGGAATGACATCCTGATTTAAAAGATATTTTTACTTCTGAAAATATCTTTGTTGACATGTGAAAGTGCCTGGTGGGCACTTAGTTAAGGGGATTTGGTCCAGAAGATGGGGAGGCAATGTAGCAGAATGGGTCTGGAAGGCCCTGGAAACAAAGACTTTAGCTGCATTTCCTAGTACTCTGCCAGTCCAGTCTACCAACAAGCTGGCTGCAAGTACATTGGCTCATTTACTTATAACAACACATATATGAGGAGGAAACCCTGACCCTTAGACGTGAGGATACTAAGACAGAATAGCTATAAAATCAGCTCAAGGTCATAGAGCCAATGGAAGCTGATGGCTAGGTTTGACATCTAGCTAACTGAGCCCAGAGCTATATCTCTAACTGCTGTGATGCCCCCATTTTCCAACTGGCACTTACTCTTGACAGATCACCACTGAATGTACTTGGAAGAATTATTTTCTCCTCTATGCCTTCTCTAGTTTGGAATTCTCAAAGATCCACCTTATTCTGTAGTCCTTTTCTGTCAACCAAAACATCTACAGATGTAACTGCCTGATTAGGTCCATTTGTAGAGCCTCTTTTGAGGGCCAGGTGTTGTACGTGAAAATGCTTTATGGATGTTACTCTATTTGCTCATTTTCACAATAACCTGTTAGGGGCTAGTTTATCTATTCATCTATTTCATAAGGAAATATGGTCTCAAAGGAGTTGGTAAACAGCAGGATTCAGCTGTAGCTCTGTCTTACCCCAAAGTCCACACTCCTTGAACTATGACTTATGGCCCTTGGATCACACATTGGGGCATGCTTCTCTGAATGGCTTTGCTTACAGTCTTATATCACATGGGCCCTGGCTACCCACTGTTGCCAAAATAATCAGTCTGTCCTTGTCCTTCAGGAAAAAAATATAGAAGACAAACACCTTGGCCCTGTGCTCCTCCCCAGTAGGACATCAGGAGCAGTAGGTCCTCTTTTCCTTCCCTGAGAGCCCAGGCTACCTGGCAGCCACTGGTGGACAGCAGACTTTTGCCTCAGATGGCTGGGCCCAGGAAGCACTGAGGAGGCAGTGGGGTTTTGGAAGGGCCTTGAGCCTCAGTCCCATGTGGATGGACAGAAAGGGGGAGGGGAGCCCACAAGAGAGAGACGTGCGCTCATTGGTTATGGAAGGAAAACAAATGATGCACATGAGGCTCAGAGTGGTTGTAGAATCTGAAAAAAAAGCAGGAGTTCAGATTGAAACTGTGGCTGTGTGATGGGTACTGATGATGGCCATGGATAAGGTCCACTTGTAGACCTTGAGGTGTCAACATCAGAGCTGCCTTGCAATGGTCCTAACAAAACTGGAGCTATAAAAATTTTACCTCTATCTATTTACTTGCACAGGCGCGCGCGCACACACACACACACACACACACACACACACACACACACCCTACTTTAGAATGGGATTACTGAGTCATACATAGTAAAAATATCCAGTGTTGGTAGAAACTGCCAAAGAGTTTTTCAAAGTGGTTTTCCGTGATGATGATGATGATGATGATTATTATTATTATTATATATTATTGTTTTTTTACAGAGAGGAAGGAAGAGGAATAGAGAGTTAGAACATGGATGAGAGAGACATCAATCAGCCATCTCCTGCACACCCCCTACCGGGGATGTGCCAGCAACCAGGATACATGCCCTTGACTGGAATCGAACCTGGGACTTTTCGGTCCACAGACCAATGCTCTCTCCACTGAGGCAAAGCGGTTTCGGCCCTTGATTATTATTATTAATGATTATTATTATTATTTCTATTTCTCATGGATTGTTATTTATTGTTTTATCTTTTATTATTATTAAATAATAACTCTTGATTTTAAAAAATAATATTATCTTAAAATAATTATTACTAATGATTGCTTTTCCAACTAGAAATCTTCTCAAGCCAGCATGACACATTAAAATTCAGCTCCTACAACAGGCCCATGAAGACTTGTTTGAGGTGGAGGGTACTGAGAGGAGAGACACAAAGAAACTTGCTAAGCACACATGGCTGAGTTGTGCGGTTAGGATTTAACCTCCAACTCTGATTCCAGAGCCCACACATTTAATCTCTATGTATTTGATTACATTAAAATTTTTTAGTTGGTGTATTAAACCATTTACCTACAAGGGCAGATTTACTTTTGTTTATGTAAAAAATGAAATATTAGGTTAAATACAAGACAATGAATGTAGATAAAGATAAATCTCAGCTAAATATTTATAGAATAAGCAAACTTTTGAGGAGTGTTTATTTTTCAAACATTTCTGGTTCAGTCTAATATGTTTTCTGAAATTCTGAGCTTTTCCCTCAGGGGTCATATTCAGCAACTGTATGGCATTTGCTATTCCCACCAGATTTGAAAGGCTTCCTTTTTTTTAGTTTGAGGTCTTTGAACTGGTTTCTACAACATTCTTGCCTTCCACCCACCCCACTGATGTGAAAGATTGAATAGATGGGCATTTCCTTGTTCAATGGCTTCCTCCATCCAGACAATAGCAGCTGCCCCAATTTGTGAGGGCTTTCAAGTGAGGAGGTCAAAGTGTCCTATTGACAGTAAACCATTCTTGACCCAAGTCTTAGAACAGAAAAATTAGATGGCCTCATTCTCCACTAGGAATAAGATACTTGTAGGCATGTCCCTTGCTATACCTGTGTAGTCTGGACAGAGCCTCCTCATCTGTCCCATAAATGGCAGTTGCCAGGGGCAGGGAGGTGGAAGAAATGGGGAGTTGTTCAATGGCTACAAAGTTTCAGTTATACAAGATGAGTACAGTGTCAAAATCTGCCATACAACATTGTGCTTCTTTTTAATAAATGGTATTGTGCACTGAAAAATTTGTCGAGGGTAGATCTTACGTTAAGATTTCTTACCACAATTAAAAAGGAAATACACTTTGGCTGGTGTGGCTCAGTGGTTGAGCATTGACCTATGTATGTATGACCCAGGAAGTCATGGTTCAATTCCTGATCCGGGCACATGCCTAAGCTGTGTGCTTGATCCCCAGTAGGAGGCATGCAGGAGAGAGCTGATCAATGATTCACTCTCAACATTGATGTTTCCATCTTTCTTTTCCTCTCCCTTCCTTTCTGAAATCAATTATATATATATGAAGTAGATAGTCCTGGTTGGTCGCTCAGTGGTAAGAGCATCTGCACCGGTCAAGGGCATGTATTTGGGTTTCAGGTTCAATCCCCCTTCCCAGTTAGGGCTCGTGCAGAAGGCAACCAACCAATTGATGTGTCTCTCTCATGTCAATGTTTCTCAGTCTCTCTTTTCCTCCCTCCCTTCCACTCTCAAGGGCATGCACTTGGCCTGCAGGTTTGATCCTTGGCCCTGGTGTATGTGTGTATGGGGCAGAGCCAAATGAGAAATAGTCACGCTTATGAAGACATAACTACCTAGGGAGTGGTTTAGAGTGCAGGGAACTCTCTGTAAGTATGCTGAGCACCAGCTGGGACTGTTGCAGTGAGCATCATGCTTGCTGTGATGACGAGTTGAGACCTAACTTGATTCTTTGGTTTTACCCTTGCCTCCTCCTCAGTCAACTCACAGTCCAAAAGAGGTCATTCCCACACCATCTCTAGTTCTATCACTTATTATTTTTTAAAAAATATTTTTATTGAGTTCAAAGAGGGAGGTAGATAGAGACATTAATGCTGAGAGGGAATCATTGATTGACTTCCTCCTGCACATCCTCTACTGGGGATCAAGCCTGCAACCTGGGCATATGTCCTTGACCAGAATCAAACCTGGGATCCTTCAGTTCACAGGCTGACACTCTATTTACTGAGCCAAACTGGCTAGGACTCTATCACTTCTTAAGAAGGGCACATGGATGAAGGGTGTTTTATGCCTAAGGACCAAAGCTTGGACATGATGGGACCTGGACATTTTGCACCCTGTACCTGAATAAGCAGGCATTCTTTCCTTTTTCAAGAGGCTAGTGTTGATTGCAAAGTTTGATCAAACACAAAGGCAGATTGTGGGGCACTGGGATGACCTGTTTTCCTCTGCCCTTAATTCTTTTTCTCTGCTGACTTAGGGGAAAGCAGGAACTAAATGGGCAGGGTAATTAGGTCAATGGCTTTCCAGGTGGAGAACAGATTTCCCCATCCTTGGGGAGGCGCCATTTCCAAGTTGCTGGCTAGAGTCAGCCTTTCTGAGCTGGCAAATGTGAGCCCATTCCAAGCCTGATTCTCTTTACCTTAATATTCCTCTTAGTGGGAACACAAGCACCAATAATGGAGTGTTCAATCATTTTAAGCACTTCAGGTTCAATAACGGATTATTTCTTCATTAAATAAAATTATATAGGACACCCAATAGGCAAAGCTGTTTATCTTCCTAACTATGAAATGACCAATGACTATTATTTCCTATCTCCATCTTGTCCACAAAGTTGTCAAGACAATTTTCATTAACTTAATCTTTCATTTATTCATTAATTCATTGGATAAACATTAATTGTATTAGACACTGGCCAAAATGTAGGGAATGAAAGACATGAATTAGACACAGCAAAAAAACACCCCAAAAACATGGTCACTCAGCAAATGAGCAGAAATGAGATATGAGGAGGTAACTAGAGTGCCTGGAGGGAGGGTCCTTAGCTCACTCAGAGGGATACTCCAGGATTTGGACTGAATCTTAAAGGAGGGCAGGCACTAATTAATAAAGAAACAAGAAGAGCACAGTGTAGGCAAAGCAGAGAAGCTTATGTTAGGCCTAGTTGCTAGGTGGAATATGTATGAGGGATTTGTGAGAATGAAAGTTGCTTATTTCACTTAGCACAATGCCCTCCAAGTCCACCCATGTCACAAAAGACAGGATTTCCTTTCTTATGGCTGAATAATATTCCACTGTATCCATGGCTGATCTATATATATTTACCACATTGAGAAGAGACTGTTATGCATCACTCTGAAAAGTGTCATTTTTCATTCAGATATAATGTGACTGTTTTTCTATATTAATTAACTTGTTTTCAATTCTAAGTTTGTCATGTACAGAGGTCAAGCGGAGCAATAGCTATAGATGTGTTGTTCCAATAGAAGAAGAATGCCCCGAAGAAGTTGAGAATGTCAGCTATATATCACTGTCATGAACTGTTTCAAATAGAAAATAGTTTATGTTAATTTTAATAATGGTTTTCTTTTTTTTGGTCTGGTTCATAAAACTTTTGGAATTTTAGTCCATCAAATGAAAAACATCAGGCATTATTATAAATTCAATAGTAAATTTAGTTAAAAGGTTAAACATTAAAGATAAAATTATTAATTTTCATAGTGATAACATAAATAGAAACTTTAGTGACTTCAGTGTTATAATGAAAATAATTTTGTTTACTAAATAAAAACTTATGAAAAAACAAAAGACTTGGAAAAGATGGTGGAATTCATAAAACTCGTAATTGTGTCCAAATATATTGTATTACTCTACCAAAATCAAAGTTGCAGTTGCAAAAATTTATACATTTTTAAATGTACACACAGAGTATCAGATGTTGGATTTTAGAAATACTTGAATCTTCAAAGAATTATGTTGTAAACCAACTCATATCCTACAATAGTCTTAAGGTTCTGTTTTAAGGTGATAGGAGATTTGACTTTGGGTGATGGACACACAGTGCAATATACAGATCTTGTAACATAGAAACCCATACCTTAAACCTATATGTTCATGTTGAACAATGTCACCCCAATCAATTTAATTACAAGAAAAAAAGGTTCTATTCTTGTTTTGGTAAACAAATGCTTTACCTTTCTGTTACATTTTGTTCACTATCGACTGAAAGTCCCAATTGAAGCATTTAAGGAACAGAGCAACATAAAACCTTAGCTTCTGATGATTTTAGCTATTTACAATTGTTGAAAACAAAACTCATAGACAGGAAGATATTTTAAATTGATTACTGAAAAAGAAAGGGGAAAACAGAACAAATGTAGGAATGAGAGTTACTTAAATGTGCATAAGATTTAAGCTTGAACTTCTATAATTGTGCTTTAGAATATCTCAACTTGTGGAAAGAATCTTTTGATAGAAATTGCTTTTTAAAAATTGAATGTATTTATATTTCTTGCCCAGACTAGAACAAATCTCAGGCATTCCTTTTTGCATAATCTAAATATGGTGAAATGTTCCAAAGTTTCATAGATAGAGAGAACTATTTAACAAGATGTGGCTTGAAGAAATGGTCTTTAATAGAGGTAAAGAGACTGTACCCATGACACTGTTGAAACTGGATTCTTTAAGTAGTGAAATACAGGAATTTTGAACAAGAATAACCTTCACGCAGTAGAATTTACCCTGAGCTTCACCCGGTATTTCAGCACCTCTAGAGAGACTAATTAATAATTTCAACTTCATTAATCATAAAATGCAACTTTGAAGACAATTTTTGGCAGTTTTATGTAAGAATTATACATCATGCCTGGCTGGTGTGCCTCAGAGGATTGAGCTTTGTTCCATGTACCAAAAGGTCACAGGTTCAATTCCTGGCCAGGACACATGCCAGGGGTGCTTGCTTGATCCCAGTAAGGGTTATATAGTAGGCAGCTGATTGTTTCTCTCATGGATGTGTCTATCTCTCTTCCTTGTTCTCTAAAACAAAAGCATATTTAAAGAAGTAAAAATAATAATACATTATATTGCAAAACTACATTCTTCAGAAAAATGCTAGTGACACAGATTTAGAAATCAGTACTAAAACTGTTTAAATTGCCCAACTATAATTATTCTGCTCAAGTATGCTATATTTTTAATGTTTAATCAATTCAAGGAAGTATTTTACTTTCTTACATTTTACTTGGAGTGCACAGATACATGCTATTTTAAAGAGAATATTATTTTTGAAAATAGTTTTTGTATAGGACTGTTTTATTTTATTTTTATTTTATTGAAGTATTACATGTATACATATCTTCCCATTGGCTCCCCCCAAAATATCCTAACTCCCCCAGTGTCTTGTGTGCATTGGTTATGCTTATATGCATGCATACAAGTCCTTTGGTTGATCTCTTATTTACTCCACCTCTCCCTAACCTTCCTGCTGTAATTTAACAGTCTGTTTGATGCTTTACTGCCTCTGTATCTATCATTTTGTTCATCAGTTTATAATGTTCTTTATTATCCACAAATGAGTGTGATCATGTGGTGTTTCTCCTTCATTGACTGGCTTATTTCACTTAGCATAAGGCTCTTCAGTTCCTTCCAGGTTGCTGCAAATGGTAAGAATTTCTTCTTTTTTATGGCAGCATTGTATTCCATTGTGTAGATGTACCATAGTTTTCTGATCCACTCATCTGCTGATGGTCACCTAGGCTGTTTCCAAATTGTAGCAACTGTAATTGGGTTGCTATGAACATAGGAGTGCACAAATCCTTTCTGATTGGTGTTTCTAGTTTCTTAGGATATATTCCTAGGAGTGGGATTGCTGGGTCAAATGGGAGATCCATTTTTAGTTTTTTGAGGAAAATCCATACTGTTCTCCACAGTGGCTGTACCAGTCTGCATTCCCACCAGCAATGCATGAGGGTTCCTCTTTCTCCACATTCTGGCCAATACTTGTTGTTTGTTGATTTGTTGATGGTAGTCATTCTGACAGGTGTGAGATGGTATCGCATTGTCGTTTTGATTTGCATCTCTCAGATAATTAGTGACTTTGAGCATGTTTTTATGTGTCTCTTGACCTTCCTTCTGTCATCTTTCGAAAAGATTATATTTAAGTCCGTTGTCCATTTCTTCATTGGATCATTTATCTTCCTTTTATTAAGTTGTATAAGTTGTCTGTAGATGTGGGAGATTAAACCTTTATCAGTAATAACATTTGCAAATATGTTTTCCCATACAGAGGGCATTCTTGTTGTTTTGTTGATGGTTTCTTTTGCTGTGCAAAAGCTTTTCATTTTGATGTAGTCCCATTTGTTTATTTTCTCTTTAGCTTCCATTGCCCTTGGAGCAGTATCAGAGAAGTTCTTTCGGCATATGTCTGTGATTGTGCTGCCTGTGGATTCCTCTAGTGTTTTATGGTTTCCATCTTAAGCTTAAGTCCTGTATCCATTTGGAGTTTATTTTTGTGTATGGTGTAAGTTGGTGGTCTAGTTTCATTTTTTTTTGCATGTATCTGTCCAATTTTCCCAACACCATTTATTGAAGAGGCTGTCTTGGCTCCATTGTATGTTCATGACTCCTTTGTCAAATATTAATTGAGCATAGTGGTTTGGGTAGATATTTGGATTCTCTATTCTATTCCATTGGTCTATATATCTGTTCTTATGCCAGTACCAGGCTGTTTTGAGAACAGTTGCTTTGTAATATAGCTTGAAATCTGATATTGGGATCCCACCTACTTTATTCTTCTTTCTCAGGATTGCTGTGGCTATTCGCGGTATTTTTTTGTTCCAGATGAATCTTTGGAGAGTTCTTTCTAGGTCTGTGAAAAATATTGTTGGTATTTTAATGGGCAGTGCATTGAATCTGTAGATAGCTTTGGGTAGTATGGACAATTTTAATGATGTTGATTCTTTCAATCCATGAGCATGGTATGCTCTTCCATCTGTTTACATTTTCCCCTATCTCTTTTTTCAGTGTCCTGTAGTTTTCTACATATAGGTCTTTTACCTCCTTAGTTAGGTTTATTCCTAGGTACCTTAATTTTTTTGGTGCAATGGTAAATGGGATTGCTTTTTTAGTCTCTCCTTCTGTAATTTCACTATTAGTGTATAGAAATGCCATAGATTTATTGGCATTAATTTTGTATCCTTCTGCATTGCCGAATTTATTTATTAAGTCTATTAGTTTTTGGATCGAGTCCTTCGGGTATTTTATGTACAATATCATGTCATCTGCAGATAAGGACAGCTGTACTTCTTCTTTTTCAATTTGGATGCCTTTTATTTCTTCTTCTTGTCTAATTGCAATGGCTAATACTTCCAGTACTGTGTCAAACAGGAGTGGTGAGAATGGGCATCCCTGTCTTGTTCCAGTTCTTAGGGGAAATGGTTTTAGTTTTTTCCATTGAGTATGATATTAGCTGTGGGTTTATCATATATGGCTTTTACGATGTTGAGGAATGATTCTTCTATTCACACCTTGCTGAGAGTTTTTGTAAAATGCTTTTTCTGCATCAATTGATATGACCATCTGATTTTATCTCTCAATTTGTTTATGTGATGTATCATGTTTATTGATTTGCAGATATTGTACCATGCTTGCATTCCTGTTATGAATCCTACTTGGTCATGGTGTATGATATTTCTGATGTACTGCTGGATCTGATTTGCTAAAATTTTGTTGAGGATTTTGGCATCTATGTTCATGAGAGATATTGGCCTGTAATTCTCTTTCATTGTGTTGTCTTTATCTGGTTTTGGTATTAGGGTGATACTGGCTTCATAGAAGGTTTTTGGAAGTGTTCCTTCTTCTTGAATATTTTTGAATAGTCTGAAGAGGATAGGTTTTAATTCTTCCTTGAATGTTTGGTAAAACTCTCCTGTGTAGCCATCTGGTCCTTGGCTTTTGTTTGTTGGAAGCTTTTTGATGACTGCTTCAATTTCTTCCATAGTTATTGGCCTAATTGAGTTTTGGAAGGTTATATTTTTCTAGGAATATGTCCATGTCTTGCAGGTTGTCCAATGTGTTGGAATAGAGTTGTTCATAGAATTTTTTTTTTTAACAATCCTTTGTATTTTGGAGGGGTCTGTTGTTATTCTCCTCTTTCATTTCTGATTTTGTTTATTTGGGTCTTTTCTCTTTGCTTCTTGGTGAACCTGGCTAGAGGTACATCAATCTTGTTTATCCTTTCAAAGAATCAGCTCTTGGTTTTGTTGATCTTTTGAATTGTTTCTTTGGTCTCTATGTTGTTTATCTCCACTCTGATATTCACTATTTCCTTCCTTCTGCATACACTGGGCTTTTCTTTTTGCTCTCTTTCTAGCTCTTTGAGTTGTAGGGTTAGGTAATTTATTACCATTGTTTCTTGTTTTTTTTGCAGTAGGCTTGTAGAGCTATGAACTTCCATCTCACGACTGCTTTCACTGTGTCCCATAAATTTTGTATTGTTGTGTTGTCATTTGTTGCTATGATGTGTTTTATTTCTTCCTTGATCTCTCTGGTTACCCAGTCGTTGTTTAATAGCATACTGTTTAGTCTCCGTGTGTTTGATTTCTTTGTATTGTTTTTATTTTGCAGTTGATTTCCAGTTTCATGCCACTGTGATCTGAGAAAATGCTTGATATGATTTCTGTCTTCTTGAATTTGAAGAAACTTTGCCTATTAGCCAACATATGGTCTATCTTTGAAAATGACCCATGTGCACTTGAGAAGAATGTATATTCTGTGGCTTTGGGGTGAAATGATCTGAAGATGTCAATTAATTCCATCTGGTCTAGTGAGTCATTTAGAATTGATGTTTCTTAGCTGATTTTTTTTTTTAGAGGATTTGTTCAGTGGTGACAGTGTAGTATTAAAGTCTCCTACTATGATTGTATTGCTGTCAATCTCTCCCTTGATATTCTCCAGGAGTTTTTTTTTTTTTTATGTATTTAGGTGCTCCTTTATTGGGTGTGTATATGTTTACCGGAGTTATTTCTTCTTGTTGGATTGTTCCCTTTAGTATTATGAAGTGGCCTTCCTTATCTCTTGTTATGTCCTTCACTTTGAGATCTACTTTGTCAGATATAAGTATTGCAACCCCAGCTTTTTTTTCATTTCCATTTGCCTGAAAAACCGTCTTCCATTTCTTTACTCTCAGTCTGTGTGCATCTCTTTTTGTGAGGTGGGTTTCTTGTAGATAGCAGATATATGAGTCATGTTTTCTTATCTAATCTGTTAGCCTATGTCTTTTGATTGGAGTATTTAATCCATTTAGATTTAAAATTATTACTGATAGGTACTTATCTGTCGCCATTTTTATTCTTTACCTCTGTGTTCCTTCTTTGCTTCCTATTTCTTTTTTTACAGCAGACCCTTTAACATTTCTTCCATTGCTGGTTCGGTGGTAATATATTCCCTTAGTTCTTTTTTTTCTGTGAAGCTCCTGATTTCACCTTCAATTTTGATTGAAAGCCTTGCTGTGTATAGTATGCTTGGATTCAGACCCTCCTTTTCCATGACTTTGTATATTTCATTCCATTCCCTTCTGGCCTGATGAGTTTCTGTTGAGAAATCAGTTGCTAGTCTGATGGGGGTTCCTTTGTAGGTAACTTTCTGTCTTTCTTTGGTTGCTTTTAAGATTCTTACTTTGTTGTTGGTGTTTGCCAATTTAATTATAATGTGCCTTTGTGTTGGTTTTTTGGGGTTCATTTTGCTTGGGACTCTGTGAGCTTCTTGGATTTGTGTGGGTTTTTTCCTTCCTATAACAGGGAAGTTTTCTGTCATTATTTCTGCAAACAGGTTTTCTATTCTTTGCTCAGTCTCCACTCTTTCTGGAACCCCAATTATGCAGATGTTGTTATGTTTTGTGTTATTCCAAAGTTCCCTTAGGCTCTCCTCTTGCTTTTTGATTTTTTTTCCTAGAAACTGCTGTACTTGGGTATTTTTTCCTACCTTGTCTTCTAGCTCACTGACGTGATCCTCTGTTTCTTCTAGTCTAGTTTTGATGCTTTCTATTGAGTTCTTTACAGCAGTGATGTCATTTTTCATTTCTTCTTGATTCTTTGTAATTTCCTCTTGGTTCTTACTCATATTGTCAATTTTGTCTTCCATTCTTTTCAGCCACCTTATCACCATTTCTCTGAACTCTTTCTCTCGCAGGTTGTTTGCTTCTATTTCGTTTACCTCCTTTTCTGGTGATGCCTGCTTTTCCTTCATATGTGGCTGTTTCTTCGTCTGCCCATGGTCTTTCTTCTCCAGGTGTCTGGTTATGAAGTTCTCTCTCCTTATTCCAAGCGAAATCTGACCTTTCCATGTGGTGTGTGGAGCTTCTCTGAATCCGAGTGTTTGTGCCTCTTGGGGAGCGGTGTTCTGGGTCCCCCGGCTTTCTGGTGGGTGCTGCAGCTATAGCTTTTTAGGCCGCCGTAAACATCCACTTTCCCTTGGAAGATGGGGCGGTCTCCACATTCGCGCTGGTAGATTCAGGGGAATAAACCCTGTAGCAGTGGGGCTGCCTGGTCAGGGAAGCCAAGTCCAGCAGTCCCCCACCTTCTTCTGATGGACAACTGTCCCTTAACTTGTCAACAAACACTCCCAGGGTGACCCTCAGCTATTTTCTCTGTCTTATCAGCAACAAGGCTCCGGACACTTTCGTCTATTCCGCCGCCATTTTTTTCTCTGTATAGGACTATTTTAAAAGTTTTTCAATAAAATAAAACTAATTTATTAGTCAGGTAAAGATTTCATATAACTATTTCATCCATATCTAGTTCTATACCCATTTATATAATCTATATCTACACATTTAATTATTTTTGGTGCCCCTTTCATTTTCAAAAGTGTCTTGATTTGGAAGATTAATTATATGGTCACATTCTTTATAAAAGACAATTTGAAAAAATGTTTTTCTCCTAAATTGTTAGAGAAGAAGCGGAAGAGAAGAGAAACCCATGTGATATGGTGGAATAGTTAAAACACTGTTAGAAAAAGAACTTGGCAATGTCCAGTTCTCCTTCACCTCCTTGTTGGCCTCACTTGAAATGTTCTGTGATTTCAACTCTGGAACCACAGAGGCTTGTTCCATGTTTGGGCTGATGTCTAGGCTGAGATAAAAACCTGCATTAAAAAATAGAATTGTGGATGGGGATTCACTGGAGGAATATTAGGGATCCACAGGTGTCTTGGAATTCACAGAGTCCTCGGGAAGGTGTTGGACACCCTCAGGACAGGGAACAGTGATTTCATCTAAACCCTGTGCAAACCCTAAAGAGCAGGGAAACCCCAGGGACACTACATTTACAAATTCCTAAGGGTCTGAGTGCTTTCTATGACCTACAGTCTCTCAGTAGAGAACTGATATGACTTAGACATCATGGGGAAATCAGGCTAAGTCTTAGTGGCCTATGCTTCTTCTGTAAAATATTATCTCCGAGATTCACTTCACCTCCAATTCAAAGTGATTACCAATCAAGAATATCGGTATTCTCTTGTCTATCTATCTACTGTCCACTAGATGGCACTGTTCATCACAATACAACAGTGGGGCTCCAGGTCCCCAACTTTTAAGACACAAAATTCAGCAGTGCCTAGACCTCTTAACCCTGCTTTTCTGAAGATGTTGTTACAGTGATTTTGTCCCCCTCTGCCAAGACACAACATTTGCAACTTTCCCTCGGCCTGCCCTTTAAATATTAACATTCCTTAAAGTTCTATTCTGGGGCCCCTTTTATGATTGATACAATTCCCTGGTTTCAGTGATTGCTAGCTTTATGTTGACCTTTCTCAAATTTTTATGTCCCAAGTCTCCCTTCTGTGTTCCAGTTACATAGCCATCTGCCCAGTGGACACCTACGTATGACACAGACAAGCTGAACACACCTGCTCCTCTTTTCCTGTTCTCATTCATTGTATATGACCACACCATCTACCCAGAGGTCCAAAGTAGACTCACATAGTTTCCTACAATAGTTTCCCTTCTTCATCCCACACAATATATTGATATCCCACAAAGTCATCCATTTCTCTGTTCTACTATCCTGATCCAAACTCCATGGTCTCTTTTTTGGACAATGAAAACAAACTCCTAAATTGCTCTTGAGTTTTCCTCCAACCATTCTCACACTGTAGACATACATGCACATGATATGCATGTACATGTGTATATATGTATATGTATATATTTTTGTCTGAAGAGATATTTATAAGGAAAGTATATATACATTAATTGGCCAGATTATTATGATCTCTGAATGCATAATAATCTGGCCACTCAGTGTATATCCTATATAATAAAAGGCTAATATGAAAATTGTTGCCTCAACTAGGAGTTCGACTAGCAGGTAGGCTTGCCAACCACCTATGTCCCCTCCTTCTGGCCAGGCTGGCCAGACCCCACCCATGCACAAATTCATGCACTGGGCCTCTAATAAATACATACATATATATATATATATATATATATATATATATATATATATGTATATATATATATACACACTGAGTGGCCAGATTATTATGGCCACCTGATGTTTGTAGACAAATTAGGCATACAGTGCATCGTACGGGATATGGAAGCCGAAGGCCTGTTTGAACACCTTTGCTGTCTGACTTTTACTAAGATAAAATGTCTCCAGTTTACACAGGAACACAAGGATTGGACAGTCAAGCATTGGATAAAAGTCTTGTGGTCCGATGAATCACGTTTTTAGTTGCATCATGCAGATGGCAGAATGAGAATTTCATGGAAACAGCATGAAAACATGCACCTCCACATGCATGAATACAACACTTCAAGCTGGTGGGGGCAGTGTTATGGTTTGGGAAATGTTTTCCTGGCATGATTTGGGCCATTTAATTTGTTGGAACAATGTCTGAATAGCACAACATACCTAAGTATCGCTGCTGATCAAGCTCATCCTATCATGTTGATGGTGTATCTCAATGAAGATAACTTCTTCCAACAAGACAATACACCATGCCATGGTGCTCGTATTGTGCAGGAGTGGTTTCAAGAATATGAGGGAGACTTTTTTAGGTGGCCCCCACAATCACCAGATCTCAATCTAATTGAGCATTTGTGAGACGAAGTTGAAAGAGCCATCAGGTAACTGGTTTGACAACCATCAAATCTCATAGAATTGGACAGTGCTATTCATCAGGCATGGTGTCAGATTCCTCGCATCACCTTTCAATATCTCATGAAGTCAATGCCAAGAATAATGGCTACGATATTGAAGGCAAAAGATGGACCAACGAAGTACTGGCACTCAGTGTATATATAATTGTTTATATACTGTCGCTCCTCATCCCTTGTAAGGTTCCTTCTGTTGTGTGCAGAATCTCCAGTGCTCTCAACAGCACCTGAAGCATAGTGATCAGTAAGTATTTGTGGAAGAGGTGAATTTGCTGTTGAACTAATAATCATGGCTGAAGGAATGCTGTATAGTGGTTATCCTAGATAATGGTTGTTTATGCTACTTAGTTGAGGGGTTGGGGGTGCTCTGAGAGACATAATCAAATGTTACTTAGCACCCTCCTCACTTTGATAACAAACGTGAGATCTGTTTTCTGGGCTAATATTATATGTGGGTGAGTTGGGCATTCATCCAGGAGTGATCCAACAGGTGAATTAAGGACTCAGAGTCTTTTTATCTCCCAAATCTATTTTTTTTTTGGCACTCTGCTTTGCATTCCAGTAATTGTACCACTTCTCATGGCACTGCTGTCAAGTTATTTTAAAGCTTTATCTAATGAGAGAAACAACTCATTAGCTAGAAGATACATAAGCCTGGGCTAGTTTATAGCTCATTTCATTATCATTATCATTCTACAATGTCTTGAATATGCTGGTTTGAATGAGGGTTGTGTAGAATGAACTTGAATAGGCTGGGGACAGTGTGGGAAAGCTGGCATTGGAAATTTGTCAGGATCCTTGAAAATAAGAAAGTCATTTCTAAGAACAGATTGGGCAGAGAAAAAAACCTTATATTTTGATTGGGTTGGTTCTGCTCATGTAATGCTTTCAAAATCTGTGGATTTATGTATTTTATCAGTTCTAGGAATTTCTCAGCTATTGTTTCTTTTCTCTCAATCATTTTCTGTATCTTCTGATTTTGAGACTTAAAATAGACATAGAGCTTCTTTTTTAAATTTAATAAATTTTTATTATTCAGATTTTTGCAATTGTTTCTCTCCCCCCCATAATTCCCCTCCAACCAGCTCCCATCCTCCCTCTGCCCTTACCTCCCCCCCCATTGTCCTCATCCATAGGTGTATGATTTTTGTCTAATCTCTCCTTGCACCCCACTTACCTCTTTCCCCTGAGAATTGTCAGTCCACTCCCTTTCTATGCCCTTGATTCTATTATATTCACCAGTTTATTCTCTTCATCAGATTTTTTTGTTCACTTGATTTTTAGATTCACTTGTTGATAGATATGTATTTGTTGTTCATAATTTTTATCTTTACCTTTTTCTTCTTCTTTATCTTCTTAAAGAGTACCTTTCATCATTTCATATAATACTGGTTTGGTGTTGATGAACTCTTTTAGCTTTTTCTTATCTGTGAAGCTCTTTATCTGACCTTCAATTTTGAATGATAGATTTGCTAGGTAGAGTAATCTTGATTGTAGGTTCTTGCTATTCATCACTTTGAATATTTCTTGACACTCCTGTCTGGTCTGCATAGTTTCTGTTGAGAAATCAGCTGACAATCGTATGGGTGCTCCCTTGTAGGTAATTGACTGTTTCTCTCTTGCTGCTTTTAATATTCTCTTTTTTCTTTTGCTCTTGGCATTTTAATTATGATGTGTCTTGGTGTGGTCCTCTTTGGATTCATTTTGTTTGGGGTTTTGTGCACTTCCTGGACTTGTAAGTCTATTTCTTTCACCAGGTGGGGGAAGTTTTCAGGCATTATTTCTTCCAATAGGTTTTCAGTATTTTGCTCTCTCTCTTCTTCTGGCACCCCCATAATTCTGATGTTGGTATGCTTGAAGTTGTCCTAGAGGCTCCTTACACTATCTTCCAATTTTTGGATTCTTTTTTCATTTTTCTTTTCCAGTTGAGTGTTTTCTGCTTCTTTGTATTTCAAATCTTTGACTTGATTCTTTTTTTTTTAGGATAAAATTGTTTTATTTTTATTTTTTATTTTTTTTTAATTTTAATTAAATCTTTATTATTCAGATTATTACATTTGTTTTTCTTTTTTTTCTCCTCCATAGCACCCCTCCACCCAGCTCCCACCCTTCTCTCCCTCCCATTGACCTCATCCATAGGTGTATGATTTTTGTCCAGTCTCTCCCTGTATACTCCTCACCCCTTTCCCCCTGAGAATTATCAGTCCACTCCCTTTCAATGCTCCTGATTCTAGTATATTCACCAGTTTATTCTGTTGATCAAATTTTTAATTCACTTAATTTTTAGATTCACTTGTTGATAGATACGTATTTGTTGTTCATAATTTTTTGACTTTAATCTTTTTCTTCTTCCTCTTCTTAAAGAGTACCTTTCAGCATTTCATATAATACTGGTTTGGAGTTGATGAACTCCTTTAGCTTTTTCTTATCTGTGAAGCTCTTTATCTGCCCTTCAATTCTGAATGATAGCTTTGCTGGATAAATTATTCTTGGTTGTAGGTTCTTGCTATTCATCACGTTGAATATTTCTTGCCACTCCCGTCTGGCCTGCATCGTTTCTGTTCAGAAATCAGCTGACAGTCGTATGGGTGCTCCCTTGTAGGTAATGAACTGTTTTTTTCTTGCTGCTTTTAATATTCTCTCTTTGTCTTTTGCTCTTGGTATTTTAATTATGATGTGTCTTGGTGTGGTCCTCTTTGTATTCCTTTTATATGGGGTTCTGTGTGCTTCCTGGACGTGTAAGTCTATTTCTTTCACCAGATGTGGGAAGTTTTCATTCATTATTTCTTTAAATAGGTTTTCAGTATCTTGCTCTCTCTCTTCTGGCACTCCCACAATTCTGATGTTGGTACGTTTGAAGCTGTCCCACAGTCTCCTTACATTATCTTCACATTTTTGGATTCTTTTCTCTTCTTGCTTTTCCAGTTGAGTGTGTTCTGCTTCTTTATATTTCAAATTTTTGACTTGATTCTTGCCTTTCTCTAGTCTGCTGTTAGGACTCTGTGTAATATTTTTTATTTCAGTCAGTGAATGTTTAATTTCTAGTTGGTCCTTTTGCATCTCCTCTTGGCTGTCGCTAACTTTATCCAACTTTTCTAGGATATTCTTGAAAAACCTTATAAGCGTGGTTTTGAACTCTATATCCAGTCGTTTTTTTCCCTCCATTTCTTTTGTTTGTGATCCCTTCCCTTGACTCGGCATTTTCACTATTTTGGGGAAACTTTGGTGTTGAGTTCAGCCTTATAATGCCAGACGTGCAAAGCCGCAGAAGCCTCTGTTGAGCTTGGGAGGGGTGGAGTCTCAGGGCTTAAGGGACTGCCTTGCCTTCCAGTTGGCCCCGCCCTCCACGGCCCCTGAGTCTCACGTGACTGGGTAATGGCTGGAGTGGTCCTTGTGCCCACACGCCCGCAGTGCCTCTAACCGCTGCCTTTCCTGCTCCCCTGAGCACCAGGACCACACGAGTCTAGGTCCCCAGGGTTTCGCCCGAAACAGGGGCTTAGTGGACTCAGAAGTGGCACAGTTGGGAGGGTCTGTCTCCCGCCCACTCACGAAAGCCAGCGGCACAATCAGCAATCTGTCCTGCCCGCAGTGCCATGCGCGCCGCCACCAGCCCTCTGATCTTTTGCGACTCCCCTAAATTTCTGGCACTTCTCCCTTTTCACAGTCCAAACTCCCCCTGTATGAGTTTCGGCTGGATCTGGGGTTTAGTGTCATAAGAGAAGGGGTTCAATGCCGTTGGGAATCTCCGTTTCCCTCCCGCCAGAGAAAGCCAGCCTGGTACTCGGGCACCCGCTCTCTCCGCGTGCGTGTCTCCGTACCTCAGCTTTTTGCAGCTCCTCTGGGTCTCCGTGAGCTCCTCTCTTTCCCTCTAGTTGTAGAACTTCCATTCAGCCAGCTTTCCTGTGGTTCTGGATGATGTCCGTTCTGTCTTTTAGTTGTAGTTTTGAAATTGTTGTGCGAGGCAGCAGTGTAGGTGTTTACCTATACCGCCATCTTGGATTCTCCCTTTAACTTGATTCTTGTGTTCCTCTAGTCTGCTGTTAGGTCTCTGCATAGTATTTTTTTAATTTCAGTCAGTGTATTTTTAATTTCTAGTTGGTCCTTTTTCATCTCCTCAAGGGTCTTGCTAGATTTATCAGCCTTTTCTAGGAAATTCTTGAAAAACCTTATAACCATGGTTTTGAACTCTATAAACAGTCATTTGTTTTCCTTCATTTCTTTCATTTGTGATCTGTTCCTTGTCTTTGCATTTTTGCTGCTTCCCTGAACAGGTAGAGGAGTTTTGTGTGCTAGGTGTCCTATATGGCCCAGTAGCTCTTCCTCCCCAGTTACTTGAGGTGGACTTTCTTGATGTGAACTGTGTGTACAGCCTTGTTGTAGTTAAGTCTTGATTGTTGGTATCACTGGGGGGAATTGACCTCCAAGCCAATTTGTTGTGAGGATCTGCTGTGTCTACGCCAGGAATGCTTCTGTGCTGGAGTCAGCCTTATGAGACAAGACTTGCAAAATTGCAAAAGCCTCTGTGCTCAGCTTGGATGAGGTGGAGTCTCAGGGCTGAGCAGACAACCTTGGCTTCCTGTCAGCCCTGCCTTACACAGACCCTGGGTCTCAGTGTTCCTCAGTAATTGCTGCAGCCCTCTGTGTGTGCACTCATGCTCGTGCGCCTTCAGACCTCTGCCTTTTGTGTCTCCCCTGAGTTTCTGTGTGCTCCGGGGACCCATATGAGTCTGGAGGGTCTCACCCAAAACTGGGGTTCAGTGCAGTTGGAACTGGATTTCAGTGCAGTTGGGAGGTTCTGTCTTCCTCCCTCTAGAGAAAGCCAGTGGCACAATCAGCAATAGTCCTCTCTGCGCGCACTTGCACACACGCCTCCAGACCTCTGCCTTTCGCAGCTCCCCTGAGTTTCCGTGCACTCCTCTGTTTTCATGACAGTCCACACTTCCCCTGTATGATTCTTGCCCGGAACTGGGGTTCAGTGCAGTTGAGAGCTTCCATCTCCTTCCTGCTAGAGGAAGCCAGACAGACACTCTGCCACTCATCTTCTTCACGTGCATGTCTCTGTACCTCAGCTTTCTGCAGCTCCACTGAGTCTCTGTGAGCCCCTCTCTTTCCTTCTAGTTGTAGAATTTCCACTCAGCCAGCTTTCCTGTCATTCTGGATGATGTCCATTCTGTCTTTTAGTTGTAGTTTTGAAATTGTTGTGCAAGGCAGCAGTTTAGGTGTTCACCTATGCTGCCATCTTGGTTTCTAGACATATAGCTTCTTATTCTATCTTTCATATATATTAATCTTTCTATTTCCTTATATCTCTACACCTCCTTCTCAGCTATTTTTTTGTATTTTTTATCTAATGAATTCTTTCTTTCATGGTATCTAGTTTGTTTAATCTTCTATTCAATTTTTAATTTCAATACTTATATATTTAATCTCTAAAATTTCTGTTTGGTTCATTTTCAAGAATGTCTGGTCATATATGATGGTCTTACTACTTGTTCATTTTTGAGACTAAAACTTAAGCCCCCCCCTCCCCCACATTTCACATATGATTATTTTATATGCTGTATATCATGATTTCAATAGCTGAAAATTTTGGGTTCTAAATCTGTTAATTTGGTTTCTGCAGGCCTTTTTGCCATGATGGCTCATTTCTTTGTATGTCTACTGATAATTTTTAGTTGGTTGATAATAATCTGGGAGAATACTGGAGGCATCTATTCTCAAATGATTTGCATTTTCCTTTGCTGTGAGACAGGGGGTAGTACTAATCTGTAATTGGTCCATAATCCTTTCAGAGCCCAGAGCTTTATGTGAATGCCTAGGAATGAGATTTTCCACCTTTTGAGTTTGATTAGCCTTTAAAGCTCATATTTCAGCTCACAATTTAGTTTTAAAAATAGATTCTTAAGCTGTGTTGTCCAGTACGATAGCCACCAGCCATATGCGCTTAATGAAATTAAGCATTTTCAGGGCCCATCTTGTAGCTGTGGCAACTGCATTGAGCAGCAGAGAAGTAGAATGTTATCATCACTGCAGACATTTCTGTTGGACAATGCTAATCTTAAACACCACCTTTCAAAAAATTTTTTAAAATATATTTTTATTGATTTCAGAGAGGAAGGGAGAGGGAGATAGAAACATTAATGATGACAGGGAATCATTGATTGGCTGCCTCTTGCACATCCCTCACTGATCATCAAGCCCACAACCCAGGCATGTGCCCTTGACCAGAATTGAACCTGGGACCCTTCAGTCTGCAGGCCAATGCTCTATCCACTGAGCCAAACCAGCTAGGTCTTGAACATCACCTTTTTATCATGGGAGTCCAACAATACATTCAAAAGCATGCTTTATAGAAATAAGCTGTTTCCTAGAATAAGGGACCTTCCTTCCAGAGTTGTAATACAAAGATCTTATGCATCTTCCTCTGATACCAATGCTATAAATAATGGAGAACACAGGAGGGCTTTTTAATAAGAGATGGGGTATGATCATCCTGCTTATTAAGAAAAATTACTAAGACAACAAGGGGCAAATATATCAGAGAGGAGGAAGATTTGAAGAAGGTTATACAGCCAGGAGGGTATTGCAGTGTTCTCGATGAAAAATGCTGAACACTTGAACTCAGTCAGTGAGAATGGAGATGGGGAGAAGAAAAGAACAATAATATTTAAATGAGGGTTCCCATTGTGAAGATATTTGGGAGAGAAGAAAAAGAGGAAGAGGAGAGTGGAACATGAGTCAAGTTTCTGGTTGAGTCAATAGCCAGATGGTGATGCCATTAATCAGAGAAGGCACCTTTGGAGAAGGAACAAATTTAGGGAAGAAGATGAGCTCAGTTTGTGACATTTGTGTTCAAGGTGCTCAGCCTCCCACGCTGGTGGTTGAGGTACTCTTGGACCACCTAGAAAGAGCTACAGGTCAGCCTGTGCTGAGCCAAAGGGAGCCCTAGCCACCAAGTAGTACAG
Source organism: Lasiurus cinereus (assembly GCA_011751065.1). Taxonomy (NCBI): domain Eukaryota; kingdom Metazoa; phylum Chordata; class Mammalia; order Chiroptera; family Vespertilionidae; genus Lasiurus; species Lasiurus cinereus. Next base: position 15,261,911 of record JAAGEH010000480.1, read on the forward strand.
ATGAGGAGGGGAGTGAAAACCTATTCTGACTCTTCCCCCCAATCCCCAATCCTCTGATATTTAAGCCCCTTGGCACTGAGGAAAGTGGGAGACAGCTCCAGAACCCATCCTGTGATGAATACTATCATCTCTTGTTTCTAATATATTCATCTTGGATTTTACAGGTTCATTTTTTTAACTATTTCTAGACCTCATGTTACATTCTGTCACTCTGATTTACTCCCATAGTTTGTGGTATGGACACAAGAATATTTGGTAGAGTGGCTTGCAATACCAGGGCACTGGGTTTTAGCAAGTTGGAGCAATGTTCTGCCCAAGAACACCCTCATCTGCCTGATCATCTTCTACAGGTGAGACCAGTGAGCTCCACCCATTTACCTGACATAGCTCTTTCAGCACCAGATGTATGGGTTGGGATGGTGCCCATCTTGATGGAGCTTCCTTAGAACCTTCTCCAGGTTCAGCAAAATGCACATGAAAGGAAAATTCAGTGGATACAATCCTGAAACAGTTGATATCTGTTGAGAATCTACTGTTTATCCTGTTTACCAGGTGCATGTCAGGTGCCTCCTTCTGTGTTTATTTGCTGCACAGATAGGGACTATCAGATAGGGACTGGTACCTTGAACCTCACTTTGCTTCTTGGACTTTTGCTAATTTAATTGCTCTTTGCTTCCTCCATACTTCCATCCCCGCCATCCCTTTCTGCTTGTCATACCAAATGAATGCCTTAGTTTTGCGCCCCAGATTTCAGCACCATTTGCCACCTCATCACAACTCACTGATGAAAATAATAAGTCTTTTATGTCAGTGAAATGCATAGTCTGGGCAGAATCCCAAGAAAAGCTAGATGAGGGTTGTCTTGTCTTAATTTGCTATCATGAGATGCCTTATCACTTATTCTAAGAATTCTAAATGCCTCTTGAGCATGAGAATCTCCTGAGAGCTTTGTTAAAATCAGATTCTGAGGCCCCATCTCTCTAGGTTCTGATTTATTATTTAAAGTGGGGCTCGAGAACAAGTATTTTGAAACAAGCACCTCAGGTGATTCTGAAGCAGTTTTCTAGGATCCCACATTGAGAAGTTATGTTAGCCCCACAGGGCAGTGCATCTTCACAGAACTCTTGTGTAGGCCCGAGCTTCCTTGATCCCTGCCCATCTCTAAGATAGGTACTCTACACCAAGCCAACCCACAGGAGGCTGTCTCTTAGCCCCTGTGGACCTTCTGTCATCCAGACCAATGTCTTTCCACTTCAGCTCTACTTTCAAGCTCTAGGATCTAGCTCCCCCTTAGAGAGCAATGCTATGATACCTTCAACTCTCAGTGAGACCCATCCCTGCATATGGGGGAGGGCTCAGCTTCACCTGCAGTGCAGGCTCTGGAGTGGCAAGAAGCTTTCATTGTGGAGCAATCATACCAGAGTCACCAGGATAGGACAATACAGAAGGGCACTCCCTTCTAGCCCAAGAGGATTACTGGGTTTCTCAGGCAGCATCATGATGGGGTAGAAGGTACTTCTGGCTCAGGAAAGCAAGACTAGTGAAAGGTCCAGGTGTGTCTGGGACACAGGGAATCACTTGTGTGTGGAGGGGTATAGAATGAGGCCACAAACCAGGGGTGGTCCTGGACAGCCACTGGCTGGTAAGGGAGGCTCTTGTGCAGATCAGCATGCTGAGAAAAAGGGGAGACAGACTGAAATAGAGGGGGTCCCAGTAAGACACAGAAGTGCTGTTGCAATAGTACCGAAGGAAGACGCTAAGGCTCAGACCAGGGCAGTTTTGGAAGGAAAACCAGTATAGAGGAAATCCTTGAATTAAGTTTTGGATGTAGACAGTTGTATTCTGGCCAGATGTCAGTTCTGTAACATGCAATTATATACGGAAACATTTTTTTCGTAAGAGTAAACAACCAGTAAACACAACGGCATAAACAAGCAAGTGCTATGTGTGTGGAAGAGGCTTGGGCTGGAAGGTGAAGTCCAAATCAGTGAAGGCACAGTTAGACAATTAAAATGTGAAATCATTTATCATTCTGAAACTTTGGTCTTTTTCATCAATGTGGTGTACACAATTAGAATACTTTTTTCTTTCTCTATATAAATGAAAAACTTTGTTGTTAGTCAACTTACTTATTAGTTGAATGTTTTTCTTACCTTTTTCAAGCACTTCCTCCCATGATCATTTAAAAAAAAAACCATGCAGGATGTTTAAGAATCATTGCTAATTACTGTTCCATTGAGGGGAAAAATGAAAAAGGCAGCTAAACCAGTAGAGGACCCCATTTCATTACTATGACCATTGGCCCTTTGGAAATATAGATGTCTTGGGTACCTAATGCTATAGGTGACATGGGCATGGAAAACACCAGCCAGGTTTACTCTGCAGGATAGGTTATCCCTATCCACTGAAGCAAAGACCTTTGGTGACCTGTGACAGAGTTTGGGGATTGGGAGGCAGATGTCTTTGCCCCATTATTCTTCTCAGTTGTGTTGATCACACAAGCACAGGTCTTGACTCTCTTCAGTTGCACTGCCATTTTGTGGCCACTGTTGGTGTTTGCCAATTTACATACACTCACAGCCATTTTTCTAAAGGATGCAACAGGATAGTCAGTTCTGGACTTGCTCTTTCTCCCAAACTTCCATATCTCAGCCTTTGAAGCAGAGGATGACAATTCTTCCATTGGTTTTGTTTTATATCTCCACTCAAGTTGTCAGACATCAATCCAAACAATGTTGGTGAAAATCAGAAATTGCTGGCACACTGCAGCCCTCAAAATGTGTCTTTCCTCAGTGCTTAGTGTTGAGTTCTCTCAGTTGACATAGCCAGTCAGCAAGTACTTCTCTGGCTACAGATTATGTAACCCCTGGTGCTCAGGGACTCAGGCCTGCCCACATACAAGGGTTCACAGTGACATATGTGTAATTACGTGAAGAATATCCTCAAAAGGGCAATAATTAGAATGATATTTTTAAATGGGAGGAGTGGGTTACAGAGAGGGTGAATGAGTTGGTAAAACCTTAATGAGGAGGTAGTTTCTGAACAACTCAGAAATTCAGATCATCCTATATAATAAAAGGGTAACATCCAAATAGCCCAAATGGCAGAACAACTGAACAACCAATTGAAGTGTAGTATGCTAATGATATTCTAAGGCTGTTCAACTGCTTGCTATGACGTGCACTGACCACCAGAGGACAGATTCTCCAACTGGTAGGTTAGCTGAGTTTCGGATGATTGGGTCTGAGTGAAATGGGCAAGACACATCCTGGAGCCCTCCCACAGCCCCTGCCAGGCCTGATTGTGCACCAGTGGGGTCCTTCAGCCTGTCCTGCATCCTCTCAAAATCCGGGATACCTCAATGGATGTCAGAGAGCTGGTTTCAACCTGATCCCTCAGGCCATTCCCCTTGGGAGGGCACCAGACACAGGGCTCATGGCTGGCAAGTGCTGCTGCAGCCACAGCACAAGCCTCTCCCCATTGGGTCTGATTGGGTGCGAGCTCATGGTAGGCACATTGGGGCCGGATGAGCCGGAGCAGCAGGTAGGAGCTGCAGGCTGCATTGGACTGCAGGTTTTGGCCCAATACCTGCAGGCCACCCAGAGGGAATCAATCTGTGCATGAATTCATGCACTGGGCCTCTAGTATTTAATAAACATGTACTGCTAAGAGCCTGCCACTTCCCCATACATTATTTTTGCTGTAAGAAATAGAATTCATTCTTAGGTACAGGCTGCATGGCAGGGAGAAACAATAATTCTTTAAAATCAATAGGATTCCCCAAGGTACTATAAATCAAAGTTTTCCACTACAAAATTGTAGCCTAAAGAGCATACATGCTTCCCCCAATGTGCGAAGGGTTTGCCAGGTTGGCAGTTGGGGTTTGCCAAACCCCAATTTTTTGGAGAGTTTGAACAGTGATTGTTGATAATAAATCCATGCACACAAAAAGTTTACGAGTGTTTCCTCGAGGCCCTTAATTTTCTCCTGGTCTCCTCTCAAATCCTAGGGTCTTTAAGCTCAAATTCCTGAAGACTTTCTCAAATTCTAGTCAACACATGGGTTAATAATTTGGGCCAACAAACCTGCCAGAGATACAGGCCAAGATTGTGGTTTTCCAACTTGTTCAGGAATGGACCACCATACTGTTTTTGCAAGTAAAATCAAATAATTTTGCCTAACTGGTTTGGTTCAGTGGATAGAGCATTGGCCTATAGAATGAAGGTCCTGTTCGATTCCCATCAAGGGCATGTACCTGGGTTGTGAGCACATCCTCAGTAGAAGGTGTACAAGAGACAGCTGATCAATGTTTCTCATGGATGTTTCTAACTCTGTATGCCTCTATCTTCCTCTCGGTAAAATTTAATAAAATATATTTAAAATAATGTTGTTTGTTTTTGGACACAAAATACAGGCATATAGTTTTGGAGGCAACACAGATTTCAGAGTTAGAAAGATATGGGTTTGATCACATTTAGAGTTCAGTGACTTTGGGCAAGTGACTAACCTGTATTTAGGTATAATGTTTCTTATCTCCAATTGAGCGTCAGGTGAGATAAATTAATAAAATACCCAGTTTAATGCCCAATTTAACACATATTTATTACTTATATATTTTTTTCATTTTCCTACATCTTGTAACTATTTCTAATATAAATAACTTGGAACAAATGTCAAAGGTTTAAGAAATTATTTAAGTTGAAACAATCCTATCTGTGACTATTTCATTTCTGTGGCCCAGAGAAATGTTACTTAATTGTAGTTGAGCATTTTGATCCAAATGTGGCACCCAGGACATTGAGAACCTGCAGTTAGTGTGATTTAGGAATGATGCTGTTCCAGATGACGTGGTCTCCATGTAATAATCTCTTAACTCTCATTGATGTAAAAGGTTATTTTCCAGATCTTGGGAATAGTATCATTATAATTAGTACAAGTCCATTATATAGTTCTCAAGGCCAATGAGACTTTAACACATACCTTTGTCCTTTTATTCTTTATATTTCTCTGGGTAAGACAGAAAATACTCTAAACAGATACAGGACTCCATCAGACCTTATATTTTTTATCTTTTTATTTTTTTAAGTAAAATAATCTTTATTTACAGGTGACATTGTTTCTATGTGGAAAATCCAAGGGAATCTTCATTTACAAAGCTACTAGAACTAAGAAGGTATGTAGAAAGGTCACAGAATTGAAGGTCAATACTGTATACAAAGATCAATTGTATGCCTATAAGCTAGCAACAACCAACAAAAAATGAAATACTATAAAACACAGTACTATTCAATGCAAATCTGATAAAAATCCCAGCAAGATTTTTGCAGAAAATTACAAGCAGATTTAAAAAAAAAATCATGCCTTTTAGTTAGAGATTCTGGGGCTGCTTATTTCCAGGCTTTACTTACAACTTTGCCAAAGCCCCAACTGCCTCTTTTCAAAGATTTGAAAATATTTCCCATTGATATGTTAATGCCCTCATCAAGGCGGGCTTGGGAGTGTGGGGGTGTGAGGAAAAGGAGGTGGGGATATCTAGAGAAGGCACATATACTGTAGGAAACATTCCTCTTGGCACAACTTTATCATTCGAACCAGCTGAGGTACCTTTCACTTCAAAAGGAATGCTGAAAAGAAATGATAAAAAGGTTCATTTCTCTTTGGGACCTGAATGTTGGGAGTTCATCAGGAAGAGAATACTGATTGAGAAATGGTATTACCAGGTAGAGTCCTGGGCTGTATGTCCCAGGAGCAGTGGCAATTTGGGAGGTGGAAAGGAAAAATCTTGGATGAAGTTTGTCTATTCTACAGTTTTTCTTTCACTCCTCCCTGTACTCATCCTGGAGATTAGGGTTGTTTGAGATTAAAAAGATTGTCTCCACAATAAATAGAAATGATCTTAAGCCCGGTATAAAAGAATTTGCTAAAGTGTTGCTATTATGAATAACACTGTGTACCTCACCTCTAAGGGTGTGTCTGCAAATCAGGTGGTATAAGTGTTGGCTTCTAGGTGATGTTTGAAAATGAGGATGATTGAAAAAACCAGGAAAATCACAATGGCAACAACAGCAGCAACAGTAAACTCATCACCCTTCTTGAGCCAACTTTGGGAGTAATAGAACCTCCTTATAACATAAACTCTTGGGATATAGTAAGCACTCAGTGCATGCTTATTAACTGAATGAATTAAAATCTAAATCCTCATGGTTGGGGGTGTGTGTAAGGTTGCATCATGAATATGGCATTTAATGAGGTCTTTCAACCTTGACATCTTGGTTAAGTCACCGGTCAATTCAATTGTCCTCCCATTCAATTATCATGTGAACAAATATGGCACCCTATTATGCCTCACACCAAGCCTACCATTACAGAATGTCAGAACGGAGAGTTCCTTTTGTCCAGCCCTTAATTTTCACAGGTAATGTAACAGAGGTATAGTTTTAATCCTTTGGAAAATATGTTAATCCAGACTCCCTCGTGACTTTAATGAATAGGTGCTGATCTTCACTGCTGACCCAGAGCTGGGGTTTTAGGGATTAGTTTGCACAACTCCATCTATAGTAGTGTAGTATTTGTAACTTTGGTAGTCTCCCAATGCCCCTTTGGGTGAACCCTCCCAATGTTTGAATTTCCATGGCCAAACAAATATATCTACAAGGATAGAATTATAGAAATTTGTACAGGTCTGTGGGAAATATACACATGTGGAAGAGGGGTTTCTGATATATTTCTAGGTGTAAACTTTTTTGGCCTTTTGAAATTTTGGGTCTATTCATTAGGCTTACATAAAGAGAGTACTACAGTCTGAATGAGAATGGATTGAAGTCCTTAACAATTTCTCCCCTGTATATCACCTCCAGAGAAAAAGTCTGTGTGCTGAGGTAGTGGTGGGATGCATAGGGAGAATGTTGTGTTCAGAATTTGGAATCACATTGACACAGGTTATGGCTTCTCGTTTTGCTTGTCATGGACTGGATTTCATTTTCACTATACTGCTTATTTTAAGTCCATCCCTGCTCACTAAACTCACATGCCTTCTTGAAAAAGTCTTCACCAGTATCTTAAAATTAATGTGTCTTCACTCACATTCTCAAGATCTTAAGTGGTGAACAATATCCAATAAAATGGCCCAATTATGCTTTATCCAGCTGTTAGCTTACAAATTGATTTTGAAATTGACCTCTATGGAATCTCTAACCAGTCTTTTATTACTTATTTGATATTATTTATATTAAAAATTAAAAATTAAAGTTAAGACACATTAATTAGAAAAGTTCTAAAGACTTTCTTTTGGAATGAGATGACTAAATTTTAAATGTCTTTGTAGACATTTAAAGTACATTTATGCATTTAAAGTACATTTATGCATCTTCTTGGTTTGTTTTTTCACAAAAGAAACATCAAGTTTCAAGATTATTTGCATTTATATAATGAAAACTTATTTTTAAAGATAAACTTTTAAGTACAGCTTCAGATTTACCACTCTGCTTTCTTCTCCCCTGCTTGTTGTCAAGTTCGCTGTAGAGAATACCAGAGACTGCAACCTATCAACCATAACTGCCCATAATTTTTATATTCTTTGAGTTCTGTTTTCACACATTCAGAGCTTCTGTTTTAAGTTAAGCTTTTGCTTTAAACTTCCATGTCTTAACCATTTGTTTAAATTCTGATTCAAAATTTTAAACATCAAAGCATTTTATTTCCAAAATCTATTTGAAAAATGATGCTAAAGTTGCAAATTTTATGTTTTTAAAAAGTGTTTTGCTGTATTTGAGAAACTCACTGTAGAAGGAAGAGATATTAAACTAAAGACCCATTTGATAGGACATAATTTTGGTGGAAAGATGAACTGATTTGTAGGAGTTTATGATTTTTGGTGTTAATAAAAGCAACTTAAAATTAATAGTAATTGATTCTCTACTTTTGAAAGAGACAACTCACTAAAAAAATACATAAAAAAATGAACAAAATCCAGAACTATCTGTGGAGACCTGTAGGGACTTATTGAAGGGAGAGGGCCTTGCTTTTGTATACTATGTCCTTCCTGTATATGGTAGTATCAATTACATAAAAGGGTCGGATTTTCCAAATTATTTATTACTCACACCATTCTTTGTTTTGTGAGCCTTCATGAGCAAGCATTGAGTTAGCTAGCACATAAATGCTAGACTTGGCTGATTTTGATTCTACACTTGTGTTCTGCAGGTTAAATCTAATGGAGCATGGATAGATCTTGGAATTCATACAAGTTTAAACAAATTTTTGGTCTCTTTTTCTCTGTGGAATAAAATAGATGTTTATAAGGAATTCAGCCAAGACAAATCCATAGTTAATTTTTATTAATTTGTATTTTAATATAATGTCTCTGTACATTAGTCTTCAGTACCTGCTTTTGAATCACTTTTCCAGTAATGAGTTTAAGAGTTTGCAACAGCACTTTGTTCTTAATGGCTTCTCCTGGTACGTGGGACACTCTTATATTTGAACGGAGCCAATATTTCAGAAAATGACCATCTTTCTCTCAAAAAATTCTGATAAGAGGTTGAAAGAAAAATAGAGATAATCTATACTCAATCATGTTTTTCTTTTTCCCTCATGGTTTACTAGTTTTAAGAATGGCTTTTGAGAATATCAACTAATAAATATAAATGGGATACTGATTAGAAAATCATTGTTTTGAAAGAGTTATTAAAATAATGATTCAAGCAAGAATCATTAATGGGTCCTAAATTTGAAAATGCTTGATAAAGGCAACAATATTTACAGTCTCAAAATATCTTTATAATGGATAAGCCTGGAGGACACCACCCAACTCTTAGTGGTGAAAAAACAGCACCAGGCATTAGCAATGAATTAGATCAGATGTCAGTTCAGCAATCTTGGTACTTGAGTTCAGCTTGAAAGCAATGTCTCTAATTCTTAAAAAAAAAACAACAGCCGCTTTAATGGAATAAAAACCACAGGAGCTAAAATTCATCCTTTTAAAGTTTATGATTTAGTGTTTTTTTAAGTCTATTCACAGAGTTGTGCAACCATCAACATGATTAATTTAGAACATTTTTTTTATCACCCTTAAAACAAACTGTACACATTAGCAATCAATCCCATTCTCCCTGCCCCTTTATCCTGGTATCCACTAATCTACCCTCTGTCTCTATGAATTTATCTATTCCAGAATTTCATGTAAATGGACTGATAAAATATGTAGTCTTTTGTGACTTGCTTCTTTCATTTAGCATAATGTTTTCAAGGTTCATACATGCTGTAATATGAATAGATATTTCATCAAGAACTATCTGTGGACACCTTTAGGGACTTCATTATATGAATAGACTATATTTTGCTATCTGATTATTGGCTAATAGAAATCTGGATTGCTTATATTATTTGGCTATTAAGAATAATACCTCTATAGATATTCTTATACAAGGTTTTGTGTGGGCATGTTTTCATTTTTCTTAAGTATATTCCTAGGAGTGAAATTGCTGGTCATATGGTAACTCTATGCTTAGCATTTTGGGGAACTGCCAGACTACTTCCAAAAAAGCTACATCAATTTATATTTCCACCTACTATGTATGAGGGTTCAATTTTTCCAACACTTGTTATTGTCTCTGATTTTGATTACAGCCATCCTAGGGGGTGTGAAGTGGTGTTTGTAATTATGTAATCATTGGGATTTTGATTTGAATTTCCCTAATGACTAGCTATGTTGAATATATTTTAATGTAATCATTGGCTAACTGTATCTCTTTTAGAGAACTTTCTATTGAAATCATTTTCCCTCTTTAAAATTGGGAGTAGTAATATGTATTCTGAATACAAACACCTTTTCAGATAAATGATTTGGAAGTATCTTCTCCCACTTTGTAGGCTGTCTTCAATTTCTTGATGGTGTCGTTTGCTGCACAAAAGTTTTTAATTTTGATGAATTCCAAATTAGCTATTTTTTCTTTTGGTGCTGTATTTTAGTGTCATATCTATGAAACCATTGCCTAACTCAAGGTCACAAATATTTATTTCTATGTTTTCTTATAAGAATAGTTTTTTTAGCTCTGATATTTAGGTCATTGATCAATTCTGTTTATTTTCATGTATGGTGATAGGCATGTCCAACATTATTATTTTGTTTGTGTAATCAAGACATTGAGGTACTGACATCACAATAGGTAGATAGATCAATGAAATAGAATTAAGACCCCATAATAAACTCATATTTATGGTAAATTGATACCGTTGAGGTATCAAGAAAATTCAATGGGAAAAGAATAGTTTATTAACAAAGAGTGCTGGGACAACTGATATATTTTTTATTGTCCTTGAGGATATATTAACATTTTAGGTAGATAAACTCCTTAAGGGACAAATTTTAATGTTATCATTCTTGGGATATAAAAATGAGTTAATGTTAATGTAATAAATAAATGGGTCAAAGAAAATCAATACTCTGGGTGTAATTTTAACTAATAATAATGATCTAATTGGTACAATGGAAAGCCATAGAAATTTGAGGACAAAAGTTAGAGTTCAAAGGTGAGGATTGCAAGGACTATTGAAGTATGTACCATAGATTTTATATATAATATGTAAAAATTATATATAAATATTTTATGTATAAATATTAAATATATATAATCCTTTGTTCTGAGACATTAAGATGAATTACATAAATATTTTATATACATATAAATATTAAATATATATACATATAATTCTTTGATCTGAGACATTAAGATAGATTATGCTCAAGAGGACTAAAAATAAAATTTGGACTTCATAATAACCAGGGGATCTAGATGAGAGGAAAAAGAACACAATATTTAAAAGAACATGAACATCTACAAAAGGGCTTGCTCATCAGCTCATCAGAAGGCAGTTTATAAGAAGAATTCTAAGAAGTCTAATGTTAGAATGAACTAGAGCTTGATGACATGAGACAATAATGAAGCTGAGGTGCATTCCCACAAAAAGTACAGAAAAATTATAAGGTAGTTTGTTTGCCTTTAGGCAGGAAAGCAGTGGGTTATTGAGTCACCAGTTTTCTAAGGACAAGTCAGGCCTAATGTGTAAAGAGGTGGGAGGATACTTTTGGAAGTGACAGAGATATTGGTGGAATAGATTGTGGTGATGGTTTGGTGAATGTGTACTTATCTCCATGAAACTTATTTCAATAAATTGTTCACATAAACATGTACAGCTTGTAAGTTAATCGTTTTTCTTGGGAGAATGCCCATGCCTTTTCCTTCCATCTTTCCTTTCCCAAGCTGCATCACACTCATCTTTCTCTTTCCTAAATCCAAGGTCCCTTATTTGGTCTCTAAAGCTTGTTTCCTGAGCCCAGGCAACCCAGCTGGCTCACTTCTACTACTTCTATGACTTTCTAAATAAATTTTCTCTCTAAAAAAAAATCATACCTCAATAAAGTGGTTGGAAAACAAACAAGCAAATAAAGAACAATAGTAACAAAAAGAATAAGTCACTTAAAAACAATCAGATTTCTTATCATAACCATATTTTTTGATTTATTGAGTAGGAGGTGAATGTATCTTGATTTCAGAAAGTTAATTGGTCAAGTCTCTCATGAAACCATAGGAAAAACAAAGAGAAATGGCCTTCCCCAAACCCTTTGTCACCAACTGTGATTTGTTGCCTTCTTCTTTGCCACCCTAAGTTCTGTTAGTCCCCTTCTTTACCTGGTGCCAGAATTTGAAGCTGAAATATAACCATGCACTTTAAAAATTACCTGGTTTTGAAGAAACCAGAAGGCTCAGTAAGTTTTGGTTAAGCAATTGAGACTCAATAAGTTTTATTGACTAGGTCAATGTTGTACAATAAAGAAATCTATCAGAAAATTTTCTGCAAAAATTCTGAATCTTCTCTTATGTTTGATCATAATTCTTATTCTGAATATATATTCATGTTCTTGGGGTTTTATGTACAACTATATGTCCTTAAATTAATGGGATATTGCTTGTGGTTCTCACACTATCTGAAATAAGGGCATTCACTGGAGACAAATAAAATTAGTCAAATCCCCTGACTTGGCACATAGTTCTTTATTCTTTTCTCAATAGTCCTGGGTAGCTGCATTAAATTTCATAGGTATTGCTTCTCCTTGAAAATATCCCCTTTATTTTTGGCCAGTGTTTAAACTATAGACACACACCCGGATGACTGGGACTACCAGTTTTCTTTGTAGGGAAAAAGAGAACCAAGGTTCCACATCTACCAGTCATTTTTTTCTCAATCCTAGCTTTATTTCCTCTTTAAAAGCATGGCCGTTCTCAAGGACTCCAGTCATTGTCATCAGCAGCCATTGCCAAAGCCATTCCAAAGACCCAATCAGAGTTGATAAGAAGGGTAGAGACAAGAACTCAAGTTCTCTTACTTCCAATGCCATTTTCCAATAAACCTAAAAATGCTCTAAAAAGGTAAAATCTACTAAAAAAGGAAAAGGAAACAAAGGATACACAAAATGTTCATACTTCTTCAAAAAAGCTGTGTGAGTACAAGGAAGTGCTACCTGTCACAGTGTTTTTATCACTAACATTTCCAGAAATAAGGAGAGAGGTGGTCTGGTCTGTGGGAGAATAGAGATTTACAGGAAGAGATGTGCAAGGACCACAGAGACTCTTTTTTCTTGCCTGGCTGTGTCCTCTCCATCTCCCCCTCTTCCCTCACAAGGACCTCCTCCCTCTACTTCCCAAAAAGTCACCAGTCAAAGCCTATCATTCTGTTTAGGTATTCTCACTGATGCCTGGTATGAAGTTTTTCTAAAGTTCTTTATATACTCCAAGCACAGCAGTACACAGATGATGGTGGAGTGATTGCTGTCCCAGGAACCCTCATGGTAGAAGGAACAACCAGCTGGGCATTAGCCAGAGGAACTTGCCACACAGGTGACCTCCATGTGCACTGTTTTATTTTAGTCTAATTTGTATGACAGATAAAAGAACTTTCCAAGGCTTGGCTTCTAAGTTTTGCAATGACATATCCTACATAAGTTGTTGCTGGGTGCCACTGGAGAAACTCCATCCTGGGATGTAGAGAATTGCATCAGGATGAGAGAGCCACAGGGAAAAATACAAGAAAGGTAGGCTGCAACTTGTCCTTGGTGTTCCCTTAAGAAAACTAATAGAATTAGGGGGTCACACCCTGTCCCCACCCTGCAGTGAGAGACTAGTTGAAGGATGTCCAAAACCTGACTTGAAGAAAACATAGTTCAAGTTGTGCAAAGTAGTGATTTATGTTGGAGGAATTGTAAAGAATGCTGATCTTTTTCATTCCGTTTTTTTCAGAGAGAGGTTTATTTACCAGGTTTTAGGAAAGGAAAACTTAGTAAATAACAGTGGAAAGGCAAGTCCTTCTATGCATTACTGGTAGGATTGCTTTGGAGTATATTTGACATGATGTAGTCAAGCATGAAAACGTTCATCCATTTTATTCATTAACTCAGCATCTAGATATCTGTGCTAAGGAGACCACTGAGATTCAGATAAAAAGGCTGAATACAAAGATTTTTAAAATTTTATTTAAAAATATTTTTATTGATTTCAGAAAGGGAGGGAGAGTGAGAGAGAGAGAGATAGAAACATCAATGATGAGTGAGGATCATAGATTGGCTGCTCCCCCATATACCCCCTTCCCCTGCTACTGGGGATCCAGTTGCAATTCACTGGCATAGCTTTGCTGTAAGGCTGCAAAATGAACAAAATGACTTTTACATATCTCAAAAATTCTCAAGGATGTGTTATTTTCCTTAACAAAATATGAAGCATGTTCTGAAAAGAAGCCAATGTTGTTCTATGATAAGGCAAATCTTGTGAGTTTTACAGGTGAATTAATTCCTCTGAAATAGCTGAGAGAGAGAGCGAGAGAGCGAGAGCAAGAGAGAGAGAGAGAGAGAGAGAGAGAGAGAGAGAGAGAGAGAAGAGAGGGGGAAATGAGTGGGGTGGAATGACATGATAGGAAATGAGGAGATGAGAAGACAGAGATAAAGAGAAGAACTAGGGAGAAAGGGCAAAAGGGGGAGAGAATTTGCTCATTTGTTAGGTTTTGTATGAGCTACAAGAAGAAAGAGTAGTAACTGGTGAGGACACTTAGTGAACTGTCCTAGTAGCTCTGGAGTTGTAGTTCTGATTGAGTCAGTAGACAATAGAGGCATAGAGACAATAAGTTGCAATACCTGCCATCTTCTCTCTCAGCTACACTGTGTTTTGCACTTGGCTCTGACCCTAGAGCACTTAATCCATTTGCTGGGAGTGGATTGGGACACACTGAAAAGAATTCCTCTTTCGTTTTGTGTATTTCACTTACAAAGTATGACTCATGGGGTTTCACAGTGCTGAAAGGGTTCTGTAAGTTGTTTAGGGGGAATCAGGAGCTGAGAAAGGAAATCTGGCCTTTCTAGCAGTCCTTTATAAAAGCCTCATTTATGACCTGCTTTATAAGCAAGCTGTGGAATAGCTTCTAAAGACAGGCTGTATCTAGCCAGTCTTAGAGACAATTAAGTTAAAATTTGAGTTAGTGACCATAAATATATCTCTTTCCCTCTATCTTATTGGTTAATTTTCTGATTCATGGTCATTATTAGAAAAGCCACAGAATTTCTTGCTCAATATCTATCCTTACCAGTTTCCACAGGCTATACAAGTATATAAGACTCAGCTGTTCCCTTCTCTGCATGATATTGAATTGACTTCATCAGAGCACAGATCATAGCTGGGAACAGTATTCATCGGCTTTCAGGTATGTGTGGGGAAGTTGACAGGCTGCTATTGGTGGAGGTGCCTTTGGGGGCTAGTTGTGCTGGCATGAAGCTCTCTTTGTTGCAGGTTTTTTTCTTGGGAGCTGGGATGTGATCTTCCAGATGCTCTCTAGCATTGTGACTGAGCAACTGAGCTGTCTGAGTCCTAGTTTTCTCATTTGTCATGTTGGTATACTAATGTGTTCCTCCCTGACTTGTTGGAAGGACTGGATGATATAATGGGTGTGAAGGAGCCTGTTATATGTTAGGCCTACCATGCATGTTTATTATATCTGAATGCTGGGCAAGATCCTACTATGTTAGGTGTCATGAATGCAGGGATAATCCCACTCTTGTTCATTGTATAACCAGTGCCTGGCACACAGTAGGTGCTCAATAGTCATCGAATGAATGTATGGGCTATTATTTTACTGCAATACTCAAAAGGCTTAGAGTTTTGTCTGGGGTTAATATCAAATAAAAACTGCATATTTTTAATTTAAGAAACTATTTCTTATAAGTGTGTTTTAACATTTGTTTTATGAAAGGAGAAGTTATATGTCAAAGGCTATAAACTTTGTAGGCTTTAAGCATTGTTATGTTTTATCATTTGAAGCAAGAATAAGCAAACTTTTCAGTAAATATGAAAGGGATTAAGAAGTCTAAATTGCCAGTTATAAAAACATTCATGAGATGCATTGTACAGCATAGGGAATATAGTCAATATATTGTAATAATTGTGCATGGTGTCAGATTGATACTAGACTTACTGGGATAATCACTTTGTAATTTATATAAATGTGTAATGATTATATTAACACCTGAAACTAATATAATCTGTCAACTATAATTGAAAAATAAATTAAAAAATAAAAATTATTATGTTTTATTATTTAAAGCAAGAATTAGCAAACTTTCAGTAAATATTTTTTGGCATTGCAGTCATATAGTCTCTTCACAACTACTCAGACTCTGTCATTGTAGAGTGAAAGCAGTCATAGACAGCAGTAAAGGAATGGGCACGGCTGTGTATCAATGAGACTTTATTTACAAAAACAGGCATTAGTCTAGATTTGGCCCACAGGCTATAGTTTGTGAACCCTGATTTGAAGGATGACACTTACAGAAGAAATGAGTATAAGTTTAAGAAATGAAAAAAAGTTTATGAAGTACTAATTCAATATAATTAAAATAATAATGCTGATATCTGTATTACACATTAGAGCATGCAAACACGTTACTATTCCTTTTTTTTTTTAAATAGGAGCAAGTTCAAGAGGAATTTGCTCCAGGTCTCAGGCTAGTAAGATTCATACCAGGATTTGGGTCCTCTGATTGCAAGCATACTGCTTTTTCTGCAATTTGTTCTTGGCCACCTCCTAGCTCTGCCCATCTTTGTCCCTGTGCCTCAGTCACACTGAGGTAGGCAGTTGGCTTCCTTTCTAATCCTGAAGGCTTCAGTTTTGGGTCTGAGAGAACTGAGGGCTTTTATGGAAAGGGTAATTGCTATCTTAAGGGTGATTACAAGTTTTAAAACAAGTTTATTGTGCTTTAGTCTTTATTATTGTTGTTTTTTTGTTACTTTAATGGCATTTTTTATTTTCTTGGGTTTCATGCATTGTTATCCAGGCTTCTAAGTTTGGAGAATAAAATGGTAAACATCAGATCAACTGTCTCCTTTAGAAGATCAATAGATCAAAAGTCTCCCTGCGGATATTTTCCCCACAAACATTTTGTTCTCTCACTATTGTGATTTAAAACTAACTGAAAAAGAGCCTCTTAACAGTATCTCAAAAATACAGCTTTTATCATGCAGGAGAATTTTAATCACACTGTTTAGCTTCACCAGCTAGCAAAGACTTTGCATCACACTCTAATATCCTGAATTTTCATTCCAGCAAGAAAAAAGACTAGTTGCTAGCAGGCTAAATGTTTGGCTCATAATTTACTCAGGGTGAGTTGTAACATGCCTAGGAGAGGTCATCTAACTCTGCACTTGATGAAATCCTATTTTCACAGCCTGTTAACACAGAAAAACTTTGAAGAGCACTGTCAAGTTAGTGACTTCCAGAATTCCTTGCAACTCCAGTGTAATTCTCTGATGCTTTAAGTCTCTGATATTAGACTGACTTTTTTTTCAGCTCCTCAGATGAGGTAATGAGATTACATACGCAAAGTCCCAAATGGTGCTCGACACATAGTACTCAGTGCTCCATGATTTCTCATGCCCTCTTATGGTCTATCTAGTTCCTTTAATGTTTACCTACACTTCGTGGTTGATTTCATCATTACTGTTTGAAAAACCACACCACACGAGAGTTTTAGGCTTGTAAGGCACAGTCATGCGTTGTCATATCCTTGTTGAATTACTTGACAGGCTAAACAGATGCAATCCTAGATTAAAGACATCCAAACAAGCTTTGGATCTGCTCAGGCACCCAGAAGCCCAAGGCAATGTGAATATCACCAGCCAACAATGAACAAACATGACAGACAGAAACCCAGGAAGCCAGGGGAAAATTTATCCTGTTCTAAATATACATAGTATCCTTTCTGAAAGGTGATGATGCATGGTAACTGCTCAAAGTAGTTATCGATCAAATGGAATGAAGTGTTAATTGACTCAAGTGTTAAAATTTTCCCAACCTTTTGTAAATCATAAGCAATGACAAGACTCAACCAAAAATGATGGCTTTTAGAATTTCGTGTAGGTGTTTAGAGAAAACAAAACAAAACAAAAAAACAAACAACTACCCCATAAGCATTTTTCAAATGAAAAAATGAGGTAAATTAACAGTAGATTTATTTTCTATGTTTACTATTGAGAATTGAAAGAACCCTCCCCCCTCCGACACCCATCTACTAATTTCTGCTGGTTGATATCTTACCTTATAAAAATGATTTTTACTTATTTCATTTCTACACTAGATGCTTAAATAACTTATATTCTCCATATAAGTAAACATATACTAGACTATATATGAGCAACTTATATGCTCCATAAAGGCAAAACTTTACAAAATTTTCATGTGGGGGTAATCATATTTGTGGGGGTGGAGCTGAGATGGTATGGTTGTCAGACAAGTTAGAAAAGGAAAAGAGGTAAAAAAGGGAAGCAGGCCAGAAAGGAACCTCATTTTGTCCCTAAATCATGTCGATTCCCAACGTTTTTACTCTTTCAGTTACAACCTCTGTGCCCTATTTACTCACTCCTATGTTTATGGTCATAAACAAATCAGGATCATAGACTATTAGACCTAAAAGGAAGTTACTTGGCTCAGTTTTAACATTTATTTTTTCAGTTGTAAAATATATTTGTTCTATGAAATTTTTATCAGAAGCCTGATAAGTAAGAAAAATAGGAAGGAAAGGAGAAAGGAAGGAAGAATGAACAAAAAAATGAAGACTTGTACATCTACACAACGGAATTCTATGCTGCCATTAAAAAGAAGGAATTCTTACCATTTGCAGCAACCTGGATGGAACTAGAGAGCCTTATGCTAAGAGAAATAAGCCAGTTAATGAAGGAGAAACACCACATGATCTCACTCATTTGTGGATAATAAAGAACATTATAAACGGATGAACAAAAGGATAGACACAGAACAGTAAAGCATCAAACAGACTGTCAAATTACCGCAGGAAGGTTAAGGAGAGGTGGGGTAGATAAGAGATCAACCAAAGGACTTGTATGCATGCATATAAGCATAACCAATGAACACAAGACACTGGGGGGTTGGGGTATGCCTGGGAGAGTGGGGGGCAATGGGGAGATATGTATACATGTAACACAATAAAAAAATGAAGACTTGGGGGTGTCTGGGGCTCTAAAAAATCCTTTCAGGAGGTAAACAGGTGAGCAGGTCACAGCAAGAAAGCTAAATTAGGCAAACTTTCTGCAGGTATTGGACAGAGTTGATTAGTTTTCTAACTCCTAGCAAAGTAGTTTTCTTCCAGAAATTCCCTCCCTCCTCCTCTCTATCTCTCTTAATAATTTTAATTTTGTGATTGGTATTCAGCTCTTCTAGTTAATAAATTAAATACTAATCTCTACTGACATCCCAGGCTATTGAAATGGGCTTAAAACTAATTTTAAAAAGCTTAGAATAAAATAGAAATTCAAGTATAAGAGAACGTCCAAAACAATGGGCAAACAATCCTATGCTTCTCTATTTATCTAGCATGGGGAATTGGGTTGAAGGATATGGCTCAATGTTATTATGAGAGCTCCATAAAGAGACTCAATTAGTTGAAAGCATACAGTGTATTTGTTTAAAATATATATGCCATACATTGCTCCCCCCTCGATCTCCCCTGGCGTTAAATCAATCAATAATAAATTGACTGACTTCCAAAATGGCAGTTGGGAAGGTGCCACTATGGGAGGGGCCAAGTTCATATATTTCCATTCCTGACAGGGTACAGATTGAAATTTACCTGGCCAGCTGTTAGCAGCAACTCTGACGACAAGAAGGTAAATGCTAGCGTTGCCTAGTATTATTTTTAACAATAAACTACTGCATGGGAAAATTGTTTTAAGTAACCCAGAGTAGATTGGATTGAAACTAAAAGATATGCTGTTTTTAGTTAGGCAACTGTCTTTTAAAAATGAGTAATTTGTTTTACGATGTTTTGAACTTATGGTAATGTGGTAATACCTATTAGGAAACATTAGCCATCATCTGTCACCTCTCTCAGCCCTTCCCACGCCCCCCCACCCCCCCAAGCACCTGGTCACATGTCAGATATGTCTGGTTGATTTATTAAAAATGAGGATGTTTGAATAATTTTTAAAAATCTTTACATACTTGGCAGATTGTATACTATGTTTTCACTAATGTTTGAAATATAAAATTATATAATATTTAGAATATCTGTATTTTAGATAATATGAGTTTACATTTCTCTTTGGCAATCTGAGGTGAAAATGTTCTAATTAAATCTTTCACAAGTATTTCTTTGTTTTTAGATATTTCTTATCCTTTAGTTAGTTATAATTAGGTTTGAAAATCATTTCCAGCAGAATTGCGCTATCTGTGTAAAGTTGAAATTTTATTCTTAGCTTATTAATAGCTTTGTAAAAATGGTAGAAATTTTTGGACATGAAATATTTTTGGGATATGAAATTCACACTTAGAATAGTTTGGGCTGTTAGAAAATCTATCTAGTCTAATCCTTTACATTGTTACAATAAAGGAAATCATATTTTAGTAACTAAACTATTTCTAATAGAGTAGAAAATCAATCTAAATTTGATCCTACTATATAACATCTCTATTAATCACAGCTACCTGCAGAATGTATCGAGTCAATGTGAAATATGAGTTATCACCTACTGTTTCAAATATTAGAATTCTTTATACTAAAAAAGGGGCAGATGATAGTAAATAAATCCATAAATATTAAGTGTTCTTATGCACCACTGTTTATATTCTTTACTAATAGGAAATAAAGATGAATAAAAATCAAGGAACTTTCCCTCAAAAGAATTATGGTTTGGAAGGAAAGACAAAAATATCAAAAACAATCACCTTATAGACAGAATCATAAGGGAAATAGAAATATGAACATTTGTCTTTCACATACAGACAAATGAACGTATATTTGAATATAGATGCTATGATTGCAAGATGAAAAAGCACATGGAAAAATGAAGGCAATGGACTTGTCAATATTGTAAGAACAAAATCCAAATTTATTGTTCAGGTGCCCGACGTCATTACTGATATTTTGCCATCTGTATAATAAATTTGCATTTGAGAATCAAAATCCTTGTTCTACCTTACTAGAGTTTACATAATAAATCATTTGGGAAGCAGTACGTACAGGCAAAAATATAACATGTTTCTTAATATTAATGTGAATTTTCACTTCTATGTTTCTGAATGAAATTGTTCCTTAATGTCTTTCTGTATAGTGTGATTGGTAGGAGGTAGCATTGGGGACTGTGAATGCTTTATCTGCTCCAGATGGCAGCATGCTGTAGGAGGAGGAAGGGTGACTTGGCAATCAGAATGAATGGACTGATTTGCACACCAGCTACCCCACGTCATAGTGCGATATAAAATAAAGATAGTTTCTGACTCATAAGATTGTTCAAGAATTAGAGACAATATTTGTGAAATGCCAGGCACATTGTAGCTCAAATTAAATAGTAGCTATTAGTATAAAGGTATTTATTATTGGATTTTATTGATTCCTTGAGTTGAATAGATTTTTGAGGGACTTTATTATTTTGAAAGATTATTTCAAATCTGTTGGAAAATAATGATTACTGGAGTCCATTGTATACATGTTTTTTAGGTGGAAGCTTATTAAGAGACAGCCTCCCTCAATAATCAGCATTTAGACTTAGCCAAAGAGTGACTTCTTTGGAGGATATTTTCCAGTATACAGTAAAGACACATGTGGTATATTTTCTAAAAAGGTATCTAATGTTATTTTTTTGAATTAAGTTTAATAGACTAAAAAATCTATTAAAGTAGGAAAATGTTAAAACACTGTACTAGTATACTGTTGAATTTAAAGCAATAACTATTTTTCCTCTTGAGAGAGTGAGAGAGGAAGGGAGAAAGGGAGAAAGACACATACACACACACACACACACACACACACACACACACAGAGAGAGAGAGAGAGAGAGAGAGAGAGAGAGAGAGAGAGAGAGAGAGATAGAGAGAGATGGAGTTGTTGTTCCACTTATTTATGCATTCATTACTTCTTGTATGTGCTCTGACTGGGGATTGAATTTACAATCCTGGCATATTGAGACAATACTGTAACCAAGTGAACTATCTGACCAGGACCAAAGCAATAACTATTTCTTAATGCTTGTTATGTGTCATATGTCTGATGATAAAAACTAAAATAAAGAGGCTTACATTTCCACCTTGGAAACATACAATATCCATAGGCAAAAGACAAAAGAGGGGGAGAGGTCCAAGTGAGATCTAGTAGTATGTAAAGTTCTCTGGATACTTATGGAATAGATTATTGGGATGTGGCTGGGTTAAGAGCTGTCCTAAGAGAAGTTATTCCCTTACTTTGGTTCCATTACTTATGGTTCTACATTGTCAGGAGAAACCAAATGACTTCTAAACTCTCAACATCTTTCAACCTTCTATTACTTCTGGTACAATATAAAGGACTGACTAAAGTGCTTCAAGTCCTATAGGTTTCATATCTAATGAATCAAAATGAGGTGAAAATGTTAACAAAGGACATGATGACCCATGACAATTTTGGGGGGATAGATTCTTCCCTAGAAAATTCAGGGACAGTTCAGACAAATGTCTTAAGCAGAACCAAGAGAAGGGGGTAGATTGAAGCTTTCTTGGTTGCTAACTTGACATGGGAACATAGTAGCCTCTGACTTGATTTTACCTAAATAAAGGAAGTTCCACCATGAAGTGGGTAGAATTTTGCCCTCCAAAAGATGTGTTTAAGTCAGAATCCCCAGTAATAGTGAATGTGAACTTACTTGGAAATAGGGTCTTTTCAGGTCAAATTAAGATGAAATCAAACTATTGGGTTAGGGTGGGCCTTAAGCCAATGATTTATAGGAAAAGAGATATTTGGGTGTACACACAGAAGACACAGGGAAAGACATATGTGAAGATGGAGGCATAGATGATGGCTCTACAAACCAAGGCAAGCCAAGGATTGCTGGTAACCACCAGCAGCTTAGGGAAAGGCATGAAATAGATTTTCTCTGAGAGCCTCCAGAATGAACCAACCCTGCCAACACCTTGATTATGGACATCTGTCCTCCAGAACTGAGGAAGAATAAGTTCCTGTTGTTTAAGTCACCTGGTTTGTGGTATTCTGTTATGGCAGCCTTAGCAAAAGAACTCACATCACTGAATAAAAATAGATCTCTATCTGTATTATTATAAATATTGACATCACTATCTATAGACCAGATGGTGGTGACTTTATCTTCCAGTTATTAATAGCTTACTGAATAAATGTATATGATTATATCTTGAGTATTTAAAATGAGAACTGTCTACTTATTTTTCTCGGATAAATATTTTCTCTCTCTTGTAATTTGTTTTTGTTTGTTTGTTTTAGGCTGTCATCAGTTTCACTATGGAATCTCTCATTGCAGCAAACTCCAAATTTTGCTTTGATCTTTTTCAAGAGATAAGCAAAAACGATGGTGCTAAGAACATTTTCTTCTGTCCTCTGAGCCTCTCAGCTGCCCTTGGCATGGTTCGTCTGGGGGCCAGAAATGAGAGTGCACATCAGATAGACCGGGTACGGATGCAATAACTCTGGGTCCACTCTCAATGCCAGACCCTAATCCCATTTTGGCAAGGCAAGCTGCTCATTGAACCCCAGGCTTGCTCAGAGTCTTCATTTATATCCTTGACTTGCTTTCTCTTCAATCCCACTATTCTTGGAGGCTCAATGAATCCTCAATCTTCTTTATGGTGTCTCTCTAACCTTCCCAGTCTGACAGCTTTTCTGATTCATCTTCTGTCTATCTGTCTACATGTCCATTGCTCTTTCTCTCTATAATTATTGATACGGATATTGCTAGTAATTTTTAATGTGTATGTGTTTTTTCTTTTATTCATTTTATTAGGTAATTATTTAGTAGGCATCAGTTTCATGTCCAGTGGCTAAAGATCCCAGAGTCCTTCTTGACTTTCTCTCTTTCTCACTTCACATCAAATTTGTCAGAAAAGACAGACTTTTCTTTGAAGATCTACCCAGAACCAAGTACCTCCCACCACCTCCCTGTGGTCTCTTCTAACCTGGATACAATTTCTTCAGGAATTTCCTGCTTCCACTGACAGTATTCTCCATTCAGCTTCCAGAAAAATCTTTTGAACACCTAAGTCAGACCCCATTTCTTATTTCTTAAAACCCCCCTTTTTAATTTCACTAATGATAGAAACCAGAGTCCTTACAATGGCCCATGAAGATCCGGGGATCTGAATTCCAGGTAACTGGTGATACCTTTTCTTCCATCCCCCCTCTTTCTCTCTCCAGCCAAGCTGGCCTCCTGGCTTCTTGGAAAGTCCAATACTTTGCTACCTTAGAGCCTGATGCATTCCCTTTGCTTGCCACAGATAACTGATCTATAAATCTTTCTCCTTCAGGACTTTGAGCAGTGTTTACCTATTTTGATCTGTTAATCTAACGTTGCATCCTGGCCCCAATCCCTAAAGATTCCTTCTTATGGCTTTGCCATCCGTGCATGACACTTACATTTTCTCACGTACTGCATACAGTAACTACTCACTACATGTATTGCTTTTAAAAAATATATTTTTATTGACTTCAGAGGGGAAAAGAGAGGGAGAAAGAGAGAAACATCAATGATGTGAATCATTGATTGGCTGCCTCCTGCATGCCCCTGTTGGGAATGGAGCCCGCAACTCAGGCATGTGCCCCTGACTGGAATCTCAAACCCGGGATCTTCCATTCTGCAAGCTGACATTCTTATCCACTGAGCCAAGCTTGCTAGAGCTGTATTGCTTTTTGAATGTCTTCCCCACTAGAATATATTGTCCTAGAGGGCAGACATCTTTGTTCTAGAACAATGCTTGGCTTATGATAGCCACCCAATACTGATATGTAGAATGAATGAATGAAAGCAGCAAGAACAACTTCTCAGGTTGCTGTCCCACCTTCTTATTTTTTTTTTCATACCAAGTCTTCAAAATCCAGTGTGTATTTTCAAAGTTAATTCAGACTGGTCAATAGCCACAGGTGACAGTCTTAGGAATTCCTGATATTCTTAATTTAGTCACAGTCATTCCTACATGTCCTAAGGGAGTGTGGGTAGCATTCAGTTGACCTCCCCTCCATCCCACCTCACATCCCAAATGAAAAAAAAAATGTCCACATTTCTTTAAACTGTTGTTGATTGTTTTGTTGGATTATGTAATCATTGTTATAGTCACACCATTAAAATGTCTCTGAAGCTCTTCAGACTTCGAGCTGTTCCTATTGTCTGAAAGGCCTCATGCCCTCATCATGCAGGTACTTCACTTTGATGAACTTTCCCAGGAGAAAACCAAAGCACTGGATCCCTGTCTGAAATACAAAGAGCAGGAGACACTGGCTGACAGCCCTCCGGAAGGGAGGAAAGGAGCGACCAAACTTCTTACTCCACAGGTGAACCACCCTTACACTCCTGCTTCTTGTTTTTACAAACAGTTCATGCTGGCTGTCCTGTGGTGCTGATTGTTTATTCCCACACATTATGTCCTGGCCATTATCCACAGCTCCAATAAAAGCAATGACTCCACATGACCCACAATTCCTAACTGTTTATGTGTCTTAAACATTCTTGGCTGTAAGCCACTTTCCTAAAGAGTAGAATATAGTATCATCTGTTCAAAGCCATTCTTCTCACCTACTTTTATAGATCACAGCTCCCCAGGATGGAGCTTGGTTGAGGATGAAGAACAGTAAGGGGAGGAGGGATTAGCTGTGGGATTTTTACTCTTCCCCTCCCCCTTTTGCCTGTTTTACTTCCAGCTAAAATCTGTACTGGCACACACATTTTTTGTTGGTTGTCCCATAACCGGAAGCAGGAATTACATATCCCTCCACCTTAAAAAGCTTAAGAAGCAGGTGCACAGAAAATTGTCTCCAGAAGTATTTTTCATAGATGATTTTCCACTGGGACCTTTCTGCTCTCTTCCTTCCTCCTTCATCTCATCTTGCTCCCCTACATGGTAAAGCCAATTTGCTTTGAACTAGCTAAGACCACATTTTGTTTCTTTTGTTAGGTGGAGTCTTCAAAGGATGGGAATGAACTTCTCAGTTGCTACTTTGGGCAGCTTCTCTCCAAACTAGATAGGATCAAATCTGATTACACCCTGAGTATTGCTAACAGGCTTTATGAAGAGCAGGAATTTCCAATCTGTCCGGTGAGTTGGGCAAGAATGGTGTTTAGAGCTATCATGGAACATACTATTTACAAATCACCCACCATCTGGAACACAGACCTCATTGACAGGTTGTGCACTGTGGACTGGTGGGATGTCCAGGACCCACCTCTTCTCCCATGGCTTCTATGGCCTTCCCCTTAGTTCTCAACTTGAGCAGTTTACGAGGCTTCTTGTGAGTGGGCTAGTGTGGATGGAAAGAGGGTCATAGGACTAATAGCCTTCAGAGCATGTGTGAGTTTGATAATGCTATTTTCTCTTGTGACTCTTTCCCAGTCAAGGTGCCTGGTAGCTGCACTTGGTAGCTCCTCTTCCTGTTGTCCTTCCTACCCCTGCCTTCCAAGGCACTTCCCTAAAATCACCTTTGGTGCCACCATCAAGCCACCCTGCCTCTTCCCCTCACCCAGCCCTGAGAAATTGTACTCACATAAGGAGCAGAGTAGAGTAGGAGAAGAAAACTGTATTTGGAGTCAAAAGGCATTGTCTTGCCTTTGTGGCTACACTGCTTTGTCCCTAGAGCAACTTTCATCTGAATTTGGGTTTCAGTTTCCTCTGTCACCACTAGAAGGAGCCATGTACATGGCACTAAACATGAGGGGAGTGACCAATGTCAAATGTGCCACACAGCCTAGGACTGGCCTAGAAAGGGAAAGGCAGCCTATTTAGACCAAAATAGATAGTTTTCTCAGAATAGAAATGAGATTCTACATGCCATTTTATTAAAAATCTGGCTTTTTTGATATATAAATCCATATATCATACAATTACTAATAAAAATGTACAAATAGCCAAAACCGGTTTGGCTCAGTGGATGGAGCAACGGCCTGCGGACTGAAAGGTCCCGGGTTTGATTCCAGTCAAGGGTATGTACCTTGGTTGTGGGCACATTCCCAGTAGGGGATGTGCAAGAGGCAGCTGATCGATGTCTCTTTCTCATCAATGTTTCTAACTCTCTATCCCTCTCCCTTCCTCTCTGTAAAAAATCAATAAAATATATTAAGAAATGTACAAATTGATGATTTTGGTATACTATATATTATTAATTTAAAATTGTATATCTATAACAAAAGTTTGCACTTTAATAATTTTAAATATACAATTCAATGGCATTAATTTTATTCATAATGTTGCATAATCATCACCCTATTTCTAAAACATTTTTATCATTTGTAACAAAACTATAATGATTTAGCAGTTGAATTTCTTTGAAATAGAAGCATTTTACAACTAAGTTGCTCAAGATACTTGATATTTATCTTGTGATGTCTCCACAAATAGAATGTCCAAATACAAGGTTATCTGGTAGGGAAGCTTTGTGCCATTATAACTATGGACTGCCCCATAACCAAGCATTCAAGGGTTGAAACTGTCACTGCAGCAGCTGAAATGTCTTGGGGGTAGACAGAGACTGACACACATCCAGTTTGAGTGATGAGGCCCATGACTGCTTCACTCCTAACTTTTAGCATAATGATATGATTTCCATTTGTTCTAATTTAACAGGCTTACTTAGATGGTGTGATTCAATTTTATCACACAACGATCGAAAGTGTTGACTTCCGGAAAGACACTGAAAAGTCCAGACAAAAGATTAACTTCTGGGTTGAATCTCAATCCCAAGGTAAGAAAAACCAAACCTGTTGTAGCTGGTATTCCTTCCCATTTAAAAGCAAACAGCTCAGCCTAGCTTTTCACATTGCTTATCTGCCAGGGAGCAGATGCTTACAGGTGTGGACTAGGCCCATAGCTTCTTTTGAGTGCGTCAAGCAGTTAAAATGCACAGGTACTATAGTAACTGTTGCTTCTCTATGCCCATCATAAAGGTGATGTGCCTTTCAGCCAAGCACGGGGTCAGTAAGGACATTAACTCTTTCCCTTTCTTTTAAAGGGTCAGTAAAAAATTGTGAAGAGAATCTAGTTACTCATAAGGGCATGGAAATAATAAAATCCTTCTTATCAACTTTTCACTAGAAATATGTATTCTGAGTGACTCCCAGCAAAATGGAAATTTCTGAATGGACTGTATAAAAACGGGGCTCTCAAAGCAGTACCCCTCCCCTCATATTTAAATACAATCAGCTTCCCTGACTTGTTTGCCCAGTCATCAAACCATGATCCTCAGCCATGACCCCTCTGAGAATTGATCTCCACCTACCCTCTACTCTTTATTGTCCTCCTTCTAATGTTTTCTTCAATGTAAGCTGTTCCAAAAGACATAAGTTGTACTACTTTGGAATAGTAACAGTCATTGTGTATTGCCCATCTCTTACACCTGTGCTTAACTTGGCAGAGTATAGGGTTCTTCACTGCTGTGATGTTTGAATTAAAGCAAAATAGAAACTGCACAAAACTGGGGCTGATTGCAGTTCAATTGATCAAATGACTTGGTGTTGATGACCTTTCTGGTTCTCAGTAGCCACATCTGTAAAATAATTGAATAGGAATGAGAAGATATCTTGCTTCCATAAAATTCTATAATTTGTATTTTCTTTAGTAAATGGAACCCAATTTCATACTCTAAATAGCTTCTCTTTATAGATTTTTTTGTTTCAATATTTATAATGCTGTACATGCTTTCATTATAATTTAATGTTTTCTTTGATACTGTTGATCATTCTAATTTTTTGAAATACACCAGTGTTTTCAGCATTAAATGTTCATTTGCCTGTAGAATCAAAACTCATCTTCCTCTAAAATATCCACTGATATTGGAGTTTGTCTGTCATATTAGAAATATTTGGGACCCCATTACAATACCTAGTTTACAAAAAAATAATTCAGCATATTTAAAAACTATTCTTTAATTGAGCTGCAGGCAGTTTCAAATCTGCAATAGCTATTTTAGTGTGTTATATGTCTTTATAATTAACATACAAAGTCACATTGCTTTAATAAGAACCTTCCCAAGCGTAGAAATTTTCAGAATTGACTTACATGAACTAAGAACAAAAGAAAGCTAGAGAAGGTTTAAGACAGAGAATGTGTCTTTTATTTTTTTTAATGTCTTTATTTATTTTAGGGAGAGAAAGGGAGAGGGAGAGAGAGAAACATGGATGTGAGAGAGAAACATCAATTGATTGTCTTCTGCATTCCCAATACTGGAGATTGAGCCCAAAATGTGGGCATGTGCCCTGACTGGGGAATCAAACTGGTGAGCCTCTCCAAGAATGGGAGGATGTTCAACTAACTGAGCCATACCAATCAGGGCAGGGAATGTATCTTTTAAAAGACATCTCTGATTATAGGCTGGAGAACAGTTTAGAAGTAGACAAGGATGGAGATGGTGAGGGGTGGATGCATTTGAGAGATATTAAGATATAGACCAGAAGGATTTTACCAAATACTTGGGTAGATGATGGATTGTTTAATGAGAGTTAGAGTCATCAGGAATGACCCTTAACACTAACATGAAATCTTAATTTCTCAAAATGTAAAGCAGAATCTATAAGCCCAAATAAAGAAATCATCTTTCTGACATGCCATTCATGTCACCTTATAAAGATGTCAAATATTTTAATTTACTTTTTCAAGTAAAGATTTTCCTACCTGGGAATATGCTCTATCCTTTCCCTATCTCCAGTCTTCCTCACACTGGCTTAGAGCTGGGGTGCTCCTGCCTGGCTTTTCCTTGAGGGGAATAAATAAACTCCAAAATTATTTGTCTTCACTTCTTTCACATGCCATAAAAAATTTCCCATGCCCTTAAGATTCCATTTAGTTGCCAAGAGGAAAAGCTTTAGATTAAGGTATGAATGTGTAGTTTCTCTTTAATTACTTAACTCTCCCAGAGTATTTTAAACATATATGGTGACAAAATAATGTATTATTATGAGATTTAAGTGGAAATCTTCTTAGGTGCTTAGGCCTAGGCATGCATTCCCATAATGGTACTGTTGATTTGCTATTTTTGAGATAGAAAAGGATGCGTACTGAAAATGAACTATTGCCTGATAGCATGGGCTTTTCCTGTCTGCCTTCGGGCTGTACTATTGTGGAAGGAGGCCCAGCACTGAACCGAGAATGGGAAGGTCCAGGTGACTGATCTCAGTCAGCTTCCCTGCTTTTTGTCCATGTGGCCTCAGTCCTCATGAGCTATAGTTTGTTATCCTATAGAGAAAGGATAACAATATCTACTTCTCATGAGTGATGTAGGATGGAATCAGGGAAGGTATGTGCAAGTCTCTAAAAGATAGGTTTTATATAATCGATGTGTACATTTATATGCATTTTTGTTTATGCATAAGCATCTGTATGCTGCTGTGATGAGTGCTTGAGACAGGAAGTTTATACAAGAGCTCTTTTTCTCAAGGATGTGATAATATAATCAAGCAGCAGGATCTCTGCTCTGAAGGAGAAATCAGGGTGCAAGATGTCTGATGCCACATTCCCACCACAGTGATAGAACCAGAAAACCACCCTCAGTTACAGAGCTCTGAAGTAGATACTCCTCCCACCACTCCCAACCTTACCTCTACTCCTTCTCTACCCAGGACTCTGAGTGGTTTAATTTTCTTGGGTTAGTTCTTGAATGAGACACTCTCTAGCCCTGGGCATGTTAAGCTGCATTAAGAAACAAATCTGTCTATGAATACTTTTGATACAATTCATATTTAAGATATTCTCTGGATTTTTTTTTTTAGGTAAAATCAAGGAACTCTTCAGCAAGAATACCATTAACAATGGGACTGTCCTGGTGCTGGTGAATGCTGTTTATTTCAAGGCCAAATGGGAAAAATACTTTGAAGTTGGAAACACAGTTGATGCACCTTTCTCTTTAAGTGAGGTACTATATTAG
Source organism: Lasiurus cinereus (assembly GCA_011751065.1). NCBI lineage: Eukaryota > Metazoa > Chordata > Mammalia > Chiroptera > Vespertilionidae > Lasiurus > Lasiurus cinereus. Next base: position 15,292,359 of record JAAGEH010000480.1, read on the forward strand.
AGCATGTGTGTGGTTTCTAATGATTCCACTCAGTTTCCACTAAGAATGGTTTGTGCTAGACCCCTGCGTTATAGCTCACATTTATAATAGGAATACATTTGCTGTTAACAAAAATCAATATCTGGAGTTTATTGAGCTTTTCTTTCTTTCCCTTCCTTCCTTCCCCTCTCTCCCTCTCTCTCTCTCTCTCTCTCTCTCTCTCTCTCTCTCTCTCTCTCTCTTTCTGTCTCTCTCTCTCTCTGTGTCTCTTTCTGTCTCTCTCTCTCTCTCTTTGGTGTCAGACACTGCACTGAGCATTTTCCATTTATTATTTCATTTGTTCCCTAAAATCACCTTATGAAAATAGGTGATATTATTATTATTCCCACTAAGGAGCTAAGGGGAAAAAACCACAAAGGTTAAGTTATATAGTCAAATCCATGTGTTAGGATTCCCATCTGTGTTTGCCTGAAAAACCCATGTTCTAAACCACTAGGCTGTAGAATAAAAGGAAAGGGAAAAGTCAGATCCAGCCCAACACTTGTTAGCTGGATCACTGTCAAGGGCTTCATGTCCTCATCTGTAGATTGCTAGTCCTCCCACCTTCATATTGTGAGCTTATCTGAAGTTTGAGGTGTCTGGGGCTGTGCCCTTGCCTCCGATGAAAGTACATGGAACAGGTATTGTTATTTACTATGTAGGTGACTATCATTTAACCAAGGTTCCCACTGGCCATGTAGTGGGGTCATTCAGTCCAGCTCAGAGAGGAGGTTGAATGAGGATATGAGGCTGGGATAGCTGGGTATAAAAGATTTAGAGAACTGCAGGGATTGTTTCTGCCAGCTAAGCCGTGAATAGGTGCCTGGGTAGACAAGCTATTAATAAATGGTTTTAGAAGTTAAATAATCCATTAAAACCACAGGAGGAAAATGTATTGGCAAAGTAAGGGCCTGTGGGCAGATGACTCTTAGGTTGGGTCACTGGTGTGGTTCAGAACTTCTGGGGAAGACCCTGTTCAACTTCATGGACCCCTGTTTTCAGAGAAGTTGGGGACCATGTGATTTTGTAAGCTTATATCATGGCAGTCCTGACCTTCTACCTTGTTCATTCACTGCAGAATGAGAAGAAGACTGTGAAGATGATGAATCAAAAGGGTATGTTTAAAATAGGCTTCATAGAGGAGGTGAATGCACAGATCCTTGAAATGCCATATACCAAGGGCAAACTCAGCATGTTTGTACTCCTGCCGTCTCCCTCTGCAGATAATCTGAAGGGCCTACAGGAGGTAAAGCTTCAATTTCCTGTTTCTCCAAATGTTTCATTATAGATCTTTGGAAAGCAGCACCATCTACTATTTACTTTCTGAGGCAGGGTGGTATCTGGGCTGTCTGAAATAGGCAAATAATACATAATAATCTGAATTCACTGAGCTATTTATTCCTCACTTGTTTAGAAAAGAACAAATGCCAAACATGTAGGCTAGGGCTTTCTTCTCTAATTCCATTTTGCTCTCAGAAATCATGTTTTTTTAGATCACCAAATCTGGATAGGGAGTAACTTGAGAATTGCTACACATAAGACAGTGTTTCCTTTTTCTTGAACATCCTGACTGCTGGACTCTCACTCAGACTATTTTGCTATAGCTCAGTTAAAGACACGTTAGCTGAATCCTACATTGGGATGCCTGTGCTTGGACAGCAGTGAGGATGCTAAAACTGGAATAGATTTTGTGTGAGGTGGAAATTATTAAAAGCTGGGGAATTCAACTACACATCTTATAGGGTAAAGAGATACAGAGGGAGAGAGAAACACTGGATAGTAATTATAATAATAACCATTATTCAAAATGTGTTATGTGTCTGCACTATGTTAAGTATTTTAAATACATTATTTTGTTTAATTCTTGAGGAGCCTGATGGTATTATCTCTGTTTTATAGAACAGATTGAACTTCCAATGTCAAGGCTTGGTCATGCTCACCCAACTTAATCAACTGAGCTTTGAATAACTTGTTTGTCAGACCCCCAAAAAACAATGGAACTCAAGTTGTTCTGTAACTTCTTATCCCAAGTAGATCCTGGGAAAGAATTTGGGGTGTTTACCTAAGGCGTCCCTTGAGATAAACTTTAACTGTGCAGGTATGAGCCATTCAAGTAGTTGCTAGCAAAGAGGCTACTCTATGCAAGTAGGATCAAGGGGCAGGCTTAGGACCAAAAAAGGCCAGAAGCTTTAATTTAAATTCTAAGCATATACAAAATAATTCAATTAACTGCCAGAAGAATTACACCACATGAAATATATGCTGTTGCAAATCATATAGCACTTTATTACTAACACAATTCCTGGTGCTACTGGTACAGGCTTAAATGGGATCCCGGTGGTGCTATCTTCTCTGGGGTCCAGCAGCTGGGCTGGTCTTGTCGGGACGCAGGGGGCCAGTGTTCCTCATCTGAGAACTCGGTCATGTCTCAATCAGGAGTTACTAGCCATTCTTCTATCAGCTGGCAGGAAGAGGAGCATGGAGTGGCATCACTTGCCAGACTGACAAAAGGACGTGCCTTTGTGGCTGTCTTAACAGGCGAACACTGTGCTGGTCAAGATCCCCATTTTTAATGCCTGCACCCTATTTGCAGCAGTCCAGATGGCTATCAATGAACTATGTCAATGCACACATGTTTATCTCAAATAGGGCAAGGGGCTACATATGGTTATCTAGGAGAGTGCATCACTCACTCAAGAGATTATCTTGACAAGTCACTCTGAGTTATTTACTGAAGTTCAAATACTTATCTATGAGGTACACATGCTTCAGGGCAATGGGGAATGTGTTCTTAATATCACACTTTAAGTTTCAAGGAAAATTAATTTAAACATTTAAAAACCTTCTTAATATTTTTTAGGCATTTTAAAAGCATCTTTAAACATTTCTATATATTACTATGACACTTGTAAAGAGAAAGGGATTTGCTTGGAGAAGTTTTAAATGAAATCAGAGTAGTTGGAAGAGTAGGAAAAGAACTTGAAGATTGTTACTATCATTGAGTAGACTCAGGGCCTGAGAAGTAATTGGGGTATTCTTTGCAGGCTCATGATCTGATCCTTAATATTGTTTTCTTCATCTTGCAGCTTGAAAGGAACATTACTTATGAAAAAATAGTGGCCTGGAGCAGTCCAGAATATATGTCAGAAAAAAGAGTAGCTATCTCCTTTCCCCAGTTCATCCTGGAAGACAGCTATGATCTCAACTCTATTCTCCAAGACATGGGCATCATGGATGTTTTTGATGAAAAGAAGGCTGATCTTACTGGAATCTCTCCACATCCCAGTTTGTACTTGTCGAAAGTTGTCCATAAAACCTTTGTGCAGGTGGATGAAAATGGCACTCAGGCAGTTGGAGCCAGTGGGGCTGTGGGCAATGTAATGTCTGCACCATCCTGGGAGACCTTTAATGCTGATCACCCTTTCCTCATTTTCATCAGACACAACAAAAACCAAACCATTTTCTTTTATGGCAGGGTCTGCTCTCCTTGAAAAGGGCACAGTGTCTAGAACTTGGGAGCTGGAAGAGTACAGCAATGTAATCTTCCCATAGCATAATGTAAGCATTTTTTGCTAATATCTAAAGCTAATGGAATTTCATCACAGTGTCATGTCCCCTTCTTCCATCTTTTGGCCAGGGCTTGTCCTACTCTTTTTCTCAACCTGTAGTTGATTCTCATCTCAGTCCCTTAGTGTTGCAGGACACTTGCTCCTTCTCTTACCTCTCACCACCCTGAGTTTTCAAGCATATAAAAAAATTTAACCTCTGGACCTGAAGATCAACATCATTGAGAATGATATTGACTTTAAATTACCTACTTCCTTTTGATAGAATCATGACAGTTCAAATCATTAAACCACTTCTAGGAAATGAAACCACTTTAATATGGGTGACAAGAGAAAATGTTTATATGGAATGTATTTTGGAAACTCAGCTGTGTTTCTATGGTAGTTAAAATTTCGGTGCAGTGGGCAAGATGCATCTACCTCTTCTATCTTCTATTGCCCAAAGATTTCCTGTAAGAGGCTTCTCACTTAGAAGGAAACAGGGGTCAGGGGTGTATTTCAGTGAGACCTCAAAGTTATAAAAGAATATCAACCGACATTCATTTTGCACAAAGAATTTGTCTTGCGAATTTGACACTGACCCAGGAGAGTGGCAAGTGAATTTAAAAGAGATTAGTCTCAGTTTTCCTCATTGAGTCTTTGAGGCTATCATCATGAAGCAATGCTTTCTGTCTTTTCCGTACCCTCTTCCCTTTCTCAAAGAGCATTCTCCTAAATAGCCAAGGTGGGGGAGGGGAGGACTTTTCACTGTGGAAAGCTGGGCTCCTCATCCCCCTCTCCATATTCTGCTCATATGAACTTATTTGTCCTCCCAAAGGTCTCAGGCCTGGGCCTGGGCACAAATGCATGTGGTATCTCTTATCAGGAAGGCCACTGGCTCCATATCCAGCTCCAATCTACTGAAGCCCAATGCCTGAGTGTTTGATTACAGGACTAGGGAGCTTTGTTCTTTGATGTGTCAGTTTGAGTTCTTGATCTTTGCCTTAGCTGAATGCTCTGGAATGAACCTGACATGCCTCAGTCTTTTTTTCTGTGAAGGTGAACTTCTGAACTTGGTGTGGCCCCACTTCCCTGCCTTGCCTTATATCCATCTTCTTCCCAGTTACCACTGTGTTGGTTATGTGTGATAGTAGCAGCTTTTGTAGGTGAAGGTAGGTTAACTTCACATGCTTTCATGCTGCCCCACACACCCAAAATTTCTTCCCCACTGGCAATTTCTTTGTGCTGTGAGAGTGAAGTTCCATGTTTTTCAAGCAGGCTGCAGAGCTCTTGCAAGTTCTTTACACGTAATTCATATCTCATGGATCAAATTTATCTCAGATAATCAAATACTTATTGTCTCCTGTGGTTCCTTTTTGGGGCTGATTATCTTGAGGGCTGATTCCACACTGATCTGCATCACTGCTGGACACTGAGCTAGCTGGATAATCATAACCTATACATAAGGTTGGAATTATCTGGCATTGTTTACATTATTACCTTTTTTTTAGAGAAAAAAATCTTCCTATTTTTATTGTGATTTCTCAAAATTTTAATCCCAAGGGGAAAATATATCTGTTTACAAAAATGAGAAAGAGTGAGACTCTTAAATCTTTCTGTAAATCAGTAAATGCATTCTTTATGCAACTTTGATTAAAATGTTTCTTTTGAATGAATAAAAGCACTTTTGACATTAAAATATGTACAGTGTATTACCAACTGACTTTTTAGTGATATAAATCTAACTTAAATTTTTTTCATTAAAAATATAGAAATACATAATCTTTAAAACTAACAATTCATCTATTATATAAGAAAGAAATATCTTGTTCTATACAAATTCTTACAACTTTATACCATAATTACACATGGAAGCATACAAAAACAGATGAAAACTCACAATTCTGAAACCTAAGAGATAGCCCTAGCCAATATGGCTCAGTTGGTTGAGTGTCGTTCCATGCACTAAGAGGTCAATAGTTGATTCCCAATCAGGGCACTGCCCAGGTTATGGGCTAGATCCCTAGTGGGGGTGCACAGGATGCACATCTTTCACCAATGTATTCTCTATATTTAATATTTAATTTAAATATCCTCATACTTTCTCCTTCCCACTTTCTCTCCCTCTCAAATCAATAAAAATATATTTAAAAATAAAACCTAAGAATCAATGAATGATCAAAATGTGGTAGAAATTTTTGCTGGCTACAAATTAATGGGGTGAACAGAAAGGTCTAATTGAGGGGCTACCTGTGTGACAATATATATTGTGTTCCTATCACGACTGTCTTCCCAAATTCAGAAACACAAGAGATTTGCCAATCAAAATTCTGAAATCTCTCTGCTTTGCATGTGCTGCTATTTCCTAGCCTCTATATTTTTTAGCAGTTTTTTTTCCCCCAAGTATGACTCAGGAAGGTGAGGACAGTCATTGGCACTTTCCACTCCAGGCACGTTAGTCATCACAAGTAATGTATGTATGTATGTATGTATGTATGTATGTATGTATTTATTTATTTATTTTGTGGGCTAAAGACAGAAAGAACTCTGGAGGTAATATTTAGGTTTGTATATTTCTTCCACTCTCTTTATTTCGAATGTCAGGGTCAGGCCATATATGGAGAAATGCATTCTAGCAGTCCAACAGAAATTTTGCTCAAAATGACTCTTCAATCTTTCACACCAACAAGATTGACACTCTAGTAAGGCAGGCAGAAGCAGGAGATCACACAAATCAGTATACTATTACAAGAAAATCACCTGGAGCATGAAACTCCGGGGAGTGAATTCCCCCATGACTACTGCAAAGTTCCTTCCATCCAGCAATGTTGCCGGACAAGCCAGGCAACGTAGAGTTCAAACAATTGACTTATGCCAACTAGCTAACAGGTTCTCTACTACTCTTTAATTCATAGGCCCAGGACATTCTGTTTTATTTTAACACAATTCCTCCTTATGATTTCATACATCATCTAATATATGCCTGTCTTCCCTCCCTACTCCTCCCCTGTTTGTCCTGGAGCTGGGATAAGCCAGAACACTTGTTGCATCATCCCTGATGCTATTTACTTCTTTTGCTTATCCAGTATTGTTTTATCACATTGTCATTAACCTGTGCAGAGGTCCTGTAATTGGGGCAACAGGATGAGGAAGATGTGTAGTCACCTCAGTTGGTTCCTTTGTTTCACAGTTGAATGCCAACTTCGTCCACATTATTACATCATATTCTTGTTTTCCCCAATCCACTGTCTTATTCTTTTCTTTTACTCAATAAAAACAACCCTAAATTTATCCCACATATACGCACTGTTCACCAATGTATTCACTATACTCAATATACCCAGTATAATTTAAATATCCTCATACTCTAATACCCATTTCCATTCTAAACAATGTTATCCATTATATGCATCAAACAATGTTTTGGCTACAGATGAGAGAGAAAGATTTAAGAAGGAAGGACAGAAAGAACCCTGGAGCAGTGTTTGGATTTGTACATTTTATCCACTCTCTTTGTAAAATAAATACACAACAGTGGGGCTGAGAGAAACCCATACACACCCTTTGTTGACACACATAGTGTTTGAACATATTAATGCATATCCAAGGTTAAATAAATGGGTAAAACTTTAGGGTTGTGAAAAAAATAGTGTCAAATAAGGAAGGGTTACATAATGATATTGAAAAAAGTGATATTTCAGGAAAAGATTTATGGCAAAAATTAGAAGGTCAATAAGACTTAAAATGCAACAGAAAAATTTAAAAGATTTTAGAGGCAATACAGCAGCAAAACTGATGCACTAGAAAATGTAGTTATTGCTAAGCAGGGTGTCTTTGAGGGTCTCTCTTAAAATGTATAGGGAATAATAGGAGGGCAATTATAGATGCAAAGAGAAAACACAAAGTAAGTCCAAGAATTATGGTGTTTCTGAGAAAGGAGGCAGATTAATTGGCGTGAAATCAATAATCAAAGATATAATTTAAAGAATTTCTTAACTTGGATAGTCACCTGATTATATGGATTTTCAAGAAATATAAGCAAAAATAGACATCATAGAAACTTTAAAAAATAAAAGGTTGAAAAAATAATTCTATTAACATTTGGGCAAAAAGAAAATTTACTTAAAAGATTAAACAATTAACTCAGCTGTGTGGCTCAGTTGGTTGTGCATCATCCCATATACCAATAGGTTGCTGGTTCAATTCCAAGTTAGGGCACATGGTAGGGTTTCAGGCTTTATTTCCATTGTGGGGTGTGTAGGAAGCAGCCAATCAGTGATAGTCTCATCATTGATGTTTCTCTCTCTCTCCTCCTCTTCTTCTTTCCTCTTTGAAATCAACAAAAATATATTTTTAAAAATAAATAAAAACATTTAAAAGAGGATAAACAATTAGATGTGCCACTGATGTTTATATTCAATTTCTGGAGAAAATAAAGCCTAGTGTACAAGTTTGAGAGGTAAATATATGATTGAAGAATTTCATGCTGAGTTAAGTTGTAAATGCAACAGAAAGTCCTCTTTGCTCCATTTTTTGCACTCATGAGTGTAATGTGTTTAATCCCCAGCACTTGTGCTGTAAACATTATAGGAACTGAAATTAAATTCTTATTTTGAGCAGAATTCAATGCAATAAAAAATTCCAAAAAGTTAGTAAAGGAATTTCTTCAGTGAATATATGATTTCAATTGAGCATCAAAGGAAGAAGAAAAGTTCTTAATTTTGAGTTTTAATAATGTCCCCAAACTGTGTGACTTTTCTCTTCAATATATATATGTATTTTATTTTGGGAACAGTCAGGGGATGAGTCTCAACATCCAGAATAAGATTGCAGCCATGGAATCTCTGAATTGGAACAATAATAATACTTAATATTTATTGAATACTTATTGTTAACTTGTATTGATCAGACCTTGATATGAGTCAACTCATTTAATCTTCTTAATCATCCTGAACCATTAGTTATTATTATTAGCCACTTTAACAGATGAGGAAACAAAGGCACAGAGAACAATCCTTGTTCCTTTGTGTACAGTTGAACAAGGATTTGAACAGGCTTTCTGGCTGGATACCATACAGTGGATTTCTAAACACAGCTCTATTTACCCTTCCAAGTAGAAATAAAGAATACAAGAGGTCATTTATATTCATTTCTTTATTTTGCACATGTGAACTTTGAGAGACAAGGGTTCCGCAAGATCAAGTTTTAGGTGGCCAATAGAGTTGAGAGTGTCAGTGTTCTTTGTTTGAAGGTGAAAAATTCAGGTAGGAGGAGGAGTTATGAGGCAGGCAACCGTCATGGGGACAGGTTCAGTATGAGCAGCCTGGTAGGTGTATGTCTTCCTTTTCCTGCCTTATGCCAAGTGGTGAGTAACAGACAGAGGTCTTTGCCCCCAGGTTGGCGCAGTAGTGTATTTGCTTGAGTCATAGAGGCACAGTGGAGCCCCAGGTGTCTCCCATTGACAAGGAAGACAGTTCCCACTTAATGTTTATAAGTTACTGGTATCCTTGCCTGGAAGCACATGAGCTCCTCCTAAATTGCCAAGGTAGGCTGTGGTAACCGCAAAACAGCCTTCATGCAGGCTAATATCAAATACAGAGATAAGCATATAACCTACATTACCAAATATTTAAAGGATACAACATGTGAAAGAAAGAAGTCAATCTCAACAGAGTTAATAAGAGACATTAAAAATCTATCATAATAAAAGCTTAATGTGCAAATTAGACTGGACACCCTTCTGGACAAAGCTGGGGCTGCGAGAGGAAGCCAGGGTCTGGGTGCTAGAGGGAAGCTGGTGCTGGTAGCCAGGGGAAAGAAAGCCTACTATTGCATGAATTTTATGCATCAGGCCTCTAACATAAAATAAGAATAGATAATTATTAAATATTTATTTAAAGTTCTTGGAAATAACCTTAATTAAAAAAAATCTTTATTGTTCAGATTATTACAATTGTTCCTCTTTTTACCCCCAAAGCTCCCCTTCACCTGGCTCCCACCCCACCCTCTGCCTTTGCCTCCCCCACATTGTCCTCATCCATAGGTGTATAATTTTTGTCCACTCTCCCTGCATACCCTCCTTACCTCATTCCACCTGAGAATTATCAGTCCATTCCTTTTCTATGCCCCTGACTCTATTATATTCACCAGTTTATTTTGTTCATCAGATTTTCAGTTCACTTGATTTTTAGATTCACTTGTTGATAGATATGTATTTGTTGTTCCTAATTTTTATCTTTACATTTTTCTTCTTCCTCCTCTTCTTAAAGAATACCTTTCAGTATTTCATATAATACTGGTTTGGTGCTGATGAACTCCTTTAGTTTTTTCTTATCTGTGAAGCTCTTTATCTTCTCTTCAATTCTGAATGGTAGCTTTGCTGGATAGAGTAATCTTGGTTTTAGGTTCTTGCTATCCATCACCTTAAATATTTCTTGCTATTTCCATCTGGCCTGCATAGTTTCTGTTGAGAAATCAGCAGACAATTGTATGGGTGCTCCCTTGTAGATAATTGACTGCTTTTCTCTTGCTGCTTTTAATATTCTCTCTTTGTCTTTTGCTCTTGGTATTTTAATTATGATGTGTCTTGGTATAGTCCTCTTTGGATTCCTTTTATTTGGGGTTCTGTGTGCTTCCTGGACTTGTAAGACTATTTCTTTCACCAGGTGGGGGCAGTTTTTAGTCATTATTTCTTCCAATAGGTTTTCAGTATCTTGCTCTCTTTCTTCTTCTGGCACCCCCATAATTCTGATGTTGGTACACTTGAAGTTGTCCCAGAGGCTCCTTACACTATCTTCCAATTTTGGATTCTTTTTTCTTTTTGCTTTTCCAGTTGAGTGTTTTCTGCTTCTTTGTATTTCAAGTCTTTGACTTGATTCTTGCATTCCTCTATTCTGCTGTTAGGTCTCTGTATAATATTTTTTATTTCTGTCTCTATATGTTTAATTTCTAGTTAGTCCTTTTTCATCTCCTCTTGGGTCTCACTAAATTTATCCATTTTTTTCTAGGAAATTCTTGAAAAACATAACTGTGGTTTTGAATTCTATATCCAGTCATTTGTTTTCCTCCATTTCTGTCATTTGTGATCTGTTACTTTGTCTCCACATTTTCACTGCTCCCCTGAGTTGGTAGAGTAGCTTTGTATGCTAGATGTCCTATATGGCCCAGTAGCTCTGCCTCTCTAGTTACCTGAGATGGACACTTTTGGTGCATCCCTTTGTGGACTGTATATATAGTCTTGTTGTAGTTAAATCTTGATTATTGTTGGTATCACTGGGGGGAATTTACCTCCAAGCCAATTGGTTGTGAGGATCAGCTGTGTCTGCGCCTGGAGAATTTCTGTGCTGGACTCAGCCTTAAGACTTGCAAGATTGCAACAGCCTCTGTGCTGGGCTTCGTTGTGGCTGAGTCTCAGGGCTGAGCAGACAGCTTTGGCCTCCATTAGCCCTGACCTACACGGTGGCTCCTGCATCTCAGTGTCCCTCGAAAATCGCTTCAGCCCTTTCTGTGTGCCAACGTGGGTGGCTCCAGATCTCTGCCTTTCCGGGTCCCCTGAGTTTCTATGTGCACTGGGGACCTGTATGATTCTAGGTCCTAGGGTCTCACCCACAACTGGGATTCAATGCAGTGGGACCTGGATTTTAGTGCAGTTGGGAGGTTCTGTTTTCCTCCTGCTAGAGAAAGACCGGGGCACAATCAGTCCTCTTTGTGTGAGCCTCCAGAGCTCTGCCTTTTGCGGCTAAGTTTCTGTGCATGCCCCCATTTTCATGACAGTCCAGACTCCCCCCATATGAGTCTTGCCCAGAACTGGGGTCAGAAGTGGGGTTCAGAAGAATCAAAGATGGTGGCATAAGTAAATACCTACACTGTTGCCTCGCACAACAATTTCAAAACTACAACTAAAAGACAGAATGGACATCATCCAGAATCACAGGAAAGCTGGCTGAGTGGAAATTCTACAACTAGAAGGAAAGAGAGGGGCTCACATAGACCCAGAGGAGCTGCAAAAAGCTGAAGTCCAGGCAAAACTCATATGGGGGTATTTTGGACTGTGAAAAGGGAGAAATGCATGGAAATATAGGGGAGCTGCAAAAGAGCAGAAGTCTGGTGGCACGCACAGAACTGCGTGCAGAAAACCAACTGCTGATTGTGCTGCTGGCTTTCATGAGTGGGCGGAAGACAGAGCCTCCCAACTGAGCCACTTCTAACTCCACTAAACCCCAGTTTCGGGCAAAACACTGGGGATCCAGACTCATATGGTCCCAGAGAGCAGGGGAGCCAGAAAGGCAGCAGTCTAGAGGCACTGTGCACTCACAGAGGGACTGCTTCAGAGATTACCCAGAGACACGTGAAACCCAGGGGCCGTGGAGGGCAGGGCCGACTGGAAGGCAAGGCAGTCTGTTAAACCCTGAGACTCCACCCATCCCAAGCTCAAGAGAGAGGCTTTTGTAGTTTTGCAAGTCTTGTATCATAAAGCTGAATCCAACACAGAATTTCTCCCGGCATAGTGAAAATGTGGAGACAAATTAAGAGATCACAAACAAAAGAAATGGAAGAAAACAAACGACTGGATATAGAGTTCAAAAACAGGTGTATAAGATTTTTCAAGAATATTCCAGAAAAGATGGATAAATTTAGCGAGACCCAAGAGGAGATGAAAAAGAACCAAGTAGAGATGAAACAAGACCAACTAGAAATAAAAAATATACAGAAACATAAAAGCAGACTAGAGGAAGGGAAGAATCAAGTAAAAAATGTGAAATATAAAGACTCAGAAAACACTCAACAGGAAAAGCAAGAAGAAAAAAGAATCCAAAAATGTGAAGATAATGTAAGGAGCCTCTGGGACAGCTTCAAGCATACCAACATCAGAATTTTGGGGGTACCAGAAGAAGAGAGAGAGAGAGCAAGATACTGAAAACCTATTGGAAGAAATAATGACTGAAAACTTCCCACATCTGGTGAAAGAAATA
>JAAGEH010000480.1:15309893-15361530 GCA_011751065.1 Lasiurus cinereus
CTAGGCTGTTTCCAAATTGTAGCTATTGTAAATTGTGCTGCTATGAACATAGGGGTGCATAAGTCCTTTCTGATTGGTGTTTCTAGTTTCTTAGGATATATTCCTAAGAGTGGGATTGCTGGGTCAAATGGGAGTTCCATTTTTAGTTTTTTGAGGAAACTCCATACTGTTCTCCACAGTGGCTGCGCCAGTCTGCATTCCCACCAATAGTGCACAAGGGTTTCTTTTTCTCCTCATCCTTGCCAATACTTGTCATTTGTTGATTTGTTGATGATTGCCATTCTGACAGGTGTGCGATGGTATCGCATTGTCGTTTTAATTTGCATCTCTTGGATAATTAGTGACTTTGAACATGTTTTCATGTGTCTCTTGGCCTTCCTTCTGTGGTTTTAGAAAAGGTTCTATTTAGGTCCGTTGCCCACTTTTTTTCTTTTTTTTATTGGATCATTTATCTTCCTTTTATTTAGTTATATAAGTTGGCTGTAATTATGGGGATTAAACATTTATCAGTGATAACATTTGCAAATATGAAAGGTACTCTTTAAGAAGGGGAAGAAGAAAAAAGTAAAAGATAAAAAATTATGAACAACAAATACATATCTATCAGCAGGTGAATCTAAAAATTAAATGAATTAAAAATTTGATCAACAGAATAAACTGGTGAATATAATAGAATCAGGAGCATAGGAAAGGATTGGACTGATAATTCTCAGGGAAAGGGGTGAAGGAGGTGCAGGGAGAGACTGGACAAAAATCATACACCTATGGATTAGGTCAATGGGGGTGAGGTAAGTGTAGAGGGAGGGATGGGAGCTGGGTGGAGAGGAGATATGGAGGGGAAAAAAGAGAAACAAATGTAATAATCTGAATAATTAAGATTTAATTTAAAAAATAATAAAGAAGAACAAATTTAAAAGAAAAAAAAAGAAGTGGGGTTCAGTGCAGTCATGATTTTCCGTCTCCCTCCTGTTATAGGAAGTCAGCCAGGTGCTCTGCCCCCCATCCTTTCCACACGCGTGTCTCTGAATCTTCATGATCCCTTCCCTTTACTGATCCTCTGAATCTTCGTGAGCCCCTCTCTTTCCTTCTACTTGTAGAATTCCCACTCAGCCAGCTTTCCTGTGGTTCTGGATGATGTTCGTTCTGTCTTTTAGTTGTAGTTTTGAAATTGTTGTGTGAGGCAGCAGTTTAGGTGTTCTTGGTTTCTCCTTGAAATAATCTTAATTTTTGCACAAAGGTCAATAAATTGACTAAAGTGGCTGAAAAGTCAGCTGGAAGATTGAACACGGGGTTCTAGCAAATCTAGGAAAAAATAAATAAAAAGTACTTAAAAATATTAGGAAGTATGGAAAGTAGTTTAAGAGGTTCCACATTTACCAAGGAAGATCTCAGGAACAAAGTTCTGAGGGGTTGGAGAGCAAGTACTCAAAGATATAAGAAAAGAAAAATGTACAATATTGAAAATATGGTCATACAGATTGAGAGAGTCATTAAGAACCTACTCTTCTACAGAAAATTATTGATCAATGGAGAAAAAAAAGTGTTCTCAAAGCTTTGCAAGGAAGAGAAATATAATTCATGCAATGGAATGAGGATCAAATTGTTTTTAGGCTTTTCTTTGATCCAGCAAGAAGACACAGAACAATATTTGCAGTTCTGAGAGAGGAAAAGAAACTAAAACTGTATCCATACAAACTATTACTCAAATGTGACAGCAAAATGCATGAGCAAGGACTCTAAGTGTAACATCTGCACCTTTCAACTTGAAAGAATGCCTTAAAGTTCTATTCTAAAAGAATTTAAAAGATGAATTGAAGAATAAAATGTTGGATATGTGTACCAGTGATACCTCCAAAATAAAAAAGATTAACACATGATTTAAGTTTAAATTAGAATAAATAACTTAAAAATTAAGATTAAGATGATTTCAACTTGAGAGAGGTGAGTGATGGTGGAGTGAAGAGGGAATTAGATAGAAATAAAACCCATTGTTATTTCAGGGGATGCAAGAGAGAATGGAGTAACTCTTCACGTTAATGGAAAATTATCTCTGGATATTTGTGTTAACCTAAGGACAACCAGTTGAAGCACTAAGAGAGAATGCATAATTTAAAACATTAGGGGAAAAAGAATGAAAAAGTCTTACTCAATTCATAGATATGTAAAAAAGAAGAAAAACAAACAAGAAAACATAGTGTATATAAAATTTTAAACAAGATGGTGAATAAGTTGAAATATAACTAGTACCAAGAAGGATGGATGAGTTAACTTGGACAATTAAAAGACAGACTGAATTAAAAAGAAAAATTTTCAACTTGTCTTTTTAAATTTATAATTTTAAATGATATTTATAGGAGATAATAATAACAATAGAAAAATTAAAATAATGATAGAGAAATTGAGGTACAAGAGGAATATTAACAAGAGGGAATTGAGACTCACAATAATATCAGCTAAAAAATCAAATCAAAGTCCAAAACAGAAATAAAGAAAAAGATAAATATTTCACTTTGATAAAAGATGCCATCTAAAAAGCAAAAAAAATTGTTTCACTTAATAACATCATTTTTAAACACAAAAAGGAAGTTGAAAAATCTATAAAAATATCAAATAACTTTAATATATCTTTTATAGATTCCAAAAATTTAAGCAAGAAAAACATCATTTTGCTTTGATATTGCTTATTAATTATCAATTTTTTCCCCCTCTGGCCAAATCCCTCCAAAATACTGAAGTTATTTTTTGAGTTTTCATAAGCTGAATTGGTCAATCTTTTTTTTGCTTCTAGATTTTAAATCAGTCTTTTCTCATGTCCAGGTTGTAAAATAATTTACCCATTTCCCTTCCATTACTTGTATGATTTCATATTTAAAAATTTAGATCTATGATCAAAATTGAATTTATTCTAGCTTATAGGTGAAATATAGATCCAATTTTTATCTTTTTTCAAATGGTTATCCATCTGTTCAATACTACTTATTAGGATATCTCTCTGTACCTCAGAAATTGGAGATATCACATCCTTTCTCTATATAAAAGCCTAAGGGACTGTCAGATCATTCCACTGTTTGACTGGTAGCTATGATGCACACTGACAACCAGGGGGCAGAAGCTCAATGCTGGAGCTGCTGAGCTGCAGTGACTTGGCAGCTGCAGTTCTTGGGTGACACACCCAGAACCACAGAGGAGGGAGCCTGATTCCTATTCCCAGGTGTGTCATCCAAGAACTGCCCTCTCACAATACAGGAATCCTCAGGAGATGTAGGAGAACCAGTTTCAGCCCAATTCTCGCAGGCCAGGCTGAGGGACCGCACCTGTGCACCCAGCCTCTAGTCTATGATATTTATGGACCATTTATCTTGTTTCATTAGTCTATCTACTCATATGCCAATATTGCAGTGTTTTATTTATTTATTTATTAAATATATTTTTATTTATTTTAGAGAGGAAGGGAGAGAGAGAGAGATAGAGATAGAAACTTCAATGATGAGAGAAAATCATTGATCTGCTGCCTCCTGTAGGCCCCCCCTCTAGGATTGAGGCCTCAACCTGGGCATATTCTCTGACTGGGAATTGAACTGTGACCTTCTGGCTCATAGGTCAAGGCTCAATCACTGAGCATGCTGGCCAGGCTATTAATGAAAATTTTTAATGTTTATATAGCCAGTAATAATAATTCATAGTAATCTTTACTATTAATGTCAATACTTTTGCATATTTCATTTAGCTCTGTGGTTGATTTAAAGTTGATATTTTGAATATGGTATGAGGCAGTAGTCAAGATTTATTTTTATTTGTATGGATATACAGTGGACTCACCATAATGTATTGAAAACACCACTCTTTCCACTTTGCTGCTGTGGCATTTCTCAAAACAGTCCTGTGTTTCCCTTGCCTGTTTAACTCAGGGGATAGAGCATTGGCCTACAAACTGCAGGGTCCCTGTTCAATTCTGGTCAAGGGCATGTATGTTGGTTGTGGGCACATCCCCAGTGGGAGGTGTGCAGGAGGCAGCTGATCGATGTTTCTCTCAAATGGGTGTTTCTTTTCTTTTTCTTTTTTTAATAGATTTTATTGATTTTTTACAGAGAGAAAGGGAAAGAGAGAGAGAGAAACATAGATGAGAGCAAAACATCGATCAGCGGCCTCCTGCACATCTCCTACTAGAGATGTGTGAGAAGGCAGCAGATCAATGTATCTTTCTCATCAATATTTCTCTCTCTCTATCATTTTCTTCCCCTCTCTATAAAATCAATAAAACCATATGAAAAGAACACAAAGAATTCCATTGTGCCTGTATGTGCAGATGTATGTTTTGGCTTATCCTTTGCCCAAATAACAGTTCTTTAATGACAAGTCTTACTATTTGACAGAATCTCTTCCTCCATCTTCATGAATATTTTGACTATTCTCGAACCTCTGCTATTTTATATAAATTTGGAGTCAGATAGTCAATTAAAATAAAAGAAAAAGAAAAAGAAGAAAAGAAATCTCTTGGAATTTCATTGAGATTGGATTGATCAATTTTGAGAGAACTGACATCTTTATAATATTGAGTCTTCGAAATCACAAATAAACTCTCTCCATTTTCTTAAATCTTCTTAATTTCTCAGTACTATGTTTGATCTTTTTCTAGATAGAGTCTTGTACATCTTTCATTTTTAATAGGTATGTGATTCTCTTTGATACTTTAAAAAATCACATATTAAAAATTTTATTTTCTAACTATGTTGCTAACATATACTTAATTTTTAAAATGTTGATTTTGTATTACTCAATCTTGGTAAACTCACTTTTTAATTCTTATAATGTATGTACCAATTCCTTCTTGAATGATTATTTTACTTTCATTTTGAGTCTTGAAACTTTTAACTAATTAAGTAATGAATTAATTAGTCAACTGCTTATTGCCCTTGCTAAGGTCTCTGATTCAATCTCAAGGAGGCAGTGAGAGTGGGCATGCTTGTTTTGTTCTTCAGCACAAAGAGAAGTCTCTCCATTTCTTTATAATTGTAAAGTTATTGAAGGGCTTATAAGAGGAGCATATTCCTGGCTCAATATGTAAAGATGACAATTTCTCTCCATCATTAATTTATCAGTTCTAAAAAGTCCCCTTAGAAATCCCCAGAGTCTATTTTATAGGCCTTGATAAACTGATTACAAATATTTAAAGGAGAATGAATGTATGCAAGAATTGCCAAAGAATTTTTTGGAGAGCAAAAGGAGTGAAAGGGTTTGGGCTAGATATTAAAACACATTTGTTGTAGTTAGCTACCCTAGAAGCAGAGCCAAAGACAGGGATTCTTGTTTAGGTATTTGGAGAAGGTGTGTTTCTTTGAGAGAAGCAGGACTAGATAAGAGAAACATGTTAATCAGTCTTGTAGCCTCAGCAAGAGTTTAGCTACAGTCTGATCCTATGGGAGAAGCTCTGGATGACAAAATGCACCCACAAAATGAGTCCTATTTTGATGCAAGGGCACTTTCCTGTCTCAGGGAAAGCCCGGCATCCCCGTGAGAGCCAGATGATAGATAAAATGCTTTAGGAAGAAACAGAGAGCAAATGGAAATAGCTGGGCATTGGAACAGAGAGTCTAGGGTCCCAGAGAGAGGAATTAGAAGACATACACCTAGGAATATCCATATCATAATAGCCTAATATGCAATTTGACCATCATGCCAACACACAAGATGGCCGGCACAAGATGGTCAGCAGGGGAAGGCAGTTGTGAGTGATCAGGCCTGCAGGGGAGGGAAGTTAGGTTTGACCGGGCCAGGAGGGGTGGGCAGTTGAGGGTGACCAGGCCTGTAGGGGAGGGCAGTTAGGGGTGACCAAGATGGCAAGGGAAGGCAGTTAAGGGTGATTGGGCCAGCAGGATAGGCAATTGGAGGTGACCAAGCCTGCTGGGGAATATAGTTAGGGGTGACCAGGCCAGCAGGGGAGGGCAATTAGGGATGACTGGGTCAGCAGGGGAGGGCAGTTAGGGGTGACTGGGCTAACAGGGGAGGGAAGTTAGGGGCAATCAAGCTGGCAAGAGAGGGCAGTTAGGGATGACTGGGCCAGCTGGGAGGGGCAGTTTGAGGTGACCAGGCCAGCAGGATAGGGCAGTTAGAGGTGACTGAGCCAGCAGGGAAGAGCAGTTAGGGGCAATTGGGCTGTTAGAAGAGAAGTTAGGCATCTATCAGGCTGGCAGGGGAGTGGTTAGGGAGTGATTAGGCTGGCAGGCAGATGAGCGGTTGGGAGCTAGTAGTCCTGGATTGTGAAAGGGGTGTCTGACTGCACATTTAGGCCGACAACAAGGGTCCCAGATTGGAGAGGGTGCAGGCTGGGCTGAGGGACACCATCCCCCTCTTGTGCATGAATTTTGTGCACCAGGCCTCTAGTTAAAACATAAAACATAATTGCCAACTCAAGGATTCCTTGCCATTTTTGCAAAGAGTTTACATATTGGGGGTGACAACGATGAATAAAATTATATATATTGCAAGAATACAATTCTATGATACATCATCTATATATTGCATTGCGTGTTTACCCCCAAAGTCAAATCTTTTTTTTTATTAATGTGTTACATGTATACATATCTTCCCATTGCCTGCCCCCTCCTAGGTATACCCTAAACCCCTAGTGTCTTGTGTTCATTGGTTATGCTTATATGCATGCATACAAGTCCTTTGGTTGATCTCTTATCTACCCCACCTCTCCTTAACCTTCCTGCTGTAATTTGACAGTCTGTTTGATGCTTTACTGCCTCTGTATCTATCCTTTTGTTCATTAGTTTATAATGTTCTTTATTATCCACAAATGAGTGAGATCATGTGGTATTTCTGCTTCATTGACTGGCTTATTTCACTTAGGATAAGGCTCTCCAGTTCCATGCAGGTTGCTGCAAATGGTAAGAATTCCTTTTTTTTTTAATGGCAGCATAGAATTCCATTGTGTAGATGTACCATAGTTTTCTGATCCACTCATCTGCTGACAGGCACCTAGGCTGTTTCCAAATTGTAGCTATTGTAAATTGTGCTGCTATGAACATAGGGGTACATAAATCCTTTCTGATTAGTGTTTCTAGTTTCTTAGGCTATATTCCTAAGAGTGGGATTGCTGGGTCAAATGGGAGTTCCATTTTTAGTTTTTTGAGGAAACTCCATACTGTTCTCCACAGTGGCTGCACCAGTCTGCATTCCCACCAACAGTGCACAAGGGTTCCTTTTTCTCCTCATTCTTGCCAACACTTGTCATTTGTTGATTTGTTGATGATTGCCATTCTGACAGGTGTGAGATGGTATCGCATTGTCATTTTGATTTGCATCTCTCAGATAATTAGTGACTGAGCATATTTTCATGTGTCTCTTGGCCTTCCTTCTGTGGTCTTTCGAAAAGGTTCTATTTAGGACCATTGCCCATTTTTTTATTGGATCATTTATTAAGTTGTATAAGTTGTCTGTAGATTTTGGAGATTAAACCTTCAGTGATAATATTTGCAAATACATTTTCCCATACAGTGGGCTTTCTTGTTGTTTTGTTGATGGTTTGTTTGCTGTGCAAAAGCTTTTTATTTTGATGTAGTCTCATTTGTTTATTTTTTCTTTAGCTTCCATTGCCCTTGGAGCAGTGTCAGTGAAGAAATTCTTTCGGCATATGTCTGAGATTGTGCTGCCTGTGGATTCCTCTAGTATTTTTATGGTTTTTCTTCTAATGTTTAAATCCTGTATCCATTTGGACTTTATTTTTGTATATGGTGTAAATTGGTGGTCTAGTTTCATTTTTTTGCATGTATCTGTCGAATTTTCCCAACACCATTTATTGAAGAGACTATCTTGACTCCATTCTATGTCCATGCCTCCTTTGTCAAATATTAATTGAGCATAGTGGTTTGGGTGGATATCTGGATTCTCTATTCTATTCCATTGGTCTATATGTCTGTTTTTGTGCCAGTACCAGGCTGTTTTGAGAACAGTTGCTTTGTAATATAGCTTGAAATCTGGTATTGAGATCCTACCTCCTTTATTCTTTTTTCTCAGGATTGCTGTGGCTATTTGTGGTCTTTTTTTGTTCCAGATGAATCTTTGAAGAGTTCTTTCTAGGTCTGTGAAATATGTTGTTGGTATTTTAATGGGTAGTGCATTGAATTTATAGATTGCTTTGGGAAATATAGAAATTTTAATGATGTTGATTCTCCCAATCCAAGAGCATTGTATGCTCTTCCATCTAAGTTTTCTTCTTCCTCTTTTTTCAGTGTCCTGTAGTTTTCTGCATATCGGTTATTTTTTAACCACCTTAGTTAGGTTTATTCCTAGGTATCTTAATTTTTTTGGTGAGATGGTAAATGGGATTGCTTTTTTAGTCTCTCTTTCTATAATTTCACTGTTAGTGTATAGAAATGCCATAGATTTATTGGCATTGACTTTGTATCCTGCTACATTGCTGAATTCATTTATTAAGTCTGGTAGTTTTTTAATGGAGTCCTTTGGGTTTTTTATATAGAGTATCATATCATCTGCAAATAAGGACAGCTTTACTTCTTTTCCAATTTGGGTGCCTTTTATTTCTTCTTCTTGTCTAATTGCAATGGCTAATACTTCCAGTCCTATGTTGAACAGGAGTGGTGAGAGTGGGCATCCCTGTCTTGTTCCTGTTCTTGGGGGAAATGCTTTTAGTTTTTGCCCATTGAGTCTGATGTTAGCTGTGGGTTTATGATATATGGCTTTTATAATGTTGACGTATGATTCTTCTATTCCCACCTCACTGAGAGTTTTTATCAAAAAAAGGGTGTTGGATTTTGTCAAATGCTTTTTCTGCATCAATTGATATGACCATGTGATTTTTTATCTCTCAATTTGTTTAGGTGATGTATCACGTTTATTGATTTGCTTATATTTTACCCTGCATTCCTGGGATGAACCCTACTTGGTCATGGTGTATGATCTTTCTGATGTACTGCTGGATCCGATTTGCTAGAATTTTGTTGAGGATTTTGACATCTATGTTCATAAGAGATATTGGCCTATAATTCTCTTTCATTGTGTTGTCTTTATCTGGTTTTGGTATTAGGGTGATGCTGGCTGCATAGAAGGTGTTTGGAAGTGTTCCTTCTTGAATATTTTGGAATAGTCTGAGGAGGATAGGTTTTAATTCTTCCTTGACTGTTTGGTAAAACTCTCCTGTGTAGCCATCTGGTCCCTGGCTTTTGTTTGCTGGAAGCTTTTTGATGCCTGCTTCAATTTCTTTCATAGTTATTGGCCTATTGAGATGTTTATATTATTCCTGATTGAGTTTTGGAAGGTTTTATTTTTCTAGGAATATGTCCATTTCCTGCAGGTTGTCCAATTTGTTGGAATAGAGTTGTTCATAGTATTTTTTTAACAACCCTTTGTATTTTGGAGTGGTCTGTTGTTATTTCTCCTCTTTCATTTCTGATTTTGTTTATTTGGGTCTTTTCTCTTTGCTTCTTGGTGAGCCTGGCTAGAGGTCCATCAATCTTGTTTATCCTTTCAAAGAACCAGCTCTTGGTTTTGTTAATCTTTTGAATTGTTTCTTTGGTTTCCATGTTGTTTATCTTCGCTCTGATCTTTATTATTTCCTTTCTTCTGCTTACACTAGGCTTTTCTTGTTGCTGTCTTTCTAGCTCTTTGAGTTGTTGGGTCAGGTAATTTATTACTGTTGTTTCCTGTTCTTCAGTAGGCTTGTAGAGTTATGAACTTCCCTCTCAAGACTGCTTTCACTGTGTCTCATAAATTTTGTATCATTGTGTTGTCATTGTCATTTGTTGCCATGATATTTTTTTTATTTCTTCCTTGATCTTTCCAGTTACCCAGTCATTGTTTAATAGTGTACTGTTTAGTCTCCATGTGTTTGATTTCTTTGTATTGCTTTTATTGTAGTTGATTTCCAGTTTTATGCCATTTGATATGAGAAAATGCTTGATATGATTTCTATCTTCTTGAATTTGAAGAGACTTTTCCTATGACCCAACATATTGTCTATCTTTGAAAATGACCCATGTACACTGGAGAAGAATGTACATTCTGTGGCTTTGGGATGAAATGTTCTGAAGATGTCAATTAATTCCATCTGATCTAGTTAGTCATTTAGGATTGATGTTTCTTTGCTAATTTTTTGTTTAGAGGATTTGTCCAGTGGTGACAGTGTGGTATTAAAATCTCCTACTATGATTGTATTGCTGTTAATCTCTCCTTTACTATCTTCCAGGAGTTTTTTTTTTAATGTATTTAAGTACTCCTATATTGGGTGCGTATATGTTTATCAGAGTTTTTTCTTCTTGTTGGATTGTTCCCTTTAGTATTATGAAGTGACCTTCTTTATCTCTTGTTACGTCTTTCACTTTGAGATCTACTTTGTCAGATATAAGTATTGCAACCCCAGCTTTTTTTTTCCATATCCATTTGCCTGAAACACCATCTTCCATCACTTCCCCCTCAGTCTGTGTGCATCTCTTTTTCTGAGGTTGGTTTCTTGTAGACAGCAAATATATGGATCATGTTTTCTTATCCAATTGGTTACCCTATGTCTTTTGATTGGAGCATTTAATCCATTTACATTTAAAGTTATTATTGATAAGTACTTATCTGTTGCCATTTTTAATCTTTACCCCTGTGTTCCTTCTTCACTTCCTATTTCTTTTTTACAGTAGACTCTTTGACATTTCTTGCATTGCTGTTTTGATGGTAATAAATTTCCTTAGTCCTTTTTTTTCTGTGAAGCTGCTGATTTCACCTTCAATTTTGATTGAAAGCCTTGCTGGGTACAGTATTCTTGGATTCAGACCCTTCCTTTGCATGACTTTGTATATTTCATTCCATTCCCTTCTGGCCTGATGAGTTTCTGTTAAGAAATCAGTTGCTAGTCTGATGGGGGTTCTTTGTAGGTAACTTTCTGTTTCTCTCTGGCCACTTTTAAGATTCTTACTTTATCATTGGTGTTTGCCAATTTAATTATAATGTGCCTTGGTGTTGGTCTTTTGGGGTTCATTTTGCTTGGGACTTTGTGAGCTTCTTGGATTTGTTTGGGTTTTTTTTCTTTCCTATATCAGGGAAGTTTTCTGTCATTATTTCTTCAAACAGGTTTTCTATTCCTTGCTCAGTTTCCACTCTTTCTGGAAGCCCAATTATGCGCATTTTGTTTTGTGTCGTGTTATCCCAAAGTTCCCTTAGGTTCTCCTCCTGCTTTTTATTATTTTTTTTTTCTGGAAGCTGCTATACTTGGATATTTTTTCCTACTTTGTCTTCTAGCTCACTGATGTGGTCATCTGCTTCTTCTAGTCTAGTTTTGATGCTTTCTATTGAGTTCTTTACAGCAGCGATGTCATTTTTCATTTCTTCTTGATTAATCTTCATTTCCTTTTGGCTCTTCTTCATTTCCTCTTGGCTCTTACTCATATTGTTGATTTTGTTTTCCATTCTTTTCAGCCACCTTATCACCATTTCTCTGAACTATTTCTCTGGCAGGTTTATTTCTGCTTCTATTTCATTTACTTTCTTTTCTGGTGATACCTGCCTTTCTTTTATATGCAGGCTGTTTCTTTGTCTGCCCATGGTCTTTCTTCTCCCGGTGTCTGGTTATGTAGTTCTCTCTTCTACGTTGATTTAAAGGTACAAACTACAACAGAACCAGATACAACACACAAGGCACTGAACAGAAATGTATTCATGATGTTAATAACCACAAATAATGTGGCCACCTATGAAAGACAAATTAGGGGTAAGTAGAGAAATAAGAAGAGAGAAATTAGGAAAAAATAAAAAAAAGAAGTGGAAAAATCAGATTGGGACAAGGGAGAATAAAAAGAGAAAAAGAAAAGAAGAAGAAGAAGAAAAGAGAAAGAAAAAAAGTAAGAGAGAAAAGAAAGAAAATAAGAAAGAAAAAGGGAACAACTTATATATGTGAGGATAAAACTCCATAGAACAGCCACTAATTCCAACAAATGCTGACAACAGGTAACTGGAGATTAATACAAACTACAAATAACAACTAATATCCAGGGAGGCAAGGAAAAACAGAGGTAAAAAACAAACCAAAACAAAGCAATCAAAAAGCAAGATAAAACAATTAGAATAAGCAAAAACAATTTCACAAAAAAGTATAAAAAATCGATATAATCACTGTTCAGGCAAACAACAACAAAAGGACATAGAGAAAAATTTTTTGGATAGTGAAGACAGAGAAGAGTGAGCTTTGTATGAACTTGGAGTAGGGGATTCAAAATTAGATATATAAGTGGGGTGAAATTTTAACCAGGTAAAAAGAAGGAATAGGGAAAATCTAAAGTTGAAAAAGGGAAAGAGAAACAAGACAATAAAATGGGAAAAGTTAGGAAGAGAGTGTTGGCATAAAGAGAGCTGAGATAGAGTAAAATTATGCTGAAGGAAAGATGAAAATAGAATGTAGAACTCTAATCCCAAAGTAAAATAAAGAGAAAATAAAATGACACTTCTTTTTTTTCCCCAAAAGTTAAAATAGTAGTAGTAATAATACTAGTTGAAAATAAAAATGTAATAATTAAAAAGGTAAAATCAATTGAGGAGAAAAGAAAAAAAATGGTTCTTAAATTAAAATATGCAAAAAAGAAAAAAAGAAAAAAAATAAAAATTAAAAAAAAAAGAATAGAATGGGCAGTAGTATTGTTCTGTTTGGCACTCCTGTTTTCCAGTCAGGAGGGTTTTGGAGTTCCCTGCATTCCACTGCTGAGGTGTGTCTTAATCTCTTTATTCTTTTGTGATTATGTGAGAGTCAATTTGTGAGTCATCCACGGGATGGCAGTGTTTCAGAATTGACCTCTGAGACTAAGCACAGGACCTCTCTAGCCTGTGCTTAGATCCTGCTTACTCTGTGGTACTCAATACCTGTTTGTGGAAGTGGGTTGCTCCAGAGCTGATTCTCTGATGGTTATTCTGCACTCCGATCCCCAGTTTCCTTAAAGCAACTTTCCCCTGCAGCCTCACATCAAAATGGATTATTTTCTAGAGCTCCCCTCAGTTAATAGCTCTGAGGGCCCCTTTTCACATTTAGGGATCATGCCCTGCCCCACATCCGTGGATTTCTCTAGCAGCAGCTTTCCCCCAGTTCAGTTCCCACAGTGTGCGAGTCTCTCTGTTCTGGGAACAGGAGACCTCACCTTATCCCAGGCAAAATCTGACTTTTCTGTGTGACGTGTGGAGCTCCTCTGAGTCTGAGTGTTTTCACTGATTGGAAAGTGGTATTCTGGGTCCTCCCACTGTTTGATGGGTGCTGCAGCTAGCTTTTCAGACTGCTGTAGACATCCATTCCCCCTGCAAGATGGCGCTGGTGGCTCCAGGAGAAAAAAGCCCCATGGCAATGGGTCTGCCTGGTCAGGGGAGCCCCGTCTAGCAGTCCCTCACCTTCTCCTGGAGGATAACTGTCTCTTAACTTGTCAACAAACACTCCCAGTGTGACCCTCAGCCATTCTCTCTGTCTGCTCAGCGACAAGGCTCTGGACACGTCCATCTATTCTGCCACCATTTTTTCTCCCCCAAAGTAAAATCTTATTCTTTCACCATTTGTTTGATCCTTTTACTACCCAACTTCCTTTTGGTAATGTGTCTATGAGTTTTTGTTTGTTTTTTTATTTCATTGGCATTCAGGGTTGACTCCATAACTAAGTGCTAATTCTTTCCAAATCTTCCTCAGTTTGTACATTTATCAGAGAGAGTTAGAAAGCAAAGTTAATTACATATAGCTTTGAGTTCTCTTAAAGAGGTATAATCAAAATATTTTTTTAAAAAGCAAACTGTGAGTAATGAGATTGGCACAAGCATCAGCCAGCCCTTAGAAGGTGTATCACTGAGATAAGTTGCTTTCTTATGCAGACATTCACATGAGAGGGAAGAGCTTAGATATCCTTATAGAATTCGCTGCTTGGTAATGTGATGAATCTACACACCCTCAGTCCAAGTACTGCGTCCTTTAATGAACTAGTAGAGCCAGTAAGGGTGCCCCAGGATTGGTAGGAAAAACTGGAATTTGGAGGTAGAACTTCCTGTTGAGGTTATTTTTTTTTCAGTAGTGTTGTTTTCCTGAGATCAGTGAGCTTATTGGATGTTTATGAATTATTGATGCTTAGTCCAATGTCTGCTACACAATAGATTCTCAATAAATGTTTATTGAATGAATTAAAATGAGACATCATAATTAATAAACAGAATTCTTGATAACAAGTGCTAGTTTGTGTGTGTGTGTGTGTGTGTGTGTGTGTGTGTGTGTGTGTTTGGCGGCCTGCCCAAACTTTTCTCATGACTTTTTCTCACATTTCTAGCAAGATAGTTTTTTTTTCATTTTTTTTCTTTGCATTTAGCATTCCCCACATAATGCAACCACAAATTTAACTTAATTACAGAGACTGGGCTTGTCAGAACATAGCTCTTTACATTTGTGGTAAATAAGTATGCATTGATTCAGAGCTTCCTGTGGCCATAAACCACTGGTTCCCAACCTCAGTTGTACATTTGTCACCTGGGGTGATAAAAATTCTGATGCATGGTTCTCACCCAGCGATGCTGACTCAGTTGCGTGGGGTTTGGGCATAGATCCTTTTTTCCCCCTTTAAGTTCCCCAGGAGATTTTAATGAGCACCCAAGGTGGAGAACCAGTTCTTCTCAGAGCATCCCTGATATCATTAGGGTTAAAGGCCCTTTGAAAGTTTCCCCCTGCTTGGGTAATAATTCATTTAACTTGGCTGTTCTAATGCTGCATGCAGTCTGGGTTGAGCTCCTGCGTTTGGTTTAATTTTGTTTTCTGGTTAATTTAGATCTCTTTATACTTGGATCCCCAAAAGAATTTCTAAGAGATTTTGGAGAAGTGAGAAATTGCAGCTCTCTTCCTCTAAGTCTAATGTGTATTGTATCTGAGCCACAGTTCACAATGCAATTACTGACAACTTCAAGTGCCTAACTTCATGGCCATGCAGGAAATGGAAAATGCAATCCTCAATTTTGTCATAAACCTTGCATGCTAATTTTATGAAGGGCATTAATCATTGAGAAACCAAAGGTTGTTTCACTGGAAATGCAAAAATGGTAATGACTAGGGAGAGGCAGAGGGAGAGATATAAATTAAAGATCTGAATTACTCATAATACACGTGCTTCCCAGGTCCATGCTCAGACATCTCTGTCTCTCCAGAAGCCAGGTAAGTTCTCTCTTCAGCTCCCACTGAAGACATTTTGTGTTTTGAGAATGTTTGTTGATTTGAAAGAATAATTTTTGTAGTGGATAACTTTCCTTGGAGTGGTTTTATTTACTTCAGTGCCTACATAGCCATGAGACAGTTTCTTCTTCATGTTGTTTGACAGCAGGTTAATTCATTCTATTTCTGGGTTAACTTGAAAGGAATCCCTGTGAGGAAGTCCAGGAGTGAAATGGAAGTTTGAATAGCAGATGTCAGATGTCTTAGCTAGCAGTGTGGGTCCTTGGTTGCACAAACCCCCCAAAGTCTGAAGGCTGTCAAACAATTTATTGTGCCTTAATCTCATTCTTGTTTTAGGATTTTTTTTCTTAAAGCCTGCCTTTATTGACTAATTATAACATACCTAGCTGGAGATAAAGAAAATATAAAATGTATTTTATTTGTGGTAAATATTAATTGTTCTTAAAATTTTGTTTGATGAGATAAAGATAATGTGAACTTACTATATAAACTTGAAAAAATGTAGAAAATTAAAATAAAAAAATATAAAAAGGAAACTTTTTCACTTCCACTTAATAATCCATGTCTAAAGATATGTCATTTCTGTTGAAAAATTGAGCCCAGAATCAAGTTTTCATGCAGTTAGGGGTTGGAGTTTAAGAGAATTAATGTATCATCCCTGCACAGGATTTTGAATCAATGAGAAAGTATTAGAAAAGAATACACTTTTGGCTTTATTGTTGTTATGGCTGGACCAGAAAACACAGCTTGGATCCAAGGCCATGGGTTTCCTCCGGCTTCCCTTTGCCTGGTCATGAGTGCAGCATCTGGGCAAGCCAGACAAGGAGGGCAGGCACTGGGCCTGCTGGGATCTTACCTTAGGAGGAGGCAGCAGGCAGGCAGATGCAGGCAGGTTCTGACAGAGAGCAGGAGAGAATCAAACCAAGGCAGTCACCTAGCTCTCTGGGAAAATGAGAATTGAGAAGGACCAGATGGTGCCCAGCTGATGTACATCTCCAGTCAAGAGAAGGCTATGCTAAGGGGTGAGAAGCAGGCCACAGGGACTTTTCCATCTTTTTTTTCTTTAAAGAAAACACTGTATTGAGGTATAATGGATATATGCACAAAGTTTACATATTTAATGTATACAACTTAATCACTGTGATCAAGACCATAAACATATATATCATCTTCAGAAGGGTTTGTAGTTATCGTTGTCAGAGGAAGTACTGTCTGAAATGCTCTCTGAGAGTTCTGCAGCTCAAATCCAGGCCTATCTCAGTATCTGAATTTAATTTGTTTATTGAAATATTCCATAGCCCCTCTTTTCTGGACCATTGCAGGAAGAGAAGCAAGAAGGGTTACCATGATCTAAAGCAATTCCAGCAAGTGCTCATTTGGTTTTTCTTTTTTTAAAAAATTATTTTTCAATTACAGTTCACATTCAGCATTATTTTGCATTAGTTTTGCTTGTTTTTGCTATTCTAGATCTCACTGGAATCATCATGGAATCACTTGGTGCAGTGACCTTTGGGTTTAATCTTTTCAAAGAGCTGAATAGAGAAAAAAATGGCAACATCTTCTTTTCCCCTGCGAGCATCTTAGCAGCTGTTGGCATGCTCTTCCTGCAGACCCGGGGAGCCACCGCCGCCCAGCTACAGAAGGTTGGTAGGGTGGCAGTCATAGCTTTTCAGGCAGCCTCTTTTCTGGGATGAGCCTTTGGAAATTGCCTCGAAAACATGACCTTTTTGACCCATGAGCCAGGAATCAAATTAAGCGTGTGAGGACATGAAGTAGTTTTAGGTTTATCTCTTCCCTCTCCAAATTCCACCCTGCCATCTGCTCTCTGGTGCATGAAATTCCTCCAGGTGAGGGCTGGTGAGGCCCTGTCCAAAGACATTAACCTGATAATTAAAGACAGAACCATGCTGACTGGGAAAAGTTGCATAATCCCCACTGGGGTATAAACGACACATCAAAGATGAATACATGCATGGGTGAACCAATTTAAGTTCCTCTGAAGACAGCCAGAGCTTTCATGATTTTTCAAGGAGACAAATCTTCCTGTGTGACACTGTGGAGTATTTAGCAAGTGTCCACTTCCCCTAGTTTATTCTGTGTGGGGTTTCCTCTGGTTTGATCCCCACCATGGTATTTTCTGTCTTTTCCAGGTGCCTCTCCCTGAAAAAGACACAGAGAGCTCAAGAATCAAAGCTGAAGAAAAAGAGGTGGGAGACATGTCTTATCAACTTCATTAAAGTAGCTTAGTAGATGTGGGCTCACTGGGGAAATGCGTAGAAGAGTACCACTTCATGCTTATTTTTAAAAAATCTAATAGTTTTTGAAAGTATTACATATATCCCCATTTTTCCCCAATTGACCCCTTCTAGCCCACCCCCACGTTCAATCCCACCCCAGGCCTCCACCACCCTATTTTTTTTGACATTTTATTTGTTTTTATTTAATAAATCTTTATTGTTTAGATTATTACAATTGTTCATCTTTCCCCCCCCCCCGTAGCTCCCCTCTACCCGGCTCCCACCCCTCCCTCTGCCTTTACCTCCTCCCCGATTGTCCTCATCCATAGGTGTATGATTTTTGTTCAGTCTCTCTTTTCAGTACCCTCTTCTATCTCCCCCTGAGAATTATCAGTCCACTCCCTTTCTATGCCACTGATTCTATTATATTCACCAGTTTATTCTGTCCATCAGATTTTTGATTCACTTGGTTTTTAGATTCTCTTGTTGATAGATATGTATTTGTTGTTCCTAATTTTTATCTTTACCTTTTTCTTCTTCTTTATCTTCTTAAAGAGTACCTTTCAACATTTCATATAATACTGGTTTGATAGTGATGAACTTTTTTTAGCTTTTTCTTATCTGTGAAGCTCTTTTTCTGACCTTCATTTCTGAATGATAGCTTTGCTGGGTAGAGTATTCTTGGTTGTAGGTTCTTGCTATTCATCACCTGGAATATTTCTTGCCACTCCTGTCTGGCCTGCATAGTTTCTGTTGAGAAATCACTGACAATCCTATGGGTGCTTCCTTGTAGGTAATTAACTGTTTTTCTCTTGCTGCTTTTAATGTTCTCTCTTTGTCTTTTGCTCTTGGCATTTTAATTATGATGTGTCTTGGTGTGGTCCTCTTTGAATTCCTTTTATTTGAGGTTCTGTGTGCTTCCTGGACTTGTAAGACTATTTTTTTTTCACCAGGTGAGGTAAGTTTTCAGTCATTATTTCTTCCAATAGGTTTTCAGCATCTTGCTTTCTCTCTTCTTCTGGCACTCCCATAATTCTGATGTTGGTGCACTTGAAGTTGTCCCAGAGGCTCCTTACACTATCTTCCACTTTTTGGATTCCGTTTTCTTTTTGCTTTTCCAGTTGAGTTTTTTCTGCTTCTTTGTATTTCAAATCTTTGATTTGATTCTTGTGTTCCTCTAGTCTGCTGTTAGGTCTCTGTATAATATGTTTGTTTTTTTTTAGTCAGTGTATGTTTAATTTCTAGTTGGTCTTGTTTCATCTCCAGTTGGTCTTTTTTTACCCCATGGGTCTCGCTAAATTTATCCATCTTTTCTAGGAAATTCTTGAAAAACCTTATAACCATGATTTTGAATTCTATATCGTCATTTGTTTTACTCCATTTCTTTCATTTGTGATCTGTTCCTTTGTCTCCACATTTTTGCTGCTTCCCTGAGTTGGTAGAGTAGCTTTGTGTGCTAGGTGTTCCTATATGGCCTAGTAGCTCCACCTCCCCAGTTACCTGAGCTGATGCACCCCTTTGTGGTCTGTGTATACAGCCTTGTAGTTAATTCTTGATTGTTGTTGGTATCAGTGGAGGGAATTGACCTCCATGTCAATTAGTTGTGAGGATCAGCTGTGTCTATGCCAGGAGAACTTCTGTGCTGGAGTCAGCCTTATGATACAAGACTTGCAAAATTGCAATAGCATCTGTGTTCAGCTTGGATGAGGTGGAGCCTCAGGGCTGAGCAGACAGCCTTGGCTTCCCGTCAGCCATGCCCTACGTGGCCCCTGGGTCTCAGGGTCTCTCAGTCATTGCTGTAGCCCTCTCTGTGTGCACTCATGCTTGCACACCTCCAGACCTCTGCCTTTCGCATCTCCCCTGAGTTTCCGTGTGCTCCAAGGTCCCCAAGGTATCACCCAAAATTGGGGTTCAGTGCAGTCAGTAGTGGATTTCAGCACACTTGGGAGGTTCTGTCTTCCTCCTGCTAGAGAAAGCCAGTGGCACAATCAGTAGTCAGCCCTCTGTGTGCGCACTTGT
Organism: Lasiurus cinereus; assembly: GCA_011751065.1. Classification (NCBI taxonomy): domain Eukaryota; kingdom Metazoa; phylum Chordata; class Mammalia; order Chiroptera; family Vespertilionidae; genus Lasiurus; species Lasiurus cinereus. The sequence continues at coordinate 15,329,331 of JAAGEH010000480.1, forward strand.
ATTCTCACGCCTCCAGACCTCTGCTTTTGGTGGCTCCCCTAAACTTTCGTGCACTCCTTCTTTTTCATAACAGTCCAGATTCCCCCCTGTATAAGTCTCGCCTGGAACTGGGGTTCAGTGCAGTTGGAAGTGAGGTTCAGTGCAGTTGGGACTTTCTGTCTCCCTCCTGATAGAGGAAGCCAGCCAGGCACTCAGCTACCCATCCTCTCTACATGTGTATCTCTGAACCTCAACTTTTTGTAGCTTCTCTGAGTCTCCATGAGCCCCTCTCTTTCCTTCTAGTTGTAGAATTTCCACTCAGCCAGCTTCCTGGTGGTTCTGGATGGTGTCCATTCTGTCTTTTAGTTGTAGTTTTGAAATTGTTGTGTGAGGCAGCAGTTTAGGTGTCCACCTATGTCGCCATCTTGGTTTCTCTCCTCCAACACCCTATTCTCTGTGTTCATGGGTTATGCATGTATGCATACAAGTTCTTTGATTGATCTCTTCCCTTCCACTCACCCACCCCCTCCTCTCCTCTGAGATTCAATATTCTGTTCCATGCTTCTATAGCAGTAATAATCACAGAAATGCAATAGTGTTACTAGGGTTATCTATACTAATAAAAGGATAATATGCTAATTAGACCAGACATCTTCAGGATATCCTTCCAAACAAAGCCACAGTGGCAAGGGCCAAGGCAGAGGTGATTAGGGGCAACCAGGCTAGCAGGGGAGGACAGTTAAGGGGTGATCAGGCCAGCAGAGGAGCAGTTAAGGGGCGATCAGGCCAGCAGAGAAGCAGTTGGTGGGTGATCAGGCCTGTAAAGGATAGTAGTTAAAGGAATCAGGCCAGCAGACAGAGGCAGTTAGGGGCGATCAGGCAGACTGCAGGTGAGCAATTAGGAGCCAGTGGTCCCGGATTGTGAAAGGGATGTCCAACTGCCAGTTTACCAAGGGGTCACAGATTAGAGAGGATGAAGGGCTGGATGAGGGACACCCCCACCTCCATGCATAAATTTTGTGCACCAGGCCTCTAGTATAATTATTATAAACCATTAGTGTTAAGAGAATTTAACTGGAATGCACACTAACCTCTGTGATAGATCCTGGTAAAGACTAATAGACTGAGAAGTCCCTATAGCAGAGTGGATGGGTTTGTAGTGACAGATTCAGATTCAAATCCTGGGCTAGTCACTTAATAGCTGGGCTACTTTGGGCAAGTTATTCCTCTTCTTTGTGCCTTTATAAATGTAATAGACTGTCTGGCACACTGATGACTTGCCTAGTGGTGGTTGTGGTAGTTGCAAGTGATATTATTACTACACTAGAGGCCTGGTGCACAAAATTCATGCACAGGAGGGGTGTCCCTCAGCCCAACCTGCGCCCTTTCTAATCTAGGACCCCTGGGGAAATGTTTTACTGCTAGCTTGGACATCCCTCTTGCAATCTGGGACCACTGGCTCCTAACTGCTCACCTGCCTGCCTGATTACCTCTAACTGCTCTGCCTTGGCCTCTGCCACCATGGCTTTGTCTGGAAGGACAACTGGAAGATGTCTAGTCTAATTAGCATATTGTCCTTTTATTAGTATAGATTGTATTTTTATTTTAAGTCCCTTCATTGTCTGCTCTGATGTTTTATTAAAAAATATTAGCATAGGATTAATGTCTTCTTGGGGTCTCTTTCAGCTCTAGGGTTATAATATTCCTACCCTGAAATACAGAGTGTGCAAACATAAGAGAGATGTTAAGTCCATAGGTTGGGGTTGGCATTTGGAGATGGTTAGAGCTCTCAGGAAAGGCATATCTGCCTTGACAGTAGTCATAGCTCAGCCCCAGACTCTTATAAAATCAGGGATCAAGTCACCCAGCAATATAGATGATTCATTTTATATCCCACATGTCCAGGTTGTCTGGTTTTCTCATGTGTATGTAGAGAATCAGGCTTCCTTCCAGGTTTTGTACAACAGAGTTGGGGCAGATAACTGCTCTACTGTCCACTCAATCAAGAAGCACAGTTGTTTGATAGTACTTTCCCTCCCAAATATAATCTTTGTGTTAATTGGGAAAAAAAAAGAACAGAGATACTATAAAATTTAAGATAATATGTGGCTCATATTTGTTGTTTTTATTTCATTTTTTTTAGATAGCATGAGTGTATAGCATATATTTGGGTGCTGGGGGGGTGCATGTTCCATTGTATTAAGTATCACCTAATGTTTCCTGGCCGGTGTGGCTCAGTGGTTCAGCATTGACCTATGAACCAGGAGGTCATGGTTCGATTCCTGGTCTTGGCACATACAGGGTTGTGGGATCAATCCCCAGTAGGGGCTGTACAAGAGGCAGCCCATTAATAATTCTCTCTCATCATTGATGTTTCTATTTCTCTCTCACTCTCCCTTCTTTTCTAAAATCAATCAATAATATATATATATATATATATATATATATATATATATATATATCCTAATGTTTGCCAAAAGGATGATGTCAACATCTATTCCTCTTAGCCATGTATACAGAGGCCCGTTCATATAGTTGTAAAGAGATAGTTGTCACCAGCCTTACTATCCTCAGCCACCCATTTTCATCCATCCAGCCTTCCATACACATATGTATATTTTTTCCATTTTTATTGGTAATTAATGATTTTTTCTTTTGTTAACTGAGTGAATTATATTACTAGAATTTCTAATGTTAAGTCATTTTTGCATTTGTGGAATAATCATCTTCGGTTTGCTTATATTTTAAGCGTTTTTAAAAAATTATGTTATAAACATGATCAATTTGTAATATTTTGCTTTATCCTGTCCTTTTCTAATTTTGATACCAAAATTCCACTTGTCTAATAGGTGTGAAATATTTCCTCTTTTTAAATTTTTTTTCCTCTTTTTTTTTATTCTATGAAAGAGTTTGCATAAATTCAGAAACACATCTAATATTCTGTTCTGAATTTGGATTTACAGATGCCTGAACCTGGTGATTGACTGATTAATTGGTAATGATTGTGACTATGTTAGATACTTCATATGAGTGGAAACATACAGTATCTGTGTGTGTGTGTGTGTGTGTGTGTGTGTGTGTGTATGTGTGTGCAGTGAATGGCTTATTTTGTTTGCATGTGTCTTAGAGATTTATCCATGTTGACACATACGACATTTCCTTCTAAAATTTTTAAAGGCTGCATGATAATCCTTTATATTTATATACCACAATTTCTTTATCCATTCATCTGTTGATGGACATTTAGGCTGCTTCTATCACTTGGCTATTGTGAATAGTACTTAAAATATATTTTTATTGATTTCAAAGAGGAAGGGAGAGGGAGAGGGAGATAGAAACATCAATGATGAGAGAGAATGATTGATGGATTGCCTCTTGTATGACCCTTACTGGGATTGACCCCACAACCTGGGCATGTGCCCTGATTGAGAATTGAACTGTGACCTTCTGGTTCATAGGTTGATACTCAACCATTGAGCCACATTGGCTGGACTCACTGTGGTTTTGATAGTTGCATACTTCTTAGTGGTGTTGGGCATCTTTTCAGATGCTGTTGGCCATTTGTATGTTTTCTTTGGGGAACTGTCCACTAAAGTTCTTTGCCCATATTTTTCATTGGGTTATTTTTTTGATGAGTTGTAGAAGTTAATTATAAAGTCTTGACATTAAACCCTCATCAAATGTATAATTTGCAAGTATTTCCTCTCATTATGCAGGTTGCCTTTTCACTCTGTTGATTGTTTGATGAGCAGAAGTTTTTTAGTTTGATTTAGTTCCATTTAATTCCATTTGTCTGTTTTTTATCTTTGTTGCCTGTGCTTTCAATGTCATGCTCAAGAAATCATTACCAAATCCAGTGTCCTAAAGTTTTCCCCTTATGTCTTCTAGTAGTTTTATAGTTGTAGGTATTATTGCAAGTCTTTAACCTATTTTGAGTCATTTGTTGTTGTTGTTATTTTTTGTATATGTGTAAGGTAAGGGTCCAACTTCTTGCTTTTGCAAGTAGATGTTCAGTTTTCCCAGCACCTTGTTTTGCTAGACTGTCCTTTTCTCATTGTGTGGTCTTGGCACCTTTGTGGAAAATTATTTGGCCATTTAAGCAAGGGTTTATTTCTGGACTATATATTATTTCTGTTGGTCCATGTATCTTTCTTTATGCCAGTACCACACCATTTTGCTTACTGATGCTTTGTAGTATATTTTAAAATAAGGAAATGTGAATCCTCCAACTTTGCTCTTTATTTTCTAGGTTGTTCTGGTTACTCAGGGTCCCTTGAGATTCCATATGAATTTTAGTTTTTTTCCTATTAAAAAAAGTTACTTGGATTTTGGTAGCGATTGGGTAATAGAAATATTTCAATTATATTACATCCTTCAATCATTACCATGGAATGTCTTTCCATTTATTTGTATTTTCTTTAATTTTTTGAAGCAATATTTTGTAGTTTTCAGTGAACAGTCTTTTACCTTAGTTAAGTAATTTGTCCTTTCTGATATTATAGTATATGAGATTATTTTCTTAATTACATTTTTTGCATTGGTCAATGTTAGTGTATAGAGATACAACTGATTTTTGAATGTAGATTTTGTGTTCTGCAATTTGCTGAATTAATTTATTAGTTGTAACTTTTTTGGTGGAATATTTAAAGCTTTCTACATGTAAGATTATGTATTTTGTGAGCAGACATAATTTTACTTCTTTTATTTTTGATTTGCATTCCTCTTATTTTATTTTCTTCTCTAGTTTCTATGGGTAGGATGCCCAGGACTATGTTGACTATGTTAAATAGCTCTGGTGAGAGTGGACATCTTTGCCACATCTTAGAAGAAAAGCTTTCATTTTATCACTTAGTGTAATATTATTTGTGGACTTTACTATGGCTTTTACTATGTTGAAGTTGATTTCTTCTATTTCTAATTTGTTGATTTTCTTTTTATTTTATCATGAAAGGATATTGAATTTCATCTAATGCTCTTTTTTTTTACATCAATTGAAACAATCATGTAGGTTTTTGTTTTTCAATGTTAATGTGCTGTATTATATTATTTAAGTTTCATGTGTTAAATCATCCTTAAATTCCAGGTATAAATCCTGCTTGGTTATAGTATATAATCCTTTTAATGTGCTGTTGAATTTGTATTTCTAGTATTCTGTTGAGGACTTTTGAATCAATATTTATCAGGGTTATTATTAGACTAGAGGCCTGATGCATGAAATGTGTGCAAGAATAGGCCTTCACAGCCATGGGAGCTGCCTGTATCCTGCCCTCACAGCCGTGGGCAGCTGCCTCAATCCTATGGCTGCAGTCCCAGCTTTATCCTGGAAGGACATCTGGTCTAATTAGCATAATACACTTTCATTATTATAGATAGTTTTCTTCTCTTTGTCTGGTTTTAGTGTCAAGGTAATGCTAGCCACACAGAATGAGTTTGACAATGGTTCCTCTTCTTCAAGTCTTTGGAAGACTTTACAAAGAATTGGTATTAATTCTTCCTTAAATAGTTGGTAGAATTCTCTAATGAAATTACCTTTCTTTATTTGAGGTTTTTTATTATAGATTCAGTCTTCTTAGTAGTTATGTCTGTTTACATTTTTATTTCTTCATCATTCAGTTTTGGATGGTTGTATATTTCTAGAAATTTATCTATTTCTCCTACGTTATTCATTACTTTGATATATATACTTGTGCATAGTAGTTCCTTATAATCCTCTTAATTTACAGACATTTCTAATTTTATTTATTGCACTTTTCTGTTATTTTCTTAGTTTAGCTAAGGGTTTGTCAATTTTCTTGATCTTCTTAAAAAATCTCATGACTCTCTTGCTTCTGTTGATTTTTCTTTTGTTTTTACACTCTCTATTTTGTTTATTTCTGCTTTAAATTTAACTCTAACTTTTGGTTTAGTTTGTTCTTTTCTTAGTCCCTGGAGATGTTTCCTTGTTTCTTTGCATGCTTGTTATCTTCTGTTGGGATTTTGGTATTTGGAAACCCAGTCATACAGGAAGAAATTTAAAATAGCGTTTTTGTTGACTTTAGAGAGGAAAAGAGAGGGAGAGCGAGATAGAAATATCAATGATGAGAGAGAATCATTGATTGGCTACCTCCAACACACTCTATTCTGGGGATGGAGCTCATAACCTGGGCCTGTGCCATGAGGGGGAATCGAACCGTGACCTCTTATTTCATAGGTCAACACTAAAGCATTGAGTCACACCAGCAGGGCAGGGAAAACTTTTTAAAACGAGGCTAACTAGAGATTCTGAGACTGGAGACGTCTTATGGCTTTTCAGGGGTTGCAATCTCTGGGCAGGTGCTGTGATGTCCCAATTGAAGTTTGCTAGTTTTTACTCAGGAGTTCTCCCTGGTGTCTATCTGTGGTACTGCAGAATTTGCTGACTTAATTGCCTTTGTTCTTAGTTGCCATCCTGGTGCTGTATTCCCTTCAGCATTTAAGTTCAGGCAAGACAGAAACTAAGCCCTCTGGCAGCTTCTGGAAAGGTCAGAATGTTAGTCATACATCGCACTCTTCTGTTTCTCTCTCCAGGGAGCTATGATTTTTTTTTTTAAACTAGGCTTCAAGGCAGTTGGTTTCACACTCAGTGGGATACAGAAACCTCTTAACTGATTTCCTGATTCTATACAAAGGTATTTGTTTCTTGTATTGTTGTTAACTCAGTATCTCTAGTTTGGGGCTTTTTATTCTCAACCTCCCTGACTTCACTCCTGGGAAGTTTCTTCAGTAAAGATTTGCGTGTAGTAGATGTTATCAGGTTGCATTGACCTTGTTTGCTCTTGAATGAATGTTAAACTATGTGTTGTATTCTAGGTTGAGATTTTCTCTTAACTCTTTGAAGATAGCATTCTTCTCTCCGTGTCTAATGTTGCTGTTAAGAAGTTGGTTTGTCAATCTTTAGTAGGTGATCTCTCTCTTGCTGCAATTAATTTTTGCTGTCTGTTTTTGTTGTTTCTGAATTTTACTGCAATGTGTCTAGACATGGAGTTATTAATTTACCAAGACAGATTTATTGTGCTTTCTCAATATGATAATTCATACTTTTTATCAATTCTGATAAAGTCTCAGTAAATTAATATTTTGAATAATGCATGTACTCCATCCAGTCTTTATTGCCTATTGGGAGGATGCTAGAATTCATATTCTATCTTCTAGATTTCTTTATCTGTCATACATATTTTCACCACTTTTTGTCTTTATGTTTCTTTTTTTTGTTTAATTTTTTTTATTGTGTTAGATGTATACATATCTCCTCATTGCCTCCCCCCTCCCAGGTGTCTTTATGTTTCATTCTGAGAAAATTATTCAGCTCTATCTAGTCTATCAATTTAGCAGTGCCTAATTTGATGTTAAATCCATCTATTGAGCTTTTAAATTTCAATGCTTATTGGTCATGTAGGAATTCTAGTTGATTATAAAATGAACCTGGAACTTGATAACAGTATCTTGTTTCTCCACCATATTTTCAACATCTCTTTTCAAAATGCTGCTTTTTAAGTGTGATATCTGATAATCAACATCTAAAGTTCTTGAGAATCCAAAATGGCTCTTGGCTTTTTAAAAAAAATCATTTCTTGATGTGGGATTTAGTTTCTCATGATTTATAGTTTTGGAATATGAGCGAATATTTGGTTGGTAATTTATGGTTGTCTAGCAAAACCTGAGATGTAGTTACCTTTCTAATGCAGGTAATTTTTTTTTCTGGATTAAAATCCTGGGATGTTATCAACCCAGGGCCATTTTAAATTAATTTCTTAGTTTGGGGTTTCCCCATCCACAGAGATAGTATAATTTCAAACCTCAAAAGTTGACAGTAGGCTCTTACTTCCTTTCTCCATTTATCAAGTTAACTTAGTCCCACTGATTCTCCCACTACATCTTTCTCTTTATATTAATCCGTTATTCACCATAGGTTCAACCTTGATCTGCTCACATCACATATCAGTCATGAATGATCGTTGGACATTTAAAGGCTCACAGTAACAAGGAAAGAGCCAGAGGTCAAACTCAACCTCAGATACTTTGTTAGAGCAGCATGTATTTCCAGCTGAACGTCTTCAAATGTTCAGTAGCATAAAAATTAACTGAGTGTCTTTTAAGTGCCACATACTACTCTGGGCATTGAATAGTCAGTCATGAAATAAAAAGATGAAGCAAGAAAACAAATAAAAGACCAATAGGCTTTATATTCTAGAGGAAGAAGGCCTTTCTGTTCTCAGTGCAATCAGGGATAACCTCTCAGTTCAAAATTAAAATGACTCTCCCTCGAATCCAGTGTGAATGGTGGATAGAGGTAGGCAGACATCAACTTACAGGCAGAGGGCAGTATTCCTCTCTGTTTTATGGATGCTGTCATCTGGCCCTGCCATGAAGCACTCTTCAGCCTTCAATCAGAAAATTGATGGATTCTACAAAAAAGTCTAGAAAAATTTTTTACCCCCCTCCCTCAGAAATCAGACAAAATATAAATTCAGTCCAGTATATAGCTAACAAAGGACTGCTTACACCATCAAGATTTACTTTTCTTATCCATTGTCTGGAACAGATATGGCCAAGTTTAAGTGGATAAGAGTCATCTGAGGAATCATTTACTTTTCCCAGTTGCTTAGTATTGTAGGAAGCTAAAAGCAAGCATATGAACCACTTAGTGAGCAATTACATTTGAGATGAAAAATGCAACCTGAGCCAGAAAAGCTAGATCTGTGGTATTGGGCCAAAGAGCAAACTTCTTTGTGGAGTTGAGATTGGTTGTGACTTACATTTGTGTAAAAGCCAGCTGACATCCAGGGGCCACACCAAATTCATGGGCCATCCTCAAGGCTGCCAAGTGGAGGGAGAGACCCAGCAGCCATGTCCTCCTGGGGACAGAAGCTAGGCTTGCTTTTGCTAACATAGCTCATTGAGTTTTTGTTTTGTTTTGAAGATTGAGAAGACTGAAGAGATACACCATCAATTCCAAACATTTTTGAGTGAAATAAGCAAACCCAATAATAATTATGAACTGAAAATAGCCAACAGGTTATTTGGAGAGAAGACATATCTTTTCCTTCAAGTAAGTTTTGCTGTGTCCACCACTTCTCTGAGTGGTATTTATGAATGGCCAATGGCTCTGTTAGGACTGTGGGTCCTGGTGGCATGCTGCCTACATTGACGGCCTGCTTTGGCCCAGATCACTTGGCATCCCCTGCCTGTTTTTCAGAATCCTGGCCCCTTGAGAGCTCTTTTGTAATCTTGACAGTTTAAATCTGATTTTTTGCTTTAACCCTATTGCACTTGCATAAAAGGTGCATGGAAGTACTCAAAGTGATTTGCCCCAAAACCCTGCTTAGAATATTAGTGATCTTGAACTTATTTAGAGATGTTGGCAATAGATAAATTGAATTTCAAACTTTTTCTATTCCTTCCCTGTTTTTCCTAAAGAAATACTTAGATTATGTTGAAAAATATTATCATGCTTCTCTGGAACCTGTTGATTTTGTAAATGCAGCAGATGAAAGTCGAAAGAAGATTAATTCCTGGGTTGAAAGCCAAACACATGGTAGAGTATGGATGGGTCGTTCATCATAAAAATACTCCTTGAGTGCCCACTGTGAGTGAAGCCCTGTGGTTAGCACTTTGTGGGGGACCAGGGTAAACAAGTTTGGGGAGGGAACTTAGTATGGGTTTTACAGGGTTGGAAAGGCAGGCCTGAACATGAGGGGTGGGACGAGGCACTGCAAATTGTAGAGAAAGCCAAGGAGAATCAGAGGGGATCATAGAGCCAACTTCATGGAAACACTTAGTGGGAAATTATTTACACCTGGTTGTGGTTCATAATATCTCTGAGGGTCCTGAAACTGGGTCATGTCTGTCTTGAGTTCACATTTTTTCCTTTATATCAGAGCCTTTCTGAATCTGGGTCTTTGAGTGGAAATATAGGGGGTTTCCTTTCTCATTGTCAAGTGAGAAACATTCAGCTCTTACATCAAGACCTGCTTTTGTGTCCAGCCATGTGATTCAGTTGATTGGAGTATCATATCATACATACACCAAAGTAGTTTAGGGTTTGATTTGTTCAGGGCACACATATCTAGGTTGTGGGTTTGATTTCTGGTTGGGGTACATACAGGAGACAACAGATTGATGTCTCTCTCTCTCTCTCTCTCTCTCTCTCTCTCTCTCTCTCTCTCTCTCCCTCCCTTCTTCTCTGTCTAAAATCTATAAACATATCCTTTGGTGGTAACTCTATAAAATGGGTAAAAGTAATAATAGCTAACATTTACTGAGTTCTTGTTGTGAACCAGAAAGTGATTAAGAGATGTACACACATTAGATCATTTACTCCTTTCAACAATTCTATAAAGCAGTTTCATTCCTGTTTTACTCATTTGGAAACTGAGGCACAGAGACCTTAAATAACTTGCCCATAATTCCTTAACTGGTAAGAGGCAAAATAGGATGCTCACAGAGGCAATCTGATCTTAGAGCCTAAACTTTTTAATTTCAGACCTCAATCCATCCAATGGGATAAAAGGTGGGGGACAGTGAGAACTTCCAGTGAACCCAGTGCCTGTAAAACCTGCAGGTGAGGTCAGGATGAGGTTTTTACTGTTAATCCTCACCAGAGGATATTTTTTCCAATGATTTTTTTAGAGAGAGTAGAAATGAGGGAAAAGACAGAGTGAGAGAAACATCAAAATGAGAAACACACATTGATTGGTTGCTTCTGGCACATGCCCTGAGTGGAAGAGGGACGGGGATTGAGCCTGCAACTGAGGTTTGTGCCCTTGATGGGGAATTGAACCCAAGAGCCTTCAGTGCACTGATGTGAGCTGATGCTCTAACCACTGAGTCAGATTAGCTAGGGCCTGGCTGAGGTTTTTAGTGACCAGTCAAGTCCACCTACATCGTATCTGCCATGTATATCACTTACAATTTCAAAAATGGGCCAAATTTGTTGTTTGTTTGCAGAAAAAATCAAGGACCTGTTTCCAGATGCCACTCTAAGCAGCACCACAAAGCTGGTGCTGGTGAACATTGTGCATTTTAAAGGGCAATGGAACAGAGAGTTTAAGAAAGAACATACCAAGGAGGAGGAATTTTGGCTGGATAAGGTATGGTTCTTTAACTATTGATGTGCTTACACATGGAATGTACATTCTGAAGTCATATTTCCATCAATGTACAGGATGGACAGACAATGCTGAGCCTTAGCACTGTTTTAGGTTGAGAGCGTCATTTCAGTGAGCTCCCCTGGTCATCTCATGCCTCTTTGGACACTGGGTGCTCTGTGAATTTGTTGCAGAACACAAGTAAACCTGTGCAGATGATGACCCAGCGTGACTTCTTCAGCTTCACTCTCCTGAAGGACCTGCAGGCCCAAATTCTGGGGATTCCATATAAAAACAGTGACCTAAGCATGTTCGTGTTGCTGCCCAATGACATCGATGGTCTAGAGAAGGTAAAATTTGGCATCTCCCCATTCTTGCTCTCATTTCTGGAGGTTTTGCATCTCAGAGCTCATTCTGGATGAGCCTGGAAGCAGGCTTCTGAATGGGAGCTGAGGTCTGGCAGTGCTCAGTGGAAACTATTTCAACTTCTGTGCAGGATGTCTAATGTGGAGTGATAGATGACATCAGGTTTATTGAGAACGGCCAACATGAAAATATTTGGGAATAAGCTAAAATAAACATTTAAGGGATTGTAAAGATCACCCAGTATTCTGAGAAATGGTTGATTATCTAGGCAACTCTTTTTGAGAAAAAAAAATCACATGTGCACATATCCAGAAAATTTTGCATGCATTCAGACATTCTAATTTTTTTTAGACCTTCAATTTTTAAAGAAGCTTAGGTTTACAACAAATTGAAAGAAGTTACAGAGGTTTCCCACACACCTCTTGTCCCACACATGTGTAACTCCCACATAATCAATACCACTTTTCAGAAAAAAATGGTTCTTCTTTTTTAACCAAGCATGATCCTAGTGCACAATTTTTGTGCACCAGGCCTCTAGTACTAATTATAATTTGCTTATTATATAATTTACTAGAGGCGTGGTGCACAAAATTTGTGCACGTGGTGGGGAGTGTCCCTCAGCCCAGCCTGCACCCTCTCCAATCTGGGACTTCCTCCAGGGATGTCCTATAGGATTGGGCCTAAATGGGCAGTTGGACATCCCTCTCACAATCCAGGATTGCTGTTTCCCAACTGCTTGCCTGCCTGCCTTCTTGATTGCCCGTAACCACTTGTGCCTGCCAGCCTGATCACCCCCTAATCACTCCCCTGCCAGCCTGATTAATGCCCAACTGCTTTCCTGCCAGCCTTATTTCCCCTAACTGCTCTCACCTGCAGGCCTGTTCACCCCTAACTGCCCTTCCCAGAAGGCCTGGTCACCCCTAACTTCCCTCTCCTGCAGGCATGGTCACCACTAACTGCCTTCCCCTGCAGGCCTGATCCCTCCCTACTGCTCTCTCTTACAGGAAGGTTCCCCCCCAACTCATCTCCCTTGCAGGCCTGGGTTCCCCCCAACTGCCCTTCCCTGCAGACTCAGTTGCCCTCAACTTCCTTCCTCTATCAGCCTGGTCATGCCTAACTCTGCAGGCTTGATCGCCCACAACTGCCCTCCACTGCTGGCCATCTTGTGGTGGCCATCTTGTGTCCACATGGGGGCAGCCATCTTTGACCACATAGGGGCAGCCATCTTGTATGTTGGAGTGATGGTCAATTTTCATATCACTATTTATTTATTTATTTATTTATTTATTTATTTATTTATTTTTTGCATACTACTCTTTCATTAGATAGGATAGAGGCCTGGTGCACTGGTGGTGCTGGCTGGTTTGCCCTGAAGGGTGTCCCGGATCAGGGTGGGGGTTCCTTTGGGGCATGGGGTAACTTGGGGGAGGGGTCTGTGGTGTTTTGCAGGCTAGTCATGCCCCCGGGAGACCGAAGTGGAGGCCCTGATATCAGGGATTTATTTATCTTCTATAATTGAAACTTTGTAGCCTTGAGTGGAGGCCAGGGCCCATCAGGGGTGGGAAGCTTGGCTTCCTCCATCGCTAGGGAAAACCCAAGCCTCCTGCTCTCTCCAGCTCTATGGCTGCTGCCATATTTATTGGGTTAATTTGCATACTTGCTCCTGATTGGCTGGTGGGCCTGGCTTGTGGACATAGTGGAGGTATGGTCAGTTTGCATGTTTCTCTTATTAGATAGGATACAAACATATTTTATCTTTAAAATTATATATAATATATATGCATACAAAGATGCTAGAGAAATAGTAAGAAATTGCATTTATCATCTTTAAAAATTCACCAAATGCTATTGACTTTTCATATATGCACAAAAAATTTAAATAGAGAAATATAAGACAAGTGCCTGCTATATAAAGACAATAGTCTAGCAAAATGAAATTTCTACTTTTGTTACTAAAATTAATGATTTCTGACTAATACAAATGAGTTTTAAACTGTTTCAAACATTTATAGATGATCATGCCTTCTTCCCCTCCCCTTTTTTTCTTAATAGATTATAAATGAAGTAAGTCCTGAGAAATTAGTAGAGTGGACTAACCCAGGGCAGATGAAGGAAAGGACTGTGGATTTGCACTTGCCCCGATTTGAAATGGAAGATAGTTATGATCTGGAGGCAGCACTGGCCGCCATGGGGCTAGGAGACACTTTCAATGAGCTGGAGGCTGACTCTTCAGGGATTTCCCCACTTTCAGGGCTGCATGCCCAGAAGTTTCTGCATGGGTCCTTTGTGGTGGTGACTGAGGAAGGAACCGAGGCTGCAGCAGGCACCGGGATGGGCTTTGCAGTCACATCAGTGCCCAGTTATGAAACTTTTCACTGCAATCATCCCTTCCTGTTCTTCATCCGGCACAACGAGTCCAACAGCGTCCTCTTCTTTGGCAAATTTTCCTCTCCTTAGGCCAGTCATTGGCTTGGCAGAAAACCAGTGTTGGAGTATTAATATGACTATAGTAGTAGCCCATTCTTTGAACAAATTTGATTTTCTTGCTTGCATTTCAATCCAACCCTCAAAATGGATGATTTAGTGACTGCATTGGGTTTGTGTTTATAATTTTCTTTAAAAGTGAAATGTTCTTTTGTGTCATGTATAAAGTGAGTTAAATTAAGGCTTATACATATATTGTTGATTTCTTCTAAAAGTAAATTAATGACTTGTAGTTGTATGCACTAATGAAAGAAACTTTCTTGTCAGTAAAGACTATGAATTAAAGATTTTGGGAGTCCCTCCAGTTCTAATATTTTGAAAGATTATAATAAAAAGTGAAATACTCAATTCCTGTGCTATTTTTCTCTTTCTCAGCAGTTAGTGAGGCAAACTTCATGTAGGAAAGAGAATTTAGAAACACATCAGCCAAAGATAAATTAAAACTCAAAGGCCAGAATAAAATGAAACAATATACAAAGCAGAGAGGATGCCTATATTTTCACCCTCTATTCTAACACAGCATATTATTCATTGTCAATTGCATGAGCATCTTGATATTGTAAATAAAGTGAATGTGGTCATAAAATAGATTTTAATCCTAGAACTTAATATTTGATAAATGTGTACACCTGTGTAAACACCATATACCCAACATACAGGACATTTCCATCAGACCCCAAGGTTCCCTTGTTCTGTTTTCCTGTCACCCACCCCATATTGCCCCAGCTCAGACAACTGTTGGCTTGCCTTCTTAAATCATTACAGGGTATATTTGTCATTTCTAGGGTTTCATTCAGGTGGATTCATATCATACATTCTCTTTTGTGTCTTGTTTCTTTTCCTGAGCACTGAAATAATCCATGTTGTTGGAATATCAGTAGTTTATTACTTCTTATTGACAAATAATATTCCATTGTATGGGTAAATCCACATTTTGTTTATCTATTTACCCACTGGCCACTTACGTTGCTTCCAGTGTTCAGCTACTACATAATGCTAGGATGCACATTTGTGTGCATAAATCTTTTGGTGGACATATACTTTTATTTTTCTTGGGTAGACACCTGTGAGTGAAAATGCTGAGACATATGGTATATACAATATATGTTTAAATTGATAAGAAACTGCCAAAATGTTCTCCAAAGTGGTTGTACCATTTTCTACTCTTAGGAGCAATGTTTGAGCATTCCAGTTGCTCTGCATCCTCACCAGTGGTTGGAGTGGTCAGCATTCTTTATTATACCCTAGTGGGTGTGAAGGTGGCATCTCATTGTGTTTTTAATTTATACATTTCCCTTATGACTGATGATATTGAGAATCTTTTCATGTTCATGTTGGCCATATGCATATCTTTTGTAAAATGTCTATTCAATTCTTTTGCCTATTTTATGAAATTGTTTTCTTATTGTTGACTTGTAGTTGCTTTTATAAAAATATATTTTATTGACTTTTTTTATAGAGAGGAAGGGAGAGGGATAGTTAGAAACATCGACAAGAGAGAAACATCAATCAACTGCCCCCCGCACACCTCCCACTGGGGATGTGCCCACAACCAACATATATGCCCTTGACTAGAATTGAACCTGGGACCCTTCAGTCTGCAAGCCGATGCTCTAGCCACTGAGCCAAACTGGTCAGGGTTTGTAATTGCTTTTGATATATTATGAAAAAACAACAACAACACACCTGTCAGCTATATAAATTTAATTTTGCTGTCATTGATGGTGTTATTGAGCAATTTATATTTTTCATGGAGTTCAATTCATTAATTTTTTTCACTTATGGTTTTTGGTTTTCTGTCTTATTTAAGATATTTTTGCATATCTCAAGTTTGCTAAAACTTTCTTCTAGAATTTTTATGGCATTAGCCTTTACATTTACACTTCTGATTTACTTTCAATTATTGTGAAGTAAGGCTTGGGGCTCATTGTTTTTCTTGTGGTCTTTCAGTTGTTCCAGCATCATTTGTTGAAAAGATTGTCCTTACCTCAATTATTTAATTACTCTGGAAATTTTATGTCACCTGCATGTGTGTTTTTTTTCTGATCCTCTGGTCTTCTGCTGATCTAAATGTTTAACATATGTCAATATCTCCCTATCCCTGAACACATTCCTTCCTGAAATTTGATTTGTCTAATAATATAACCATTCAGGCTTCCATATGACTAGTATTGACATGGTATGCTTTTTTCTTCCATTTTAATTTAGATGTGTCCTTATGCTTGAAGTGAATTTTAATTTTTAAATTAAATTGATTGTGGTGACATTGGGTAATAAAGTAATATATATTTCAAGTGTACAATTTTATGATAGATCATCTGAATATTGCATTAAAAACAGACATCATATAATGGCATGTTGTGATTATCCCATTGATATAGAATGGAGTTCCCTTATTCCCACACACAAAAAGTTGGTTGAACATTGAGACTGATAATATCACACATGTACCAAGAAAGTATGGCGATTGATTACTTACATAATGAGGCTTTCTTTTTTTTCTTTTTTTTATTAATTTTTTATACATATCTCCCCATTGCCCCCCCTCCCTCCCAGGCATACCTCAACCCCCCAGTGTCTATGTTCATTGGTTATGATTATATGCATAGATACAAGTCCTTTGATTGATCTCTTATCTACCTCACCTAACTTTAATCTTCCTGCTGTAATTTCACAGTCTGTTTGAAGCTTTACTGTCTCTGTATCTATCCTTTTGTTCATCAGTTTATAATGTTCTTTATTATCCCCCAATGAGTGTGATCATGTGATGCTTCTCCTTCATTTACTGGCTTATTTCACTAAGCATAAGGCTCTCCAGTTCCAACCAGGTTGCTGCAAATGGTAAGAATTCCTTCTTTGTAATGGCTGCATAGAATTCCATTGTGTAGATATACCACAGTTTTATGATCCACTCATCTGCTGACGGGCACCTAGGCTGTTTTCAAATTGTGGCTATTGTAAATTGTGCTGCTATGAACATAGGGGTGCATAAATCCTTTCTGATTGGTGTTTGTAATTTCTTAGGATAAATTCCTAAGAGTGGTATTACAGGGTCAAATGGGAGATCCATTTTTAGTTTTTTGAGGAAACTCCATACTGTTCTCCACAGTGGCTGCACCAGTCTGGGGAGAGCATTGTGGGGTTCCTGGCTTATGAGACCCAAGAGGCCTTTGATTATGATTAGGATTTGGGTTTGGGTGAAGGACCCTGTGCCTGGTTAAGCTGTACTTGGTTTGCACCTCCTGCAGGTGCCAAGGGAGAGAGCTCAAGAGCTTTCTTGCCTGTTGTCCTATAGAGGCTCTCTTTAACATCCTAGAACCTGTGTGGTGAAGACTGGGTATAAATTCCCACTGTATCTGAGGCTCCCAGGGGTTCTATATCTTGTGCTACACAGACTTAGCCTTCAACACTTGTCTGAAGCCCTGTCTTCCTCCCATGTCTGTCCTAGGCAAGTCAGTGCTGGCGTCCTGTCTCTTCTTGAAGGCACTTGTCTTTTCTTAGATTTCAGACTGGATAGTGGCCTTACAACTTTCTGATGAGCTTAAGAATTTGTGTATTATCCATATTTTTATTTTTTATCTCTCCCCTCCCTCACCTCCCATTCAGTCATGGTGGAGCAGCACTCTTTCCAGCTTTTTCCATCACAGCAGAAACTGGAAGATTGTGTGATTATGGGTGATTCATGTCCTCTGGGCTCCTGAGTCAGGTCAGGCCCAGAAAGCTTCCTGCTGCTAACCTAGAGTCTCCAGCCCCATGCCAATTATTTCCAGATAAATCATGCTATTTTCTGTATTGAGGGAGAGGCTCTTTCCTGTGAGTAAGGTATTTTCTCTGAGATTCTGAAATCTGCTGCTCCTGAACCTTCTTACTAATGTCTTTGCTTCTCTCCCTACTTCCTCCAGGGCCTCCTGCTCATCCTCGGCTGTTTTCACCTTTGACCGTTGTCAGGGAGGAACAAATCTTCCTCTACCCTCAAGGTTCTTATAGCTGGTCTAATAATCAAATAGACGAGGCAAATTAGCAAATAACCTCCTCCTCCTCCTCCTCCTCCTCCTCCTCTTCCTCCTCTTCCTCCTCCTCTCCTCCTCCTCCATTTCATCTTCTTGCTTATAGAGGAAGAAAAGGGGAAAGATACTGATACACAGAGCCATTCTTATGCTGGAAATCTCATTTTAATTTTTTCTTTTCCTTCATTGAACAAGCAGGTTTTTCATGTACAACTTGATTTGTGAACTTAAGCAACAGGAAGGAGTTCCCAGGTATTAATAGGCATAATTTATGGTATGGTTCCTTTTATGAATCAATACATTGACATCCTGAATTTGAAATATGTATATTAGTCACTTCTGGGTTTGTGACATTTTCTGCCCTTCCCAAATTATCCCACCAAATGAAGTCTTCCCAGAGTGAGATTTGTTCACCTTTCTGAGCTCCCATTTCTTCACTTTAAAAATTTGTTTTATAAGAATTTCTACTTTATTGAGCTTTTGTGAGGATAAATAAACTATGTGCTTTTTAAAGAAACTGTAACAGGGTATGCACCCAGTTGATGTTGTCTGCTATTTTCCTTGCTATTAGCATCACATCATCACTATCACTACCCTCATCATTATCATTATCAACATCACCAGCAGCAATAATAGCATCTTTAACTTCTCTTGGAAACCGAATCATCGCCATCCTGTTCTTAGCCACCATATTAAAATCTGAGGTCTTATTTCATCAGTTCTAAAATATTAGTGGATTCCAGGTTAGAGAGGTATTTTCCTCAATGTTTGATTTATACTTCCTTGTCATTATTTGGAAGCCAGTGTTCCAGGAAGTTGTACACTAATGTGTCTATTAAGCTCCTCAAGCATGCTCAAAAGTTCTGACTCACTAGGCTTACTCCAACTAATCCCTGGGTTTTGACAATATTTAGTTCTCATCCTATATTTGTTATGCATTCTGCATCTCCAAGCAAATTTTCTCTCATTGCTACACCTCAAACTTTTCACTGCAAGAGGTGTGGGCAGAATAACTGGTTCTAAAATTAACATCCTTTCCATGACTTTCTCTGGGGTCAGCATAAAGTCCCAGTACCTTTGAGCACTGGTCTAACTGCCTTATTTATGCAAACGTGTATTTGGAGTTTGAGGTATTGAGATAGAAAGGCTGACCTTGGCAACACCATTTGTGCAATCTGGGACATGCTCTGGAGTACAAGAATTCAATGCTGTGATGGGCTTCATCAGCCTTGGGATGCAGAGCTCCAGGTTGTGCAACCCCTGGAATAAACATAACTGCAGGGAGTTGAAATTCAGACATCTCTCTACTTGTCATGTGTAATTTATCTTGAATGAACTTCACTTGAGTCTGATCACTATCTTAGAATATATTGAAAAAATACAAGTTTTAAAAAATGATTGTTAGACATAAAATATAAATTAAAAAGTCCTTGTTAGAAAGGAAACAAATGCATTCTTAGTTTCCAATGAAGCATGAATCTTCTTAGGCAATATTTTGGACTATGAGTGCTTTTGGTTTCCAACCATAAGGGTACATAATTATCAGGAACAGAGACTCTACAGCCTTAGATGTTAATATTCTAAAAGGCTAGGGCCTGGCCCTGTTGCTATGTTCTGGGATGGCCCTACCCTCTCTCTGGTGAATGACACACACAGCCACTTGGGAGGGCAGAACCTTTAGTGAGTTCTGGTTTCTGGATCTACTACAAAATGTCTTCCTGAATTTCTGAGTTTGCCTTATTTATGAGATCCTTAGGTTTTGTGGATTTCCAGTTTTCTGACTGCCCATTAGCTATTTTCAGACTGATTTTAGATGCCTACACATATATTACATTCATACTGTAACTGTGTTTCCAGATCCTAAATATACCCTTGACCATCAACACTAGGACATTTTATTCCAAATGTTGGCCTGCTTGTGTGCTGAATTTTGTTCTTCTATCCTGACCATCAGAAGGCTAGATTTGTTTATTTATTTTTGTCATATCTGAGAATCTGCTGCCTTAGCCAGCATGGGACATAGCAGATACAGAGTAATTGTTAAATAATTTTATACTATAATACTCACAGTGAGGCAATCTTGGATTTTTATAACATCCTTTATAATATAAATACAAATGAGTTCTTATAGAAGAAATATTAGGCTCCTGAGTGACTAAAAGGGATTGAGTCAATCATTCATTCATTTGTCACATAATTGCTGACACCTGTGTGTACTCCAAGTGTACAACATAAATAATTCTGACAGAGCCCCATTCTGATGGAGCCAATAAGATTAAACATTGAGAGTTTTCCCTAAAAGAGAATAATCTCATTTCATAAGGGAAGAAGTATATATTCTTTCATGTCAACATTGGCAGTTTGTGAGACTTGGTTTTTTTTCTTTGACTAAGGAAGAGCAACAAGTAATATGAACAAATCACCATTTTATTTATAATGTATTTCATAAAATAAAAAATGTAACATATAATGACAAAATAGCACATGATACAATTCTTAGTAGACAACGAACACAATTTAACATTGGATTGAAATGTTACAGCATATGTAAATAAATTTCAATAAATGTAGGTGTAAGGCTAATACATTTGAATAGTAGATATAATTTTTGAAGTAGCAAATGTGGTATTTCACATTTAGATGGTAGAGTGTTGAAATATCCTCTTACCTTTCCTTGAATATTTTATCCCAAAGGTAGAATTATCCTGGGGAAATAACCTACATGTGTTTGTAAAGAGAGAGACAAGCATGCTCTTTTGCCCATTGCATTCTTAGTGATGACTCTGAGATTGGAAAGGAAAGCTAAAGAGAACCCATTTCTTGCAATCTTGGAACAACTCGGTCACCCTCCCCTTAAATGCAGCAGCATACTAATTGCATCTAAGGGGATGAGACTCTGCCAAAGAAGAGAATGCTGTTGGTCTTATTGTGCTTGATGAAGAACAGGAAGGGGTGATCACAATGGAACATTTCATAAATTGGTGCTGATGTGACAGAAATTACTGCACCAGTAGCAGCTGCAGCCTCTGTACCCTCCTCTGTCACCTCCACAAAGGATTTGTGTAGGACTTTAGATAGCACAAAACCCCGGCTCACTGTCATGCCTGAGAAGTCAGCATCCTGTGGACTGAAGGCGTCCACCATCCCCAGGGCTGTCATCGTGTCCTGGAGGTCATAGCTCTCTTCCACTTTGAACCGAGGTAAGTGCACATGCACATGTCTCATGCTCATATTCTGTGAGCTCGTCCACTCTATTAATTTCTCCGCAGTGAGTTTGTCTTCAAGCTATAACAATGGAAAAAAATAACAAATGACATGATTCTCAGTGGACCTTGAACACAATTGTACATTGAATTAAAATGCAAATATAAATACAGGAGATTCAGTTATATATATCTTATACTATACAGTAATATATAAGTATATATTGCATATAATAAACCAAATATTCTGTATTATATATTAAACAATAGAACCATTAAATAAAATTATTTTGTAAAAGATGAATTATATATCTCCATTCTGCCTGTTCACTGCATATTTATATTTTAAATAGTTCTCTTCTAGTAAATGATTTTTGTAGATAATTTTTTATAATTTAGAGCACCCAACTTATTTTTACACTTTTGTTGCTTGATCTATTTGCAAATATTTCCATATAGCTATATATTTCTTTAATCAAATTTAAATTGCTATATACTGCCATTAAATTGATATTCAATGTATATATCTTTTCATAATTAATATTTTTAAAGTATTTACTGTGTGTCAGCCCCTAAGCTAAACTATTGGCAATACAAAGCTGCACCATTGTTCCTTGTTTTGAAATGTTCATCACTTTTAGCCACTTTGGTCCAAAAGCTTTTGCCTTGCTTAGACTAACTAGCAGAGGATAAATTCCAGAACTGGGGCTCCTAATGTCATTGATAAGGAAGATTGCTGAGTGGGAGGAAAGAGATAGTAAAGGCTATCCACATATCCCACCAGACTACTTTTCTGGAGGACTTCCCCTACCAGTGTTGCTACAGTATATATTTTTATTGTGGTAAGCTCACTGCAACTCCAGCAGCTTCCTTAACCATTATAGGAATTGCAGATGCCATTTTTGGAATGTCCTCAATATGTCAGGTATTGTTATAGATATTTTTTACACATTATCTTTAATCATTATAACAATGGTAAAAGGAAAATTTCTCTTTTTTTCTCTCTCACAGGAATGAAAATCCAAATGACTTTGAGCTCTTAGGGATAGACTACTTCTAAACTGAAAAGTGAAAATCAAGAAAAATCTATTTGTGTACTGTCCACAAACACACTGTGAGTCAGTATGCAAAATGGTAGCTATTGGTGCTTTAATTTGCTTGCTTGTGTTTATGGGTGAATCTGCATATGTTTTTCCATGTATCACCTACATCAAAGTCTTAAGTTTTTTTTTAAAGTGAATAAATTGGAATATATCTGAGGTTCCTATGGTTGCAAAATAGT
This sequence comes from Lasiurus cinereus, assembly GCA_011751065.1. NCBI lineage: Eukaryota > Metazoa > Chordata > Mammalia > Chiroptera > Vespertilionidae > Lasiurus > Lasiurus cinereus. The sequence goes on from JAAGEH010000480.1 coordinate 15,351,757, forward strand.
TTGTGTGTGCCAAGGTATATGTATTTTTCCTGAATTGACATTCATGGTTTTATCAGAATGTTAATGGGACCTGTGATCCTAAAAACTTCCATATATTTTTCCACACCACTCACACATGATACTTAAGATATTATTTATTTTTTGGAATATGACAGAATGTTAGGTTCTCCTTAGCACCTCTCCTTCAGGCTGTATGCAGAGAAGAGACAAAGTATCTATTCTTGAACCCCTTCAAACATCACCCATGGGCTATGAGCACCGCTTCCATAAGTAGCCCATACAAGCGTTGTACTACAAGGAAATTGGACAATAGAAAGAAGAATTGGAGATACAAGGTTTTACCTGAGGAAGACCATCTATTTCATTTGGCAGCAACAACACCATGCTCAGATCTTTGCCTTTGTATGGTATTTCAAGGATCTTGGCTTGCATGTCCTCCAGTGAGGTGAACTTGAACTTATTGCTTTGTTTCATCATCTGCACAAATTTGCTTGTATCCTGCAGTAAATTAGTGTGGCAAACAAATGCCAAGAAAGGCATAAATTAAAAAAAATAAAAATAATATTATTGAGATAGCAAAGCACATCCTCTTTCTAAGAGGTAATCTGGGACATTTATTAATTAGCAAGAAGAGTTTCTTGAAGGTTTCCTAACTAAATAAAGCAAAAAATAAGAAAGTACAGCTGTAAGAAATTCTATTTTCTACCTGCAGTTGTACATTAATCAAATATGTGTTGAAATGGAAAATTCTATGTCTAGCTACATTGCATTATATAAGTAAATAATAGATAATACCTTGTTCAGCCAAAATTCCCCCTGCTTAGTGCTTTTTGGATCAAATCTTTCATTCCACTGCCCCTTGAAATAGATGGCATTCACCAGAACCAGAATGGTGGTGCTGTCAAGAGAACCTTCGGGAAAGATATTCTTGATTTTTTCTGCAAAAGAAAGAAAAACAAAGGTCTGTCATGAAAGGTACAAGTGGTTTGTCTGGAAGATGTTTTAAAAATTAAAGTGATCTTTAGTTATTTGTGTAAGTCACCACTTTAGTGATTCCATGACCAAATAGTTGATAAGGTACAACCTTTCTCATAGCACCAGCCTGATGGAGTTACCCCCATGGAAAAGTCACCCCTTCTTATGATTAGGAAGGTGCTCAGGTTCTCTGAGGGTGACTTCAGTCATCTCACACTGAATACTGATGAACTGATTTCATCTACTCTTTCAACAAATGTATTTCCTACTTCTGTGCCTCCCTCCCTTGACCTTCCCTCCTCCTTCCCACCCTTTGTTCTTTCCTCCACCTTTCCATTCTCTTTTTTTCTTTCTTCCTTCCTTTCTTTCTTCTTTTTTCTTTTCTTTCAAATATAGACTCATGACTCAGGGGAATAGGGCCTGGTTGCTCTTTAGAGCCAATGAAGCTCTATAATCTGAGGCATAAACTCTATGTGGTCAGCTACCATCCCCTGGGGTGTCTTCCTCTTCATTCCACACTTTGAATTGCTGTTGGTTTAGTTGGGATGCAGGGCTGGGAGGGAGAATATGGCTCATAGGAAGGAGACTTTGTTGACCTCTGTGCTGTGGTGGGGGGAAGAAGCTGTGGGGATGGCCAAGTGGGGCAGGCAGGTGGCAAGGAGGGGGGATTTTCAGGAAAGTTGTTTGTTTCCCAGTTAACAAAGGTTAAGGGATCCCTTTCTCATATTTTCTCTTAGGAATCATAAGCCAGAAGTTAAGTCTTTGATTTAAAGTAAAAGATGTGAACCCAAGATGGGGTCTGAGCAGAGAGCTGGGGTCCACAAAGATGATATCAGTCTCCAGCTGCGTTTTTATGATCCCTCTTGGGCTGTTCTTGTTTCTGTCCATATTTACTTGGACCATGCCACCACCTGCAATGCCCTCCCCTGGACTCTCTTTGGAGTTCTCTCACTCCCTCATCTTGGTACCTCACGCAGCGTTAGAACAGGTTCATGCACAGCGGGGACTCAGGGTGATTTTTCATGGGTGACCTTCTCATACTGTACCATTCGTTTGGCTTTCCACCCAGGAATTAATCATCTTTCGGGTTTCTTCTGCAGCGTTTTCAAAATCAGCAGATTCCACACTGGCTAGGTAGAATTTTTTAACATTATCCATGTATTCCTTTGATGTGGGAAGGAAGAAAGGAGGAATTAAAAGTAATTTATCAGCAACTATGTATTCCCAAGTTAAATTATGTTTTATCATGACCAAATATAGTACATCAGCTCATCCCTAAACCCACGATTTACTGGTGGGTTGTCAGGCTCAGAGATGCTCCAGTGGACAGAACTGTGGTGAGGGATCCTGACTGACATACCATGAATAAATGATCCCCAGGTGGGTCAGCCAAGCTTTTGTGACTTACTTTCCCCAATTTGATCACTGAGGATAGAGGACCCAGGAGGCAGTCAACACGTGTGGCAAACCTGTGAAACTCACCTGAAGAAATTGAAACTTCTTTTCTCCATAGAGCCTGTTGGCAAGGCTTAGCTTATAGGCATCAGTGGGTTTATTTAGCTCAGTCAGAAGCTTTTGAAATTGCTGGTGCACATTTCCCAACTTTTCAACCTTCAAACATCAAAAGTGAGCTCGCTGAATTCTCTATCATGTAAATACTAAATCATGTACTTAAGTCTGTTAGATCTATATGTAACATTTGGCAACTCCATAGATGACTTTTGTTGTTATTCTCTAATATTTGGTGTATTTTACCTCAAATATCCTTCATAATCCTTCCATGGAATCTCCCAGAATTTTTTTCTTTCTGCTCTAACATACTCCAGTCTTTTCTCCTGTGAACTACAGGAGCAGTACCATTTCACTATTGGGCTATCTTTTGATTGGTTCAGTGGTTAAGCTTAGCTCTCCAGCTAAACTTAAGCTCCTTAAGAACTAGACTGTATGTCATTTGTAACAGCCACCAATGGTATGAGAATGTTGAACTTGTATGTTTTAATATTCTGTGACACAAAACCCTGTTATACTCCTTGGCAGTATTATTCCTAGGACCCATGGGCTGTAATCTATGCTTTTTACTCATGATAATCATACTTGAAGAGTGGGAGCAGTGTGTGCCTGGTACATTACTCAGGGCTTTACATCTGTATCCCAAGTCTTTAGTTTAATTCAAATGAAAATAAGAGGCTCAGAGAATTAAACAACTCCCCCAAGTAGACAATGTCACAGAGCCAATTTTTGTAACTAGGCCTGCCTGAATCAGAGCCTTCTACTTGCTAGCTCAGAGTTTTGGACTATTAAGGCTATATACACTGTATCTCATACAATCATTTCCCAAAATATACTTAGATGTATGCTTATTTTTCTTAATCCATTTGTGAGTTAGTTAAAATTATACGTTTTAGCAATGTTATTAAGATTACTAGAATCATTATAATTCTATAATAGTGATAACACATTATTTTTATCAAGGTTCCAGTGATCCAGGCACTGTTGCAATGTTTTGAATATTTAATCATGAATAGAGGCAGATCCTTTATTGCCCCTAGTTTATAGGGATTAGGTCACCATGGCTCAGAACAGTTGTATTTTGCTCATGGTCACAATATGTGAATAGGAGAGCAGAAATTTGAGCTAGCTTTTTGGTTCTAGTACCCATGCTCTTACTCACAATGCTGATCTCCTCTCAGGAAAACAAAAATATGAAATAAATAAGTATGTAATATGAATTAAAAAAATAACTCTGTCTAATCTATTTTTTCCTAAGATTTCCCCTAAAAAATGAGCTTTTCACAGTTTATATGAAATTCTCAGTTCACAAGGACCCACTTGGATTTTTGATACTCCTTCTAGACCCAAGTGCTGTGTGACTCACCTGAGCTGTTGTGGCTCTTCCTTTTGTGATCTCTGTGACCTCATTAAAGTGAAGAGCCTAGAAGAGACAGGAAGTGGAACAAGAAAACTTTACTCAAGAGATCTGTCTGTAGCAGAGGAAATTAAGAGAAAAAAAAACCACATAAAAAGAAAGGAAGGACAAAGGTAAACCTAACACCCCGCGTCTCCCCCTCCCCCCACCAAAACAAAACAAAACCAAACAAAACAAAAATAAAACAAAGCAAAACAAACAAACAAAAAAAGAATAAAGAACACTTTAGTAAGAGTTTGCTCCTTGAGAAAACACAGCCAAGCTAGGTTGTAACTAACCACTTCAAAGAATCCAATTCATATTCATTCATTGCTTAGGACACATGTGATAATGTTCCTCATGGATTTAAGTCAATGCATCACTTCTACCAATAATTCTCCATTTAAGCCTCTAATTGGTGGGTAAGGGTCCATCCATCTCCTAGAGCAGTGGTTCTCAACCTGTGGGTCTCGACCCCTTTGGGGGTCGAATGACCCTTTCACAGGGGTCGCCTAAGACCATTGGAAAATGCAGATATTTACATCACGATGCATAACAGTAGCAAAATTTCATGGTTGGGAGTCACCACCACATGAAGAACTGTATGTAAGGGTCATGGCCTTAGGAAGGTTGAGAACCACTGTCCTAGAGGAAATCTAGGCATATGGAAGCAGTTGGGCCAGTCATGTGAATACTTGCTTCTCCTGTGCTATCCATGGGGACAGCCAGCTGTGATCATCTGCATACACACCAACAAAGGGATTAATCCAAACTAGTCAAAGTAAAGAAAGCTGACACCTACCTTCTGAATTTCTGATGCAGTGTGTTTTTGGGACCCTAAGTAAATCATAGCTAAGGCTGATGTGATGCTAAGCGGGGAATAGAAGATATTTTCCTTTGTTGATTTTCTGAACAGTTGAAACAGATCATATGCAAAGTGGGTATTTGCTTCACTGAGTGAATTCATGGTGTCGTTGGTATGATCTGGAACTCCTGGAAAAGCAGCAGATTCATTATATAATGACTTTAACAAACAGAAGGTTACTGCATAATCAATTTTTCTTAAAGAAACAACTTGTATTTGGGTTTTAGGATTCTGGCAACTAAAGTGTTTCTTGTTTTTTATTTTTCAAGCTTTTTATAGAGTACATGTATTAATTTCATAATTAGAAGACAAGTACAATTATTATTTTAAGGGTTTTATGAGAAAATAAGAGAATATCTTTATCTTTCCTTTGTAACTGGCTGGACTAGGTCTGTGTAGAAAAGACTTTATAACAGATGCCGAGACCATGGTCCATGTGGATAACATCCAGCCAGCTCTCCTGAGGTATCTCTGCCTTTTCCTTCAAGGCTATGTAGTTGCCTCACTCCACAAGTGCTCCTAAGAGAGTTGTTCTTTACTGGGAAATAAATTTGATAAAGGAAAAATCAAGCTGAAGAAGTATTTGAATTTTGTCCTGACAGAATAAGTAAAATCCTCTCATATGGAAAACAATGTATCCATGATAGAAAACACATAATTGCTATTATTACCCAAATGATTCATGTTGTTAAGTGGGAGCAGTTGAATCACTTACCTGTGTTCCTGGAGGAAGCAGGTGGTCAGGGAGCCTGTGAGTCTATGCGTGCTGAATGGTGAGATCCTAAATATATACCTCTCCTGCCCCGCCTTCCTATAGTTGCAACTTCAAGTAATTCAACATTTGATTTCTCAACTCTTACCCACAGGGGCATGAAATATTTACTGGTAAAGACATGCTAGCTGCTATATCCTATACCTTTTCCCCCTTTGCTGGCCATCATTGAGCCATAAGGCATTCATGCAGTTGTCTTACTAATATCAATGAGAATAAAGTTAAACCCAAGATTCCTCACATTCCTCCAGCTATAACCACCCAGAACTAACACTTAAAAAATATTTCTCCTCTTGACAGTGAATTGTTTTTCAGGTCCACTTCAAACACCAAGAAACCAAAAACTTACATTTGTGAAAGGGTTTGTGCATCCTGCTACTTTCCTTAGTGGTTATACTGCATAACAAGGAAAACAGCTTGCCTTCTGACCAGATGTTGAACAAATTGGGAAGGACAGGAATCATCAACAATTGATACAAATGACTATTTGCATGGCAGCATTTTGCGTGACAGCATTCTCACTATGTTATAAAAATAAATCGTTTGAGCAGTCAGGATCATAACACTCTGCCCTTTAGCATGCCGGTTTCAGATCTTGGGCTGGAGAATAGAGTTAATGGCCTGTAAGAAAAACTGAGAAAAAGGTGTTCATTGAATGCCATGGTTAATTTTAGTACTATCAGAGCCTTAGTCTCTTAGTGTGCATGTTTTTTGAGGCAGAATAGTATTAAAACGTGTTGATATATATTTGCTCACTTATGATTTTAATAACCTATCGAAGCAGATCTCTTTGTTATACCCATTTCACAGAAGATTGAACTGAGGCATGGAGCAGTTGAACAGAAGCCCAGGTTTTTATAGGTGATGACCTGCACAGCTGAGGTATCCAGATAACCTGGCTCAGGAACTGTATGTGTATCCACTATCCACACTATAGTAGGCAGACTCTGGGCTAAAACAAGGCATTTCCTTGTCTTTCAATGCAGAGAACTCTTTTCTTCAGCACTCACAATAAATAAAATAACTTCACACAGAATCCAAAGGGGCAGACATGTGTCAAATACTAAGCCCCCAACCTTTCATCTGGGCCTGATAGTCACCAGGAGTGGAGGCAGGGCTTTCAGTCACCCTTTTAGGGCTCCATCCAGAGGTAACCATGAACAATGTGGGGACTGCAATGGGGTGACCTTCTCTGAGCTCAGAGAGAGAATCAAACCATGCCTAACCCTCCCATCCCTCAAACAACTCTGTCCAGTGTACTCTGTGGAAAAATGAGAATGTTTTCCCCCAGAGTACACTGTACCTGAGGCATGGCAGTGGCCAGAGAGAGAGCTAACATTCCAGGCTTCTAGCTCCTATTCCAGAGGGGTAGGGATATTTGTCCTGTGGACCAACTTTTTAATTGATATATAATTCATATACCATAAGGTTCACCTTTAAAATGTACAAGTCACTGTTTTTTAGTATATTCACAAGATTGTACAACCAACACCATAATGTAATTCCAGAATGATTTTACCACTTTTCAAAAAAACCCCATACACAGTTAGTTCTCACTTCTTCCCAAATCTGAGTAGGGTGAGAGGGGGTTGTAGATAGCAAAGTTTTGATTAACTAAGGCATAAGTCCAATTCTATATAGTAAAAGGCTAACATGCAAATTGTCCCCTCCACTGGAAGTTCAAAAGGGAGTTCAACTGCTAGTTTGGCCAGCAGGAAGGGCCAGCTGGCCAACCACCCACAGCCCCTCTCCTCAGATGGCCTGATTGGGATGGGCTGGCAGAACCACCCATGCATGAATTTGTGCACCAAGCCTCTAATGATAGAAGAAAACAACTAGAAATAAAACCCAGGATGAAAAAAAAATTACAAACATGAGGATTAAGAGTTTTCATTCAAGGTTGTCTCATAGGCCATTATCATTAGATAGGGCAGAAATTCCTGGAGCAGGAGAGGATGGGTTTATTTGTGCTCAAAAAGAAATAGACCTGACTCCCATGAAACAGAAGCAAGTAGTTCAGCCTGGACATGGAAGAAAAAAGAGTGTGATGAGGTAGCATGAATTGGCCTCCCAGGGAACTTCTGAGGATATATTCTGAGATTAAGCTACCAAGATCCCTCATACAGAAGTTGGGTTTGAGGAAAAGGCACTAATTGATAAGAACCAGTAGTTTGTTTAAATATAGAGTTTGGGTTAGCTCAAATAAGTAGACATTTCATTCTCTCCCCCACCCTACCTGCACCATCCCTCCAATAGATAGGATTATGACATCTTGATCATAGTGTCAATGAAGACTCAGCAATTCTCAGAAGTTTTTGCATATGAATACTCGTCAACTTATGTCTTTGAGTATTTTCTGGATATACACTGACATCATTGGTTCCAGGAATCCAGGAGCCCAATGAAACACAAGAGGAAATTAATTTTCAGAAACCATTCTTCTATTACTAGTGTCTTTACAGGTTGGTTAAGAAATATTTCCTAGTTTATCCTGAACCTCACTTCCCTGTGAAGGGCATGGGGCATGATGATGTGACAGCATTGTTAAGTTGTAAATTATAGGGGACATTCTCTTTCTTTCTTTTTTTTAAAACCAAGAATGTGGTTGTACCTGTTTATAGGACAACCGGTTAATGGAGAAGATTCTTCAAGCTCAGAATAATAGAATGCCTGGTTAGCACAGTGCCAGAGCAGGGGCTTATTGACAAAGGTGTTTGCAAGGTTGCTTAACTTTTGGGGAGCCAAGTTTCCAAGTCCATTCAATTATCATATACTTCCTACCTTATTACATCTGAAACCAGCCTCTGTATTCCTGAAAATAATCCTGCCCTTAATTTGCATCTTCCAGACTTGGAGAAGAAATGATCACTTCCTTGAGTCTGCCGGTGACTCAAGTCTAATAATATCTACTTCCACACATACTAATAATAATCCGTTATTGCAAGAGAAACTCCTATTTTTGAAATTGTCCCAATGATGTCTTCTTTATGCTATGAGGGTTACTTGAGAAAACATGGTAACTAATTATATTCTATTTAAAAATTGTTCTTGAAATTTAGGGCATTAAATTGAATACTTGGTTAATACTCATTTTGATTTACAATATCATTCTTATGATTCTTATCTTTTAAAAAGTACTTAATTTTTTTTTAAATACTAGATTCCTGCCATAGTAGTTAAGATTGGTTCAGAAATGTAGATAGGAAAGTGTGAGAAGGGACTCTGCCTCCACTCTCAAATAGGACTGCTGTCAGAAGGGCTTTCTATGACTGAAATTTATTCTTTCACTCTTCTGGAAGTTAGACATCTAAAATCAAGGTGTGCTTAGGCTCACATTACCTCTAACGGCTCTGGGAGAACACTGCCTTGTGTCTTCCAACTTCTAGAGATTCTTAGTGCTCCTGGGCTTGTGCACTTAGCTTTTGTCACTGTCTTCACATGACATTTCTGCGTGTCTCTTCTCTTCTTATAATGTAATAGTGATTGGATTAGGACCCACCCTGATTCAGTGCAACCATATCTTAACTCATTATGCCTATGACCTATTTCCAAATAAGGTCACACTTTGAGATTCTGCATTTTTGAGAGATACTATTCAACCCACTATAGTCAGCATTCCTATTGGTCAAACTAATCACTTTAAACAGTTTCAGGAGAAACCATCCAGCTATTTATTATTAAATAAGATATATATTTGTATTTATATGTTCATGAATAAGGCTGAATAGTCCAGATACTGGGAGATCCATGAACACCAGAATGTACTTCTTCATGATGGGGACAATGGTCAGCATTAACACTGTCAATCATCCTGGAGCAGCACATGGGCAGACCATGATGCTTGCAGTAGGTGGAACATTCCGTGGCATGGTATAGAGTGACTGAATTAATGTCGCCTCTAGTGTTTATCCACTCTAGACCTCATGAAATGAGCTCACCCTAGTTTTTCCATTGTTTTCTTGGGAGGATGGGGTGGGGGTGGTCACTTCTGGTGGCAGCAATTGAGAGAACATAGAAGTAAAGTCTTAGTTTCAAGGGCAAATATTAAAAGAACAATATATGAAATTGGCATACAGACCTTCCCAAGATCTTAAAGGAGGACTCGTTACAAAGGCTAGATATGCTTAATGATGGACAACTTCTGACCCAGCCCCCTCAGTCAGATGGTGTGTGTTTGTGTGTGTGTGTGTGTGTGTGTGTGTGTGTGTGTGAGAGAGAGAGAGAGAGAGAGAGAGAGAGAGAGAGAGAGAGAGAGAG
>JAAGEH010000480.1:15361540-15387695 GCA_011751065.1 Lasiurus cinereus
AGAGAGAGAGAGAGAGAGAGAGAGAGAGAGAGAGAGAGAGAGAGAGATTAGGCAGAAAGTGAGGGAAATGGGGGAGAAAAACCATAAGAGTGGGGAGTCAGGGAGGAAAAGAAACACAGAGGGGGAAATAAGGAGAGGAGAGAGGGAAACAGAGAAAAAAAGAGAGATTGTAAGACAGCATAGAACAGCGGTTCTCAACCTGTGGGTCGTGAACAGCTAGCAGGGTCTCCTAAGACCATCAGAAAACACAGATATTTACATTAAGATTCATAACAGTAGCAAGTTACAGTTATGAAGTAGCGACAAAAATAATTTTATGGTTGGGGATCACCACAACATAAAGAACTGTATTAAAGGGTTGCGGCATTAGGAAGGTTGAGAACCACTGGCATAGAAGGAAGACAGAGACAGGGAGACAGAGAAAGAGAGAATGATGCCACTGAAGTGGATGGCATGTCATGGAATCACTACAGCTGACTGTATCTGGGAGCGGAGAGACTTGCTCTAGCCCAAATGCCTTCTAAAAAGTGGTCTTCAAATTAGAGTAATCCTAAAGGTGTCTTCAGAAGCTCTTCTGTTGTATGAACATTTCTAAATATCAAAGGCATGTGTTCTCTTCTCCAAAATTTATCACCTGAAAATGTCCTGTGTTCACAGTAGTAAGTTTCCCAATTCTCCCATGTTTCACAAAAGAAAGGCAAGCTTGTCACCTGCCTCAAATCTCACACCATGAGATGCCCAGGAGTAAGAGGCAAAATCTCATTGGGTCAATCAAAATGCTCTATGCCTTAGGGCTTCCTGCTTTCTTATTTTATAGGAAATCCTGGAAATGAAAAAATGGAATATCAGAGGAAAGTATTTGAGCCCAGATTGACTTGTTCTGAATAAGAATATATAATAATCAAGGCAGCAGTGGTTGGAGTAAAGACAAATTTTCAATAACAACACAGTATGTTTGAAGCTTAGATGACTGTCAAAATTATGTTCTTCTGAAGAAAGAGCAAAAAAAAAATATCTACAAGAACTACCAAACACTAAATATGATTTTTCTGCCTATGAATTTACACGTGAAGAAATTTTTTCTGCCATTCCTGATACTTATTGCATGCACAAGAAAATGCAATACTAACGAGCATGTTTTACTGGGTTATATAATTTCAAGATACATTTGATAAAACCTATGAAATTTATTTCAGATTTGCCATGCATTCATCAATTAAAATATAAAGTTGATTTCATCAAATCTCATCATGAATATTTTCTCCTATGAAAGTTACCGTATTTTCCGGCATATAAGATGACCTTTTAACCTAGGAAAATCTTCTCAAAAGTTGGGGGTTGTCTTATACGCCAGGTGTCATCTTATAGGTAGGGTATATCCCAAACTCTATATTTTAACTGGAAAAGGTGGGGGTTGTCTTATACATCCAGTCGTCTTATAAGCCGAAAAATACGGTACTTTTCATTTTATTTCATCTCTCAAAATGAAGAATGGTTCAGTCTTCTATAAACAAAGTCCAAGATTCTATGTTAAATAAAGAACCTGTGAATTTTTAGCAGTATAGATTTTTATCTTAAATTAAAAAGCAGAAAAATTTTTTTAATGGTTAATCTCATTAAGACAGTGGTTCTCAACCTTCCTAATGCCACGACCCTTTAAGACAGCTCCTCATGTGGTGGTGACCCCCAACTATAAAATTATTTCCGTTGCTACTTCATAACTGTAATGTTGCTACTGTTATGAACTGTAATGTAAATATCTGATATGCAGAATGTATTTTCATTGTTACAAATTGAACATAATTAAAGCATAGGGATTAATCCCAAAAACAATATGTAATTATATATTGTGAAATATTTATTTCTAATTACAAATAAATGAAATTTTGTCTTGAATCATGGTGTAGCATGGGCAATAGTCTTCATATAACAACAGTAAACGACATTGCTACATTTTGGTACACCGAGGAGCGGTGTGTTGGTTCCTAAGACTATGGGAAATAGGTATTTTCCAATAGTCTTAGGCGACCCCTGAGAAAAGGTCATTCAACCCCCAAAGGGGTCGCGACCCACAGGTTGAGAACCGCTGCATTAAGAGATGTTGCACCAATAAAAACATTAGCTTTTGTGCTTACTGTCAAAATTTTAATGTATTTATTAAATTTTTAAATTTTATACTAACAATAAATGTAGCAATAACTCAATCTAAAAGAAGTCTTTTAAACATTTAGAGCAATATGTTCATGAAAAATATGAATATTTCATATTTTAAATTTATGCAAATCTTTTCATTGGTGAAAAGGATGACAAAGTTATCAGTAAGAGATTTTAAAATCTAAACATATTATATTAGAATAAAATTCCTTGAAGGAAGTGGAATGGAAATATAATCTCCATGTAAAAAAGAAATGATATAAAGTATTCAAAAGTAAAAGGGATTTTTCATATATTTTAAAAACGGATGGTATCACTCATAATATATGTAAAATGAACCATCATGCTGTATGCCTTAAATGTATACAGTGATGTAGGTCAATTATTTCTCAATAAAACTGGAAAAACATTTTGAAAATGATGATAGTGGGTATCATATGGGCAGACTCCATTGGATGCTTTTAAAAGAGTGATTTGACAGTTTTATTTTAAAAGAGCAGTGTTCATGACAGGACATAAATTGTATCCTTTCCAACTATTTGTATTATTTAGATGTCATAAAAAAATATGTCAGGGCTTAATAAGAAGCTAGGAGTTGTTTTTGAGCAAAGGGTTTGCAGGGCTCAGACTCAGGCCATGGTGGAGCTGTGTGCTAACAAGTTCCTCACATTCCAGGCCAAACCTCTAGTGACATCATGTGGCAATGGCTGCAACAGCAACTCATTAGTACAGGCTTCATAGGGACAGAATCCATTTCCGGCTTTTTCTCTTTAAAACAAAGGCCGACCATTTCTTGTCACACACCAACTGGGTAAACACCCTGGGTTCTGAAAGTTATTAAGGAAGGGAGGATCCAGGCAGAAAGAATGACATCAGTATAGACAGGACGTGGCTGGATGACATTTCATTGGATTATGAACCGGAATGTGGTATTTCTACCAACAAACAAGAACCCTGGCCCAAATGGCTTCACTGGTGCATTCTACTGGATTAAAAGTTTAACATCAATCTTTATGAAACTTTTCCAAAAAATTGAAGAGGAGGGGGCATTTCCCAATTCATTCTATGAAGGCAGTATTACCCTGTTATAAAGCTAGATGGACACTATGAAAAGAAAACTACAAACCAATGCCTCTTATAAATATTAATACAAAAGTCCTCATAAAATACTAGCAAACTGAATTTAGCAGCATGCTAAAGGGACTATATATCCTGACCAATTAAGATTTATTTCTGGAATGTAAGGTTAGATCAACATAGGAAAATCAGTCAGTCAATGTACTAAAAAATTAACGAATTAAGAGTAATTTATTAGTAACTATGCCTTACCAAATTGTATTATCTTCAATCATGACCAAAAATAGTATAGGATTCCAGATCCTAAAGGAATTTATTTTTTCTTGCCCATGTGTGTTTTTGTACAGGGGCCAAAGGTTGTGACTGAATTGTGTACTTCAGGAAAAAGTGCCAGGGAACTTTAAGAAATGAGATTCTCAAAAGTTCTGACTTTACTCAGCATGCCTGAAGGGTACATATGAAGACAGAGAAAGAGGGAGAGAGGGACAGAGGAAGAGAGGGAGAGAGAACCTCAAGTTAAGGGATCAGGTGGGAATCATGAGTCAAGGGTATCACCTGTGCTTCTCTATGGTTTCAGGTAAGAAATTTGCTGTCATTAAAATGAATGTTTTTTATGCTTACTCTCTGCCAGGTTTGTCCTAGATTTTATAAAAGAGAAAAAGTAAAATGAGACAGATTCTGCCTTCATGTTGCTCAGCCCACTCATTGGCAATATCTGCCATAAATACATAGTAAATAGAGTAAATAAGTAACTTTAGAGGCAAAGATGTAGAATATTATGAAACTCAATGGGCAAGACAGTAACAGGAAGTCTGTGCAGCTGCCTAAGAAATCTGGGACCCTTGTTTTAACACAATATATCTCAAAGCCTTATCTCTTTTTGCACAATCTGCACCCCAGGAGCAAGCTCCAGATTCTGCAAGCTTTGTTCTTTAATAAATTAAGCAAACATGAACTAAAGGGGCTGTTACCTTGTCTCTATTCATTATGCTGTGTAATTGGGAAACTCAAAGCTAGTTTGCCTCTATGGGGATGGAGGTGGGAGGGTGGAGTTGGGGGTGAAGGTAGCGGGAGGTATAGTTATAGATTCTCAATTCAATACTTTATGGGCTGTCTTTCTTGGCTTAGGGCACAGGATCTCATTTCCTGAGTCTGGTGGACCTAAGGGGCATGGTCTCTACTCCCAGAACTCTCCTGGAGCTTGTGGTGTAACCAATGCCTTCTTCTTCTCCAGTTCTCAAACATCTTCCTTTTCCTCCTCCACCCCCTTTATCCCTCCACATTGAATTTAACTCTTTCCACCCTTTTCTTGTCCCGTATACTATAGAAATTTTTAGTATTCTTATAATTGGGAAACTCAAAGTATTCTGACTAAATCAAATATTCTGATTTGAATCTTTTAAAAATGTTACAAGTGGATATATAAAATATTTTATATTTTTCTCTCTAAAAATTAATACATTAATTAAACTGCTTGGTGACCCTGCATTCACTCTGATTTGAATATCCCTCCTTCCTACTCCTGAAGCTCTCTCTTGAGTTCCGGAAAAAAGTTTCTTTTCTTTTTTAACTCTCCAAATGAAACTCAATAATATATACAAATCTCAGATAATAGTAGCACATAATATTTACTATTTCCTGCTTTCAGTACTACTCAGTACCTAGGTGGGAAATCTAAAAATAACAAGCCAACAGTACAGTAACACCCAGCTGCAATCTGTGTGCTCTCTGGGTAAGCCTTTCTTTGGGAAACTGAACTTTGCCTCCCTATCCCACCAATACAAACACTGGAATGCAGTCTCCAAGGAACCTGGAAACTGAGAAGGTGGTGCCAGGCTGGGGCGGAGGGCTGAGGATTTTTTTGAGAGATTGAGAAACCCAGAAAGCAGATCAGCTTATTAGTCTCAAACCATTGAGAATGTTCTAAAATTCAGGCTTGTAGCTATCAGAGGAGGGGTTTAATGGGGTTCCAAAGACCCCAAGGTTAGGTACCATGGATGTTCCATTATATTTTGGACCCACTCTTTCATTGTTCTCCCCAAGATATAGGCAGAAGGGCAGCTGAATGAGAGACTGTAGCTCTAAGACAGAAGCTATAGGGTCTTAGATGGCAGTTAAGATAGGAGAAAATATTTGGGATCTAGGATAGGTGAAAAGTTCTTGGGCTTGACCAAAAACACACAGTCCATAAAAAGAAAATTCAATAAATTAGACTCCTCAAAATTAGAAACTTTTGCTCTAACCCATTGTAAAGAAGACAAAAAGATACATCATCCAACACTGTACTAGTATCTAGAATAATAAAGACTTCTCAAAAGTCAACATTAAAAAATAAGCAACCCAACTAGGAAATGGGCAAAGCCATAAAGAAACATTTCAAGGAAGAGTGTATACAGTTAGCAAATAAGCAGATGAAAAGATGTTATGTATCATTCAATGCTAGGGAAATGAAAAATGCCACTCCACACCTATCAGAGTGGCTAAAATAAAAAATAGTGACACCACCAAATGCTGGTGAGAATAAGAAGAGAACTAGATCACTATACATTGCTGGTAGAGTGCAGCATGGTACAATCACACTTGAAAAACAGTTTTTCAGTTTCTTAAAAACACACACACAAAACCCCAAAGAGTAAACTCCACATGAAATTACCATATGACATTCAAATTGACCATTTACCCACAGAAATGAAAACATACATAAAAGCTTGTACATAAATAATTTTAGCAGCTTTATTTGTAATATCTTCAAATTGTGAACAACCCAGATGTTCTTTAGCTGGTGAATGGTTAAACATTGAACATTCACATCATGGGCACTGCTCAGAAATAAAAAAGGAATTAACTATTGATAAACATAACAACTTGGTAAAACTCCAGAGAGATAATCTAAGTGAAAAATGGCAATCCCAAAAGATTATGTACTATGCAATTCTATTTATAAGACACTACTGAAATGACAAAACTATCAAAATAGGGAACAGGGTAGTTGCCAGGGTTTAAGGATGAGACTAAGGTGGAGTAAGTGTGGTTTTTAAATAACATAAAGAATCCTTTTGGTGGTATCTTGACTTTGATAATGTCGATATTCTGGTTGTGACATCATGCTATAGTTTTGCAAGTTATTATCTCACAATGATACAGCAAAGGATACTTAGGATCTATCTGTATTACTTCTTACAACTGCATGTGAGTGAACCTAAAATGATCTCAAAATAGAAAGTTTAATTTAAAATAAAACACTACTATTAATGTATAATTTGCATATAGCAAAATGCTCATATGCATCAGTTTAATCAGTTTCACTAATGTGTGTATTCACTTAACCCATAACTTTATCAAGAAATGGAACATTTCTAGCACTCCAGAAAGTTGCCTTCTCCAAGAGAAATAACTACTGCTTCCATTTTTGTTATCATATGTACTTGCCTGTGTAGTTACTGGTCTTATGTATTTTTTATTTTTTGGCCTGTCTTTATTGACTCAGCATGATGCTTTTCAGACCAACCTAGTGTTGCCATGTGTATTAGCAGTTTGTTCATTTTTAATGCTGTGTAGTGTTCTGATGTATGGATGCACTATAGTTTGTTTATACTTTCTCCTCCTGATGGACACCTAGTGGTTAGCTCTTATGTGTAAAACTACTATCAACATTCTTGTACAAGGCTTATTGTAGAAATATGTTTTCATTTCTCTTGGATAAATACTTTGCAGAGGACTTGTTAGGTCACAGGGTAGTTACATATTTAACTTTTTAAGAGACTGGCTCTTGCACCAGTGGTTGTAATATTTTGCATTACCACCAGTAGTGTAGGAGAGGCCTAGTTGCTCCTTACATTGGTCAATACTTGGTGTAGTCAGTCTTTCTTATTTACTCATTCTAGTGGGTGTGGTGTGGTATGTATGTTTTAATTTGCATTTCTCTTATGACTAATCCTGTTGAACACCTTGTTATGGTTTTTCTGGACATTCATGCATAATCTTCAGTAAAGTGCCTGTACAAATATTTTGTCCATTTATTTATTTTATTATTATTACTAGAGTCCCTGTGCATAAACTTCATGCATGGGGGTGTGTGTCCTTCAACCCAGCCTGCACCCTCTCCAATCTGGTACATCCCTCTCACAATCCAGGACTGCTGGCTCCCAACTGCTCACTTGCCTGCCTTTCTGATTGCCTCTAACTGTTTCTGCCTGCCAGCCTCATCACTTTCTAACCACTCCCCTGCCAGCCTGATTGATGCCTAACTGCTCCCCTGCCAGTCTGTTTGCCCCTAACTTCCCTCCCCTGCAGGCCTGATAACCCCTAACTGCCCTCCCTTGCATCCTGGTCACCCCTAACTGCCCTCCCCTGCAAGCCTGGGTCCCCTCCCAACTGTCCTTCCCTGCAGGCCTGGTCATCCCCAACTTCCCTCTTCTGCAGGCTTGATCACCCCAAACTGCCCTCCCTTGCAGGCCTGGTCCCTCCCAAATGCCCTCCCTTGCTGGCCATCTTGTGGTGGCCATCTTATGTCCACATGGGGGCACGATCTTTTGACCACATGGGGGCAGTCATCTTGTGTGTTGGAGTTATAGTCAATTTGCATATTGCTCTTTTATTAGATAGGATAGAGGCCTGGTGCATGGGTGGGGCCAGCTGGTTTGCCCTGAAGGGTGTCCTGGATCAGGGTGGGTGTTTCCTTGGGGTGTGGGGTGGCCTGGGCGAGGGTCCTGTGGTGGTTTGCAGGCTGGCCACGCCCCCCAGTGACCCAAATGGAGGCCCTGGTATCTGGGATTTATTTATCTTCTACAACTGAAACTTTGTAGCCTGAGTAGAGCCAAGCCTCCTGCTAGCACAGCCATTGAAACTTTGTTGCCTTAAGTGGAGGCCTGGGCCAGTGAGGGTGTGCAGAAAGCTTGGTTTCCTTCATTGCCAGGGGTAACCCAAGCCTCCTTCCTACTCTCTCTGTGATGGTAGCCATCTTGGTTGTGTTAATTTGTATACTCACTCTGATTGGCTGGTGGTGTGACTGGTGGGTGTAGCTTGTTGATGTAGTGGAGATACAGTCAATTTGCATATTACTCTTTTATTAAATAGGAATTTTTAATCCTCACCTGAGGATATTTTTTTCCATTTCTTTTTAGAAAGGTTGGAAGGGACAGAGGGTGAAGAGAGAGAGAGAGAGAGAGAGAGAGAGAGAGAGAGAGAGAGAGAGAGAGAGAGAGAAGGAGAGAGAGAGAGAAACACTGATGTGAGAGAGACACACTGATTGGTTGTCTTCAGCACAACCCAAACTGGGGCTGGGGATTTAACTTGCAACCGAGGTATATGCTTTGGATTGGAATTGAACCTGAGACTCTTTGGTGGTTGGTTTGATGCTCTAATTGCTGAACAACATGGGCCAGGGATTGTCTATTAATTTATCTCTAGTTTGCGGGGTTGTAGTTTTTTGTATATTCTATATATGAACACTTTTACAGATATATGCATTGTGAATATTTCCCCCAAACTGTGGCTCACCTAGTTTCTTAATTCTGGCTTTTGATGAGACATACAGAATTTTTCAAAGACAAGTTTCAGGTAGTGAATTCCTTTTGACTTACTTGGGGAAATACTCCAAATGAACAGACTAAAGTATTGAGACCTATTCAAGGTTTGAAGTATCCATCTTTGTAATCCTTAGGGTTGCTTATTATGGTTGAAAGGCACTTTTTGTGTCTCTGGAAAATAAAACAGTAACCTAGCTGATTATTTTTCTTGGGTCTCTGCTTCACACTCAATTTTGTAACAACTGGGTCTTTGTCAAGTGTTAACTAAGTACAAAGTTTTCTAAGTGTTGTTTTCAAAACTCTTGATTTTTACATGGCATGACTTATTTTGAAACAATTGTTATCTGTAATAGAAAATAAGAATTCTAGGGACTCATTGAAACAGTCTACCATTTTGAAAACATCCTATCAGAAAATGGATGTTTTGCAAGCTGGTTGTGGGGATTGCATCCCTAGGATTTGGGAAGCTGAGAAAGTACAAACCATAGCAAATTACTTGTTGAAATATTATTCCCACTTCTTTATTACTGATCATGTGTGAATCCTCCTCAACTGGCACTCAGTGAGAAAGCCTTTGGTGTGTTCCTGACCAGGCTACGCTCCAATTTTCCAAATGGCCAATTCCAAACCTTCATTTCTTGCCTTACCCTAACCTGAACTGCATCACTTTCCCTTCCTCTCAATAAAAAGATAGCAGTTTAGTTTTACACATGATTATTGAGTGCTAACTATATGTTGGGCATTTAGCAAAAACATAGTCCCTGTCCATGAGGAATCAACAGTCTAGGCAAAACTTTTAACAATTATATGTGCAAATTTATTTAAATTTATTATTTAAATTTATTTAAATAAATTTATGTTTGGGAAGGGCCATATGTCATTGTGTAAAGTTGGTTCTTCCAACCTCATTGTGTCTTGCCCCTTGTAGCTCTTGAATAGCTTTCCCCATCCATTGTTTTCTCTCTTTCCTCTAACAATAGCCACTTTAGTGGCCATTTTATTTTTCCCTTCATTACAAAAATTTAGTAGCCAGCTTCACCTTAAGCTGCCTTGTGGACCTTTCTTAATTCTGTATCTAATTAAACAAATGTCAGTAAATATAGATATTTACCACAGTCTCTCAAGAAAATGCCAAATAGGTGGGGCTGCCCAAAAGAATACAGAGCACTATTCACACAATGTCTTAGGACACCATTTATGCAATGTCTTCTAAGATCACTTATGCCCTCCTAGTTCTCATCGTTACCTCTAGTTTTTTCTTCTCCCTTAACTTCTGATGAAATCCAGCAAGTACAGGTAGTGCAAGTGGTAACCTGGGTGAGCTTAGGGAGTAGCTGCGAGCAGAAATCCAGCCTGCACTCCACTCTCCAGTCCATGCTCACTGTCCAAGCCTAGGAGACTCAGTAAAGAACACTTCTTACCTCACTCAAATCCTGAAAAATTTTGAGAGAAAGTGAATTCAGATGGATGGCGAACAAAATATTTATGACAGATATAGGTTGAAACAAGATTAGATATGAGCCTACAATGGGTTTTCTAATTCTGTTTCTTAGAGTTAGACATACATCCAACCTAGTCACAGAGATTACTAGGCTGTCAATGGAGGGTGCAGCTCTGGAAAACCAAGGACAGCAGGAATAGATTGGAATGTGCACTTACTTAGGACAGCAAGTCCCCATATCAGAAAACTGGAGGGAAGCTCCTATCCCAGAACCACCAGCAGGCTCTGGCATGGATGAAATGTGTTGGCTACCTCTTCTGAGACACTTCAAATTCTGTCACCCCACCTCCTAATCTAGCTGCTAGCAAGAATAACAGTTCCGCACAAGCTCTAAATAATTTTGTGCATTTCAACTTGACAACACCTCCCCTCACATCTCATTTCCAGCTCCAGAGCTTTTCTGATGCCTTGGTGTGGGTTGCACATGCTTGGTACACATACAAGTGCAACCTGAGTTCAATGGGATGGATGGAAGCCAATGGGATGAAACTCAATAGACAAAGGCTTCCCTCAATCTTCCACTGAAAGGGCAGTTTCAAGATACTGTTTATAAAGTTATTTTGAAGGTCTATGGGATCAGATACCATTGTCCAACTTCTAACAATTATTCCATAATTTTCCCTGTTTCTTCTTTTTCTATTTCCTGAGATAATTTCCAAAGTAAATTACATGCATGCAAGACTTTGTCTAAGACTAAAACACTAGTAATGAATGAGAGAGTAAAGAGAGGCAAACAGTGCTCTATAATGGATGTCCTTCTACCTGGAAAAAAAATCAAATGAGCCCAAGAGCCCTAGCTGGTTAGGCTCAGTGGATATAGTGTCTGCTTGCAGACTGAAGGGTCCCGGGTTCGATTCTGGTCAAAGGTACATGCCTGGGTTATGGGCTTGATCCCCAGTAGAGGCATGCAGAAGGCAGCCAATCAATGGTTATCTCATCATTGATGTTTCTATTTCTCTCTCCCTCTCCCTTCCTCTCTGAAATCAATAAAAATATAATACAACATATGACAAATGTTGGCGAGGATGCGGAGAAAAAGGATCCCTTGTGCACTGTTGGTAGGAATGTAGACTGGTGCAGCCACTGGGGGAAACAGTATGGAGTTTCCTCAAAAAACTAAAAATGAATCTCCCATTTGATCCAGTAATCCCACTCTTAGGAATTTATCCTAAGAAATCACAAACACCAATCAGAAAGGATTTATGCACTCCTATGTTCATAGCAGCACAATTTACAATAGCTACAATTTGGAAACAGCCTAGGTGTCCGTCAGCAGATGAGTGGATCAGAAAACTGTGGTACATCTACACAATGGAATTCTATGCTGCCATTAAAAAGAAGGAACTCTTACCATTTGCAGCAACCTGGATGGAACTGGAGAGCCTCATGCTAAGTGAAATAAGTCAGTCTATGAAGGAGAAGCACCACATGATCTCACTCATTTGTGGATAATAAAGAATATTGTAAACTGATGAACAAAAGGATAGATACAGAGGCAGTAAAGCATCAAACAGACTGTCAAATTATAGCAGGAATATTAAGGAGAGGTGGGGTAGATAAGAGATCAATCAAAGGACTTACATGCATGCATATAAGCATAACCAATGAACATAGACACTGGGAGGGAGGGGGGGTAATGGGGAGATATGTATACATGTAACACAATAAAAAATAAAAAATAAAAATAAAATAAAATGAAAAATAAAATAAAATTGAAAAAAAATAAGCCCAAGAGCTTCCCTTCTGATAGGAAAAATAACAGGAGTACTGTAGAGACCAAGGATGAAAAAGTCTTCCTTTGATCAGCCCTTCTTAGTTAGCACGGAAGCTAAGAAAATCAGTCCTTTCTTAAATTAAACCTCAAGGGAGATGAATACAAAATGAAGAGGTGCAGGATTGGTCTTAAGCATGGATATCAGATTTCCAAGCCATGGAAACCTCCGGCTGGAATTGGCTCACACCAGAAAATCCTTGCTCTGAGCACAGAAAGACTGAACAGATTCTGGACTCCTTTTAGTTCTGTGGTTGTTTGCATACAGCTATTTTTATGAGCATAGTGGCTCTTATGGCCATCATTTTAAACCTAACTTTTCTAGTTCTTATGTCTAGTAGAGTGGTTTCCTTTTGTCCAGGGAAGACACCTTGCATGCTGAGGATAAAAAGAGAAGTCACCGGCCATGAGGGCTTTTTCATAACCTAAGTGCAGTGCACTCAGCCATCAAAACTTACCTATGGCCAAGACCGGTTTGGCTCAGTGGATAGAGCGTAGGCTTGCGGACTGAAAGGTCCCAGGTTCGATTCCGGTCAAGGGCATGTACCTTGCTTGTGGGCACATCTCCACTGTGGGGCGTGCAGGAGGTGGCTGATCGATGTCTTTCTCTCATCGATGTTTCTGACTTTCTATCTCTCTCCCTTCCTCTCTGTAAAAAATCAATAAAATATATTAAAAAACAAAAACAAAAAAACTTACCTTTGGGCAATGGAATCAACCCAGGAGGTTGGGCTGTGGGTAATGTGGAAAAGAATGGTCTTTGGTAAGCTAGGCTTGTCACATAGTGCTGATTCTGGCTACTGCATACCGCAGACATTTTTTTTTTTTTGTGTGTGTGTCTCCAGCTTTCTTCCCTACCCCTAATCTATAATCTCTTTTACATAGTCTTGAATCATACTTCTGAACTCACTTTAAGTATGGTTGGCTTGTTGCTTCTACCAAGCTTTTAAACTGAAACCACAGAATAACTCCTGCTGGAGCTCATTCTTCTGTTCCTTTTATGAGACAGGAATTACCTGCCAGCAAATTGCTGAAGCTCCATGTAAAAACCTATGCTTCACAGAAGAGGGCACAAAAGATCTAGGGACGAATGTGTCTTGGGCCAGGAGGCTTCTGTCATGGCCAGAATCTTTCCCATTTGAGTAGCTCTGTGCCTGCACATGAACATAGGTAATCCCTGGGATGTGGAATATAGCAACACCAACTTGAATGTGTACATTTTACTCTTCTTAGACAGCTGGCTTATTTTCTTGAATAAAGGTTAGCTTGCCAATGTTTCCTCTTTAGGAGAGCAGAGAATGTTCAAGAACTGGGCACTTCTCCAGAAAACACTGGCCATCCTGAGACACTCAGGGACTCAAAGCAGCTCTGATGACGTTTAAGGAGCCTTTCTCTGAGGGCTGAACTTACCTCCCAGCAAGTGTAGAGCTGAATCACTAAGGACACAAATGGAAAGGGAGGGGCAAAAAGTGAAGGCTTTATATTTCCTCTTCAGGGACGCAGCTCCAATCTCACCTACCAAACTGTCCACTTCACCACCAGAAAGCAACAAAGGTAAAGAGCTCTAGCTGTGCTTGTTGTCAAAGGGGAACAGATCAGAGTAGCAAAATATGGCATTTGGACAGGGTTGAAGTGAGCCAAATGAGGGGCAGCTTATTCTTTCATCAAGTGTGGCTTTTGCTGACACCTTATCATACCTATATATCCTAGTGTTAATTTGATGAAAATTTCTTTCTTCTATAGATGTTTAGTGAATGGCAAGCCAGGGCTGGTCTAGATAGTGAAATAAAGCATAAAAATGAAGTCTTTGTTTTAATGGAGGCTGTACTCTAGAGGGAGGGGGTTTCAGACAATAAAATATGCATGTATATATAATTTATTTATATTTTATAAATATATGTAATATGTAAGGCAAATAATTAAGTACACTATGCATATATAATATATAGGGCAAATAAGTAAAACTGTGCATATATATATATGTATATACTATGGTAATGGACTGAAAGGTAACTGGAGAAATGTGGCCAGTGAAAGCCTTATTGATGGTGTTATCTAAGCAAAGAGAGAAATGAACTGCTGGAGTTAGCCATTTGGATAATTTTTGGAAAAGCATCCTAGCAGAGGAATAGAACATGCAACAGCCTTGAGGTGGAATCTGCTTGGCATGTTGAAGGAATGCAGGGTGGTGATATGACTAGAACAGAGAGAGCTGGTAGGGAAACTGGTAGCTGATAAGAGTGAGAGTTGTAAGGGCCAGGTCATGAAGGAGTCTGGCCTCTGCTCTGAGAGAAAGGGAAGCCACTAGGGTTTTTGAGCAAAGGCCATAAACAGTTCTGCTGTTAGAAATAACCAACTGGTATTTAAAAACATCACTCTATCCTCTCTAGAAAATATAATGCAGGAGGGTCAAGACTAAAGTAGGAAAATGAATTGGGAGATTACTTCAATAATCCATGAGAAGGATGATGACAGCTTTGAGCAGGGTGGTAGCTGGAAAGTGTGAAAAATTGGTCAATGGTGAGTATTTCTGAAGACAGAGAAAACAGGATTTTTTTGATAGATGGAATATTATGTGAATGAGGAAGTGTTTAAGGATGATCTCAAGGTTTTTAGTCTGAGCAAATGAAGAAATGGAACTGCCATTTATAAAGATCAAGATGGCTACTAAGGGTGTAGGCTGGAGAGAGGGTTCAGGAAGTCATGAGTTTGCTGTTGGACATGTTAAATTTGAGATTCATATTAGACACTCAGGTAGAGATGTTGAGTAGGTAGTTAGATACATGAATCTGGAATTCAGGGACAATTTCAGTTTGGTAGCTGAAAGCATATCAGTGACAATGAAAGCTTGAAATTGGGTGATATCACCTCTCTGAGTGTAAACAGAGGAGAGGACTAAGATTTGAGATTCTGCAAATGAGACCAAGATCGAGTGGCCCAGTGAGGTAGGTGGTGAACCAAGAGAAAACAATGACCTAGAGGTTAAAGGAAGAAAGAGTTTGATGGCAATGGAGGTTTTTGGAGAATGACACCTCCCCAATGGCAAGAAATGTGCTCAATAAGTTTTGTATCTACATTCCCTTATAGTTAGGATTCTCAATAAGTGTTTATGGAACAGAATAAAACCAACTTCCTTCCTGACAAACCATTGTCCTTAGATAACACATATTCCAGAATCATATTTTTCTCTCAGATTTTCTTCTTCCAGTCCCTCATTTTCATTGACATCATGGCTGCGCCCTAGGGCAGAGGGCTTTGGCATCTTCTCGTTTGCTAGTATTGCATTACTTTCATGGAGAAAATGAGCAGAAAAGGTTGCCTGAGTTTGTCTTATTGATTCTCACCTTGTTTTTTCATGAATGACCAGGATGCAAGTGTTCTCTCCTTGTGACAGTGGACAGTCTAGTGGGAAAATACCTTATTTAGCTGAGTTTATGTAGCTCAAGAATTTTTCTGTGCAAATTCCAAGGTGGGGAGAGTTGTTAAACATGAAAAATCAGAGCACAAAGATATAATTCATTTTTTTCATTTGTTCCAGAACAATCACAGATCACTTTTAGATGTGCACAAAAGATAGCTTTGAAGAATTGGTTGAAAAGAATAGTAAATCTTCTATTCATTAGAATATAAAACTACTGTGAATTTACCTCTCTAGCATTTTCTAATATCTGAAGCAGTGTGCTCAGGCTCTTCAATTTATGAAATGTATTAACTAAACTCCATGTATTATCTGTATCTCCAAGTAGTATTCTGAGCTATTTTCCCTTCTGTTCCCAGGTAGTGCTGATCCTAAAATGGATTCTCTTAGCGCAGCAAATGTTGAATTTTGCCTTGATGTTTTCAAAGAGCTGAACAATAACCATGTGGAAGATAATATATTCTTTTCCCCACTGAGTTTGCTTTATGCTCTAAGTATGATACTCCTTGGTGCCAGAGGAAACAGTGCAGAACAGATGGAAAAGGTATGGAATACAGCAAAGATGTTCTCAGAGTCTGGAAGCTTTACTTGTGCCCCCTATGGGTCAGCCAAATTGCTTACATCTTTATACCAAGAAAACTGCCATCTTGTGAAAGAACACACTTGGACAAATCATATTTCTTAAGAGTGGATAATGGCTTAAATAATGTAATACATTATAATGACACTAATGCAATACATGTATACACAGTCTTTTCCTCACCATCGTTGGTTTCACAATACATTTCCACAATTATTTCCTTTCAATGATTTAAACATAACAGAAAGCACACATACAATACTATTCTTGCCTTCTAGAAGTTTAATTTATAATACAATTTAATGTCACTTTAAGAATTATTGAGTTTTTTTAAAAATTCATTAATGTATTTGAATGTCATAACAACCCTGTGTGGCAAGTAGCTATTGTTATCCCCATTTCATTGTTGGGAAAACTGAGGCTAAGAGAGAATGGGTGACTTTTCAAGTTACCTAGGCTGAGGGTGACTTTTCAAGTTACCTAGGCTGAGGGTGACTTTTCAGGTTACCGAGGCTAAGGGTGACTTTTCAAGTTACACAGGCTGATATACAGTGAGTTTTCATTATGTGTATAGTTTATTTATATGAAAAGCCTAAAAGAATTCATTTAACAATTTCCAGTGTACTTGCACATTCCATTATTATTTTCTTTTATTTCTTTATTTCATATTTTGATGTACTTTCATGATTAATTTTTGTATTTAAAATAGGTATTGTACTGGAAAACCATGTAATGGTTTACGTGGTCCTGGATGGGCACTGTCATAGTGAATAGAGTGAGAAAGGAAGAAGAGGGGAGAAGAATCTAGTGAATAACAACTTAATCCCTGAGCTCTCACGGACATGTCATTTAATATCTCTGACTCAATTTCTCTAACAAAAAATGGGGTAACAGTATCTACTCATAAAGTTGCTGTGAGAGTTAAGTAAGATATGTAAAGGTTTAGTTTAGGACTTGGAATATAACATCTTTAAATGTTAGCTATTGCATTGGCCTTTATCTGAAATAGAAAAACAGGTATTTGTAACTGTTAACTTTTATAGAATATATGCTGCTTTTGATGCCAATTGATTCTTCTTTCATCTTCTAGGTGCTTCACTTTAATCATATTGCAGAATCATTAAAGCCAGAGTTTAAGGACTCAGCTAAGGTATGACTGCTGAGCTGTCAAGCGCTCTTTATGAGAGCACCAAGAGATAATGGTGCAGGGGTTGAGTAGCAGAGCCACTTCTTGTTTTTTAAGGAGGCTTACAATGTCCTCCTTGACATCCCTTTTCAATCTTCCTGATAATTGCTACAGCCTACAGAGTTAACATAATGATAATGATGAAAATAATAAAGTCCCCAGATTTTATCACATGACTTACTGTCAGCCTTTCTCAAACTTTTCTGTTCTTTTATAAACTGTGTGCCATGTGGAGCCTGCCATGTGCAGTATTACATTTTTTCAGACTAGTGAGGGGACTGAGAATAGACATGGAGGCTTTATCACATAATTATACACCAGGAAAACAGGGCTTGATGCTGCCCAGCCTACCTGTTCTTAGTTCCTTCCTATAAGAGGATTTCTTTAGAAATGAAATTTATACAGAACTCCCACATAACAATAGTTGGGTGTTGATTGTGACCAAAAGAAAGCATATAAATGTGTATAGATTCACAGAATATTTGTCTCACAGAACCCAATTTATTGTTAGGGAATTTTTGCTTTAGGGAATGTAGTCATAAACCCTCTACTGACCATGGATTCCGATGCATCAAAGCTGCATGCTTAACCAGATTCCTCCTGTGAGGGACAGATGGGCGTGGAAGGTCAGTTCAGGGAGGAACTGAAGAATTCTAATAAGTGGTCACAGAAATGGAAAGGAGTGTGAGAGAAAAGAGAAATGATTCTATAGGTACAAAGGCAGAAAAAAAAATGCACAGAAAACTTGGATTATTGGCCTAAATATCCAATTAGGATCTTTTTATTTATGATAATTTGAGTTTTAAATTAAAACATTGAGGCTGCAAGTGCATGTGCTTTTGCAGCTTACAGTTCTGCACACACTCTGTAACCAGGGTCACAGAGAGCTGAGATTATTGTGCCAGAGGAAATTAGAGAAGAGAAATGCTTTCAACTTTATTTGTTGTTTTCATGCTATTTATAACTATTCTATAGATCAAACAATTTAATCTAGCAACTTAATACTCATTCTTTGCTTACTGTGCTTTAGTGCAGCCAAACTGGAAGGATTCATTCAGAGTTTGGAGCCCTATTCTCTCAAATCAACCAGCCAGACTCTAACTATACCCTGAGCATTGCTAACAGACTCTACGGAACACAGACCATGACATTCTATCAGGTAAGTCCATTTGGAATGGTAGTCAACAGCTTTCTTGGCATCCTCTGAATTTCACACCATAAGATAAACCACAAATGAAAAGAGTCACATTTATCATTAAGAGATTAAATTTGAACCCATTAGAGTTTCTATGAAATGGTTTCACCAACCCCCCATTTAAGGTTATGAAATATCACATAAAAAACATTACTTCTGCAATATCTCCAAAGTTGTCCAAAAACCAATGTTAAGGATGAAGCACAAAACAAAGCAGGTAAGGATTAACCCTTATGGACCAGAAAAAAAAATCCATTTCTCGTCTTTTCTTCAAAGATCCTAAAAGGCAGAGTATTAAGAATTAGTGGAAAGTACACTGGATTGGGGAGCCAAGAGATCTGAGTTCTGTTCTCCTTTAGACATATGACTTTGAGCAAGTCATTTCTACATTTAAAATGAGAAGATTAGATCAAGCTTTTTATTTTTTATTTTGTTACAAAATTCTAACACTATTGATGCCATTTCCCAATAGCATTGGACTATGGAGTTTTACTGAGTATTTACTATGTGTCAATCACTCTATTACACACATTATAGACATTATCTTATATAATCCTAACATATAGGTACAGCATTGTCATTAATACCACAATTGTAAAGCAAATAATGAAAAGTCAAGTTGAGAAAGGTCAGAGAGATAATTAGGTGGCAAAGCCGGAATTTGATCCCTGTCCAAATCCATTTCCTGTTTTTCATTGCTACGTCATCCTGCTGTGATTGAGGTGATCTGCTGGCTTTAGTGTCTTAGCTTTTGTTTGACCAGTGTGATTTTATATAAAGTTGGAAAAAATGTCAATGTCTACATCAGAGAATATTATTATTAATTTTACTTGTGGTGGCTTATGCAGAGGTTGGAATATACCATGTGGAGACCCAACCTTTCAATAGACCTCCAACAAGGAAACCATTTAATCACTCCCTTTCTCAATTTTCCTTTGTGAACATTAGAGCAGTAACTCCCATTTGTTTGTGTGGTTTGAAGAGGAAATTGGAGGGATAGAGTGAAAAGATAGGTTCTCTACTGCAATTTGTCATTTTGCTTTGAACATTTTAAAGCTAAGAATGCCCATGAAATGACAGAAGTAGCAATAAAAAATTCCTGAACATTTCTTTGGGAAAGTTCTTTGATTTGATTAAATGTCTTTGTATAGATTCTGCTTCCTCTCTGACATATATGCATAAACTGCTTTTTTTTCTGTATGATTTTAGAATACATCAAACTGGAGGTATTTGTTTACCTTACATTATTTTTGTGTTCTTATGCAGTTATCCTTTCTTTTACAGCAATATTTAAGTTGTTCTGAGAAACTGTATCAAGCCAGTCTTCAAGCTGTTGATTTTCAAAAGTCTACAGAAGAAACCAGGCAAACTATTAATGCTTGGGTTGAAAGCAAAACAAATGGTAAGGATAAGTCACATATATCTCCAAACTTGGTAAACTCCCTGAGTCAGTGTTAATGAGGAAGCAGGGTGAGGTCCAGAAGCAGACACAACAAACTAACAGTGGAGGAAGTGGGGAAATATTTTGGAAAATCTCTTATATCCATTGTCCTCAATGATCTAGCTAAATGACTCTGAGAATGAAAAAAACACTGTTTCTACATTAGAGAGGTGTTGTTATAGATTCTACCAGTAAGTTTAATTAAGTTTAAATCTACCTTTCCCAATTTTAAAACAAACTCTATATGTATTGTTAAATATTTCTTTAAAAAACATGGAACACTAAATGTTCATATCAAAGATGTGTTCATTTCTTTTAAAAAATCTAGGTAAGGAAAAATTTAAAGAAAAAAAAGAAACTAGAAGGAATCCTTATTCACCCATCACTCAGCTGCAATACTTACTACTTAAGCCAATATTATATTGTATAGCCACACCCTTTTCCCACCACCTCTTTCAGATTATTTGGGAACCAATCCCAATTTCTTTTTTTCCCTCTATCTGTTTCAGTTTGTGCCTGTCAAAAATGCAGGCTTTTAAAAAATATGAACACTATACCATTATTACATCTAGAAAATTAAAAATTCAGTTAATATTAACAAATACTTAATGAGTTTTTATATTTCCTCAATTGCCTCTTTTTTTTGTTTGAATCAGAATCCAAATAATGTTTGCACATTGCAATTGGTTAATATGTTCCTTAGAGCTTGAGTTTTTAAATAAACTTTTTGGTTGAAATATATGTATATTTAGAAGTGTATACATGATGTATTTGCTGCTCAGTGAATTATTACAATAATGAATACTCTGATGTACCACCACCCAGGTCAGAAAAACAAAATATTAGTTACTGGGAAGGGCACTCCAGGGTCACCCTTGTTCTTCTCCCAGAAACTAACCCACCCCATTCCCAGACCTTAAGAATTTTCTGACTTCTATTGCTAACATATTTGTATCTATTATATCATTTAACAGCAGTGACCCCTCAAAAGTATCTTGTCAATTGATGGATGTTATTCAAATTCAGTAATAGGTGACCAGATTAAAATATGCATCAGTTCAGGTCTTTGTATTATTAGAAAATGCATGGAAAATTCTATGTTAATTTACTTAGAACAGTAGAGGATAATATGTTTTATCTCAGCTCTGATCCACTGGTAGTGGCTGCCTGGGAACTCCGTGGTGAGAAAGAGTCTGAGACTTAAACTAAGGTTACCTGAAAAAGCTCACAATAGAGTCACTAAGGATCTTAAGGATGGTAGAGTTTTTTGTTTGTTTAGTGTTCTAGCCTTAGTTTATTGCTCTGTGTCTAGAACAGTGCCTGGCACATAGAAGTCTCTTAAAATATTTTTAGCATAAATGAATAGATTGATTAGTGTTATATACCATGGGTATACATTAGGAATCCACATGCTGGGTATTTATTTAGAGTATTGCTTTTATTTAATAATTCATTTATATATTTATCAATTTAAAAATATATATGCATACACACATCACTTAATGTTAGCTATTGTGACTATTTAACTATTTTCAATAAGTTTAAATCAAAATCTATTATTTATTCTTTTTCTTATTACAAGGAAAAATTACAAACCTCTTTGGAAAGGGCACAATCGATCCTTATTCTGTGATGGTTCTGGTGAATGCCATATATTTCAAAGGACAATGGCAACATAAATTTCAGGAAAGAGAGACAATTAAAACCCCTTTTCAGCTAAGTAAGGTACGTGTTTCATTTTTAGATTGATAATTTTGGAGACTGTAATAATTTTTATGGACACGTTAGGAAGTTTTAGTGGAAATACTCACCTAGATCTCTATAGGTACCTTTAATTGTGTAGTCTATGAATTTTATTTTCATTTTTCCCTATGAAGTGACAATAACCTTTGTCAGAGGCACCTGAGTGGAGGCTTCGGACATTGGGGTGTCCTGGAAGAGGAGAAAGCCTATACTCTTCTGGCTATTCTCCTGAGTGTTCTCTCCACATATGCTGTGACTATTTGCTCTGTCAGCAAAACACTACTATTATTTTTCTCCTAAAAATATCCAATTGAATTGAAAAGGAAACAATCCTATGATATCATTTTTCTATAACTCATTTTATGGAGAAACCCTGACTTTTTTATTTTTTGGAAGACATCTGTATTATTGTTTTTATCACTATATTCATTATTTGAACAATTTGAGTCTCACCAGGATTTATATTGGACTACAAAATCATAACTTTTTCAAAGGAAAGCAATAAGTGTGTGCTTTTTTAGTTGACATTTTACCCGCGTGTTCAGAGTGTTAGTGTAGATATTTGTCATGCAAGAAAATCAGTGCACATGAATGTGCACGCACATGTTTAACTATTGTCTAATTACAATCTTTCAAAAACATAGGGTAAAAGCGTAATTGTGGAAATGATGTATCAAGTGGGAAGGTTTAAATTGGCCTTCATAAAGGAGCCGCAGATGCAAGTGCTTGAGCTGCCCTACATGCAGGACAAACTAAGCATGATTATCCTGCTTCCCATGGGCACGGTGACCCTAGAACAGGTATGTTACAGGAATGCTGACAGCAGACAAAGCACATGTGCACATGCACCACACACACACACACACACACACACACACACACACACACACTCCCCCCGCACTTAATCAAATTGTTTGTATCCCACAATATCAGGGCAGCCAGCACTAATTTGATTAAGAGCTGGTTTAGCAGCATTGCCCCAAGGACTGCGAGCAGAAAGCGGGGATTCTTGGCCCCTGCCTTCAGGATAATATATTTAGGGAAAACAACCTGGCTTTATATTTAAAAAGGCATCTGGTAGCGAAAGGACCATGCTATACATACATATTGAACATTTGACGCTGTGGAAACACCTTCATAATGAAATTATAATGCAGGCTGGGATCCCCATCTGTGGACATCTGATGAAGTCATCTTCCTCTCAGGAGCAGTACTGCTGATCCAAAAGCCACATGCTTTTGTGGGTGAACCACCATGTTTAGCATCTTGCTTTTGAGAGGAAATGAGAGCCACAGCCACTGAGAAAGGTCAGGGTGGTGCATGAGTTCGAGTCTGACCCCTCTCCCTGGCTGCTGTCAGAGGTGCCTGGCACAGAGCAGGCAATACACTGTTATGGAGTGACCACAGCTTCTCCCAGCCTTGCTGGGACCATCCAGTGCTCTGCCAGCATGAATGTTGCCTAAGAGACCAGTTGAACTTCTGGGCCAGTGGTTCTCAACCTTCTTAATGCCACAACCCTTTAATACAGTTCTTTATGTTGTGGTGATCCCCAACCATAAAATTATTTTTGTCGCTACTTCATAACTCTAATTTGCTACTGTTATGAATCTTAATGTAAATATCTGTGTTTTCTGATGGTCTTAGGAGACCCTGCTAGCTGTTTGCGACCCACAGGTTGGGAACCGCTGTTCGGGGCCCATGCAGCAGCTCTCATACATACATGGGTGCTGTTCTAACTAGAGAATAGAGCACCTGCAAAGGCCTTAGAAGCATGAGACAGCAAAATGACTTTGTGTCATGAAGTTGTGGTAACTTGGATCAGGGCACAAAAAGACAAAAGGAAAAGATAGAAAGGGAAACAACTGATCTGATATTGTCAGGATGGTGAGGTGACCCCAAAGTCTTCAGCTTTTGTAGTAGAGGAATGATGGGGTTTGACATGCTAGTTTGGAGCTGTGGGGAGGGCTGTAGAGACTTTCAGATGTCCAAGGACAGAAATGTGAAGAGTTTACAAAAACGTCTGGAGCTGGGGTGGAGAATAAGTCAGAGGTGTGAGGCTGCTTTGAGAAATCTGAGCAGGGATGTGGGAGTTGACTTGTTAAGTGTAGGCATCCAGAGGTCAGCTTCAAGAGTGGGGACAGGAGAAGATTAAAGTGGAGTAGAACAAGAGGTCCCCATGTCACAGAAGCCAAATGACAACTGAGTTCATAATGGTCATTGTTATTAAATGTTTCAGATATGAAACCAAGAAGAAGTACTTGAGTTCTTCCAGGAAATAAAAACACAATTGCAGAGGCATTAGAGAGAGCTTAGGTAAAGCCTACACACTGAGGGGATGAATTAACACATTGGATAAGTTTAATTATGAAATATTGATGAGAAGTAGACAATGGAAAATGAAAGATGTGGATGAATGCAGGATTCTTTTCTTTGTCAGATAAAACTTGAGCACAGTTTAAAGGTAGAAAAGAAGTCAGTGGAATTGAGTAATTGACTCTCAGAATTATAAAACAGACAGCAATTAACACAGAATTGTGTGCTTGGCTTCTGTGGGTCCATCTGTGTTTTCTCTTAGATAGAGAAGAGGCTGAACATGAAGACATTTCACAAGTGGACCAGCTCCTCCAACATGATGGAAAGGGATGTCGAAGTCCATTTGCCCCGATTCAAACTGGAGATCAAGTATGAGCTGAATTCCCTGCTAAAATCCCTCGGGATGACAGATATCTTCCACCAGAATAAAGCTGATCTGTCTGGAATGTCACCAGCAAAGGGCCTGTATGTATCGAAGGTCATCCACAAGTCATATGTGGATGTCAATGAAGAGGGTACAGAGGCGGCAGCAGCCACTGGGGACAACTTTGTCATTAAACGACTCCCCATCCGAGTTCAGTTCATGGCAAACCATCCTTTTCTGTTCTTCATAAGGCACACTGGCACCAACACCATTCTCTTCTGTGGCAAGCTTGCCTCTCCCTAAGCAAATGGGGTTGAGCAAGGCTCAGAGTCACAGAGTAGGTGCAGGGATAAACCCATGACTCAGAGCAGTTCCCACTTATCACACCTTTGTGCCTCAGTTTGTTCTCGCAACTTATTCCATGAGTTACTGAACCCTAAGATTATGACCATGGAAGAGTGTATATTTACAGAAAATGGCTTTCTGTTTCTCTTCTCTTTGGGGCCGCATTTTAGTACTGTCTGGTGACATAATCAAGTCACTGAGGGAAATTTTAAACAATTACATTTTTTTGACTTGTGTATATCAGTGAGTTCTTGAATAAGTGACTACTCCACCTCTAGAAAACCAATAAAAGGATTCCCACTTTGGTTGGATTTTAAAATATTGTCATTTTCCTTGCATTTGTAAATGTAACATCCTGAATTTTAATTCAAACTTCTATATTGTCTATAATAAATACATGAAATGCCTTATGTTCTTTGAAGTCATTTTAGTGAAATTTTTGGCCAAATTTTTGTCAGACCCTAAATTGAATAATAGACACTCTTGATTTCTTTCCACTGATGGCACATGTTTCCTCTTTGTGTCAATAGGGAAAGCAGAGCTCAGCGAGGCATTCAGCTCTGACCCCAAAAGACACATATTCCTCCAGCCAAACACCAGATTTGCTACCCCAGAATGATGACTTTAAAGGTTCTGGTCCTTTCATTATTGATTTCCTAAGTTCCAGCACCATGTTAAGCCAAATATATATATATATATCCTATCTAATAAAAGAGTAATATGCAAAATGACCATCCCTCCAACACACAAGATAGCCGCCCCCATGTGGTTAAAGATGGTTGCCCCATGTGGACATAAGATGGCCACCACAAGATGGCCGGCCGAGGAGGGAAGTTGTGGGCAATCAAGCTAGCAGAGGAGGGCAGTTGGGAGGGACTAGGCCTGAAAGGGAGGGAAGTTAGGGGTGACCAGGCCTGCAAAGGAGGGCAGTTGTGGGGACCAGGCCTGCAGAGGAGGGCAGTTGGGGGGACCAGACCTGCAGGGGAAGGCAGTTAGGGGCCACAAGGCCTACAGGGGAATATAGTTGGGGTTAAAGAAGCCAGCAGGAGAGGGCAGTTGGGGGCAACCAGGCCTGCAGGAATGGACAGTTAGGGGTGACCAGGCTGGCAGGGGTGGGTAGTTAGAGGTGACCAGACTGGCACAGGAGGGCAGTTAGGGGCAATTGGACCAGCAGGGGAGTAGTTAGGCATCCATCAGGCTGGCAGGGGAATGGTTAGGGGATGATCAGGCTGGCAGGTAGAAGTGGTTAGAGGCAATCAGGTAGGCAGGCAGGTGAGCAGTTGGGAGCCAGCAGTCCTGAATTATGAAGGGATGTCCAACTGCCTGTTTAGGCCCAAAGCCTAAGTGGGATCAGGCCTAAACGGGCAGGCAGTTGGACATTCCTCGAGGGGTCCCAGACTGAAGAGAGTGCAGATTGGGTTTGAGGGACACAACACTCGCTCCCCCCCACCATGCACAAATTTCATGCACTGGGCCTCTAATACACACACATACACACACACACACACACACACACACACACACACACACACACACACA
>JAAGEH010000480.1:15387705-15465410 GCA_011751065.1 Lasiurus cinereus
CACACACACACACACACACACACACACACACACACACACACACACACTGAGTGTCCAGATTATTATAATCTTTGAATTCATAACAATCTGGCCACTAAGTGTGTGTGTGTGTGTGTGTGTGTGTGTGTGTGTGTATTTTTTTAGAGGCTCGAAGCATGAATTCGTGCATGGGTGGGTCCGGTCAGCCTGGCCAGGGGGAGGGAACATGGGCAGTTGGCTGGCCTGCCTGCTAGTTGAACTCCTGGTCAAGAGGACAATTTTCATATTAGCCTTTTATTATATAGGATATACACTGAGTAGCCAGATTATTATGCATTCAGAGATCATAATAATGGGGCCACTTAGTATATATATGGCCTCAGTCTTGGTCTTCATAAGCTAAGAGAAGACAGAGAAGGTAGACTATAGAATAATAATGACAATGGGTGATGGCTGCTATGAGAAGAATGTTCTCAGTAAGAACAAGCCATGAGGATAAAATGATGTGGTTGAGTGATGACCCCTGAAAGGCATTTCAAGGAGTGAGGGCTCTTTTCTGAGGAAAGTGACTTGATCAGATTCCCATTCTAGAAAGATCACTTAGGTTTCCAAATGGCCATCTTTATGATGGGAAAGAGGCATTATAAATTGCATGGATTAAATCACAGAAGAGCATTTTCCATGTCAATAATCACTTTTGTAGGACTGGGTAGTTTTGCAGCCGGCTCATGGTTTATTTAGGTTACATGTTGATAGCATCTTTGACAATTTAGGTGTGACAGTGAAAGGCGCCACTGGAATGCTTAATTGGGTGATGGAATTGTCCAGTAATATGGACATGAGTCAGAGTCAGCCACAACAGCTCTGACATTTATGCCAAGAATTCCCCAGTCTGGTCCCCAAGCACCTTCAGCATCATGTTGAAAAGATCCTTTGTTAAGACATAATAAAGCTGTTGGCTGACATTTACCAGACTGGGATTTGGCAGGGTTTCCAAATTCCATATGCAATCTACAGATTTATTTTTTTAAATACTGCTTTCTGTTAATTAAATCGTTGTATGACTTTGTATACCCTGTGTCTCTCAGACTACATGAAACTACGTCTCATTATTTTATTTTAGTTTTTAAAATATATTTTATTGATTTTTTATATAGAGAAAGGGAGAGGTATAGAGAGTTAGAAATATCAATGAGAGAGAAACATCGATCAGTTGCCTCCTGCACATCTCCCACTGGGGATATGCCTGCAACCAAGGTACATGCCCCTGAGCAGAATCAAACCTGGGACCGTTCAGTCCACAAGCCAATGCTCCATCCACTGAGCCAAACCGGCTAGGGCTAAGTCTCTATTGAATCTCACTGAATATTGTGAGTCCTTCAGAGTCTCATGCCTCACTTCCCTAGTTTCCCAAATCCTGTTTGAGGTTCCCCACTTTCCCTCAATTCATAGTTGGCTTAGTGTGGAATCTACGCCCTTCCCTCTAGTGCCACAGAGCCGTGGGGAAACCTATGACTTCATCAAGAAGTCCACAGAGGTGCCACCATCTGTTGGTACTACCTCCAGAACTGCATTAGGCCAAGACTCCCTGAGTTCCTGGAGTTTCTTTTTCTGCCCAAAGGGCCTATGAGGAGTTTCAGTGCTTAAAATGGAAGCTGGGATAGAAAAACTTTCCCATCTATGGATATTGGCTATCCCATTCCATAGTTTCCAAGCAGGTCTCTGGCCTTGTTCAAGGAGAGACTACTCGAACTGTTTGATGGGGGCTTTTCTCCCTGGGACTTAGGTTCAAGCACACAGGTGGGTTGCTTGCACAGTTGCCCTTTGTCTCCAAAAGTGAATCATTGTTCTTGGGTCATGGACACCCTGAATTTCTTCCTGAGCGCATATTTTTTTCTAGAATGCAAATAGGCTCCTATGGGCTTCCTTAACACCTCTTCATGCATGCCTAAATTTCTGCATGACTCTTCCCTGTTTTAGTTTTCTCATTAGCACTTGTTGCTCTAATTACACATTTTATTTATTTATTTTGTGTATGGAGAATCTCTTTCCATTATTATGTGAACTTGATGAGATCAGGGTTAAAAAAAATCCCAACTTTTTTGTGTTGTTGACCTAGTGCAAACAATGCCTGGAGCATAGTAAGTAGTCAATAAATATCAGTTGAATTCATCCCTTTAATGCTTCAATGTTTTGAGTGCCTACTATGTTCTAGAGTTGGAAAGTGAAGATCATTGGTTTAAATAAAATAGGCTTGCCTGACCAGCATGGCTCAGTGGTTGAGCATTGACCTATGAACCAGGAGTTCTCTGTTCAATTCTCCGTCAGGGCACATGCCCTGTGTGGGCTCGATCTCCAGTGTGGGGAGTGTAAGAGGCAGCTGATCAATGATTCTCTCTCATCATGGATGTTTCTATCTCTCTCTCCCTCTCTATTCCTCTCTGAAATCAATAAAAGTATATTTAAAAAATAAATCAATCAGATAGGCTTGAGATAATGCAATGAACTTGACCAAAGGTAGAGTTCAGCAAACAATTCTAATAGGATTCTTCTATAATTAAATTAAAATGGTCACAGGCTGCATTATGGACAAATGTTTTGTTTCTACATGGTCTTTTCTGATAAAGGAGATGAAAGAGTCTGTATACTCCCACATACCTCAAGTGGTTTACTGGGTTGAGCTGGGTTCCCAGAACATCTAAGTTACGGTTTAGGAGAGTCAATGACCACTGTGATCAGCTGACTCACTGCAACAATTGTCACAAGTGCCAGGGGAATTTCAGCTTGTCTAACAGGGAGCTGAGCTGTTCAGTAGTTGCTGGTTTGTTAGGACACCATTCAAATCAAGTAAAATTGCTATGGACCATTAAGAGTTAAACCTCATTGCATTAAATAATGTAACTGATTTGTCCAGTTACTCAGCTAAATTTTATGCAGCTTTTACACTCAAGGTACAACCTATGTGTCAATCGGTGTATCATGAGCTCCTCCTAGTGGGTGACACAATAACATGAGATGTATAGAAGATATATCTGTGTTTTGGGAAGACCATGAGGATGACATCAATGACAACTACCATTTATTGAAGTACTAGAGCCCTGGTGCATGAAATTCATGCATGGGGTGAAGAGTCCCCTCAGCCCAGCCTGCACCTTCTCCAATCTGACCCCTTGGGGGACATCCCTCTCACAAGCCTGGACCACTGGCTCCTAATTGTTCACCTGCCTACCTGGTCAACCCCCGCTGGCCTGATTGCCCCTCACTGCCAGCCTGATCACTCCTAATTGCCCCCACTGCTGGCCTGGTTGCCCCTAACTGCCCCCTCTGCTGGCCTGGTTGCCCCCAACTGGTCCCCTCACTGGCCTGGTTGCCCCTCATGGGGCCCCTGCCAGCCTGGTTGCCCCATGCAGGCTGTTTGTTCAGTAGTTTGGTCATCCCTAACTACCCACCCTCTGCAGGCCTGGTCATAGGCAGCCATCTTGTGAGGATGTGAGGGCTAATTTGCATATTACCTCCTTATTATATAAGATTACTACATGCTAGGAACCATTTTAAGTATTTTATCAATTTGATCCCCATAACTGTATGTGATGTCACCTGGTCACTCTGACCTAGAATGTCAGTAACATGTCTAATGTCACACTGTTGGTTGTAGAGCCAAGATTTGAGTCCATGCTTTACTCTCTGTGCTATTACTATATGCTACTCAGGACCTTTGTGGACTTTGGAAAAGAGGTTAGAGTACCAATTTAGAGACTGCTTCTGCCACAGTTTCTTTTAAAATCCTGTAATTCCTAAACATTTTTTAGCTAACTCATTAATTTAGAGGTTGTAGATATATTGTTGTAGTTCCTTATCCTATCTCTAGATGGCAAGCTTGCTGGAAACAGGGTGAGGTAAATATCTGGTATGTAATTTGTAAATCTCATCAGGAATCCTGGTAAAATAGGTCATAGGCTATTTCAATCAGGCATTACAATATTTATTAAATTTAGACATATTAAATTTCTTTCACTGTTTTTAACAGCTCAATGTTTCCTTTTTATTTGTTCAATATTTGCAAAGGGAGTATAAATCAGATAGTGGGGAATTTGACTCATTCATGACTATGTCTAGAACAGTTTCTAGCATACAGGAGGGACTCAAAAACTATTTGATAACTCCTTTTCTTTCTTTCATGTTCTAAGCACCTAATTCAAAAAATTATTTTATTTTGAACCAATTTGGTTTTACAGAAAAGTTGCAAACAGTAAAAAGTAATTTATATCTCTCATCCCATTTCTGGTAATGTTAACATCTTATATAACCATAGTATAGTTATCAAGAATAAAAATAATTAACATTGGCAGTATCTTATTAGTTAAACTATAAACTTGTTTTGAATTTTACTCATTTCCCACTCCCTGTCCCCTTCCCCGCCCTACCCATGTCCTTGTTCTGTTCTGGGATTCATGTTGTATTTAGTTATTATTTATTCTTAGTCTATAGAAGTCCCTTGGTCATTCCTAGTGTTCTGTGACCTTGAAAGTTTTGAAGAGTATCTATTATTTTATAGGATGTCCATTGATCTGGATTGTGTGATGAATTTGGAGGGAGATGGTGCACTTTGGGGAAGAAAACCAGAAGAATAATGCTGTGTCCATCTCAGTTCACTCTATCAGTGATGTTTACCTTGATCACTTGGATAATTTAATGATTGCTAGGTTTCTCTACTATCAAGTTACCTTTTTATCCATTTGTAGTTAATGAATACCTTGAAGGAGATTTTTTAAGATTATGCAAATCCTGTATCTCCTCAAACTTCTGTCCACAAACTTTAGCACATATTGTATATCCATCATCTGTTGAACATTTTCAGATAAATATTTTTTACAGGTGTGTAATTTTATCTCTCAACTGGACATCTCTTCAAATATTTTTATAGTGAGAAGCAACATTCTATAAAAATATTGGAAGAAAATATCAACTATTGGTATTGGATTTAGCCTCTTAAATTCATTGAAAATATAAAGAGATTTGGTGTTTATAAAAATTTACTCAGGAGTATAATCACTAGAAATTATAGGTGATTATAAAGTAAATACTCATTACTAATTCTTTTTTTGACTCTAACTTTGTTAACATTATGCCAATATCCTTCCAGATTTTTTCTATGTATATATGTATACATACATATATTTAAATTTATATTTTGAAAAAGATCATATTGCACTTCATTTTTGTACTTAATATAGTTTGTAAATATTTATGTGCCTATAAACATTCTCTACAAAATCATTCTTAAGAGCAGCACAGTATTCATTTACAGGATGCAGCAGGATTTATATTAATAATTTATTATTATATATATATTTTCCAGTTAGTTTATTTAAAAAATTTAAATGTATCATATGATAATTTAAGATTAATAGTTGAGGGGTTACTTTCCCCCTTGATTCCTCACATCCACCTTCCAGACTTTCTATGCACCTGCCTTCATGAGAAAAGACTATACATGTAGGACAAAGACATTGCTCAGGTTTCTCAATAGATTTTCTATCTAGACAATATTTTTGAATGTCAAACTGTCGCTTGCATATACCTGAATTTGAAAGAGGCTAGGTTCTTTGAATTTGCAGAATGTGGTACAAAATATGGAAAGTGGGAACCGAAGAGGAGCAAAATCTGTGGTTAATTTGGTACACATTTCTGTGAAGTATGTGTTTAGAGGACTAAAACAGCTTCAGCACAGACTTAAGATCAGCTTTAGTAGACAGTGCCAAAGACTATTATCCCAAAGTGGATTTTCCAATGTATACTTCTACCAGCAATGCATGAGAATTTCCTATTCAAATCTTTTGCTCATATTTCTATTGGGTTGTCTTTCCTTTTATTACTGATTTGTAGGACTACTTTATTCATTCAGGATGACAGATCTTTGTCACAAACACTTATTGCAAATATTTTCTACCATTAGGTGGCATGACTTTTCTCTCTTTTGAAGGTGTCTCTTTGATAATTAGAAGTTCTTAATTTTAATTATGGCAATTTACTGATCTTTTTAACCCATGCTTTCTGTGAGCTGTTCAAGACATTTTTGTCTATATCAAATTAACAAAGATATTCTATCTTCTAAAAATTTTGGCATTAGTTTTCCATGAGACCTGCAATTCATATGGAATTTGTTTTTGCACATACTGTGAAGTATTGTTTAAACTTCATTTTTAAAGAAAAGAATGAATATTCAGTTTGTCCAGAGCCATTTGTTGAAAAGACACCATTCCTCCTCTTTCTTCTCTATTTAATGTTGTTTTAAGTGAAGATCAAATTGGTTGATATGTTCATCGGCTTCTTTCTTCTGTACTATTGATCTGTTTGTCTATTCTTGCACTTCTATCATTCTTTTAATTACTGTATCTATAAAATTTGTCACCTGTTATTGTGAGGTTGCAATTTTGTTTTTATACTTCAGGATTGTCCTCTTTATTTTAATGTAAATTTTAGAATCAGCCTGTCATTTTATAAATACATATAAATAAAAGAACTTTGTTTAGAATAACAAAAACAAATCTATGGAAAAATTTGAGGGAATTGACATATTGACAACATTTAGTTTTTCAACATATAGACATAATATATCTTACCATTTAAGTTTTCTTTTACTTCTCTCAATTATATTCTTAAATCTTCTACCAAGAGGTCTTGCACATATTTTGGTTTTTGGATCCCTTTATAGATACTGTCGATACTTCTATTTGCTAAGTTAGCAGTGCAAATGTCAGGGCAGAAGATGAGATTCAGAGTCATGGACAGGTCTTGTGGGGAGAACTCATTTCTGTGCAGTCATGTCTGTTTTGATATGTTTGTTTTGCTTTTGTCTTGTCTAATTTGTTGTTTTCCAAAGCCTTGAGGTTGGTTCAGGACACTCTGTGGCCAGGCATCCACTCCATTTTTGACAAAGCCACTTTGGAAATTCACTCTTCTAAAACATTGCCAATGATGTATAGTTTGGTAAAACTTCTAGTACTTTCAGTTTTCAACACCATTTGTTGCCAGGCAACTACTGATTCTAAAGAGATGGCTTGCCATCTCAAGAAATCCCCCCTTTAGGGGTTTCCTGCTCTTATATTTAAATGAATTTCTAGGGTCCATGCTGCCACCAATCTGCAGAGACAGAGGAGAATAGTAGAAAGCCACTCTGGGTTGGTCTTGCTGCCTCATCATTTTCCCTCTACCTTTGTCCTCTTTTCTCAAGTCTAGATGTAGAGTGTAGGGACTCCTTCACTTACTGCCTCAAGGTCACTGCTCATGTAATTGATGGATATTTGCAAGTGAATTATTAGTAGTTAAGCTTTCAGGGAGCAAAGTTATATGTGGATATTTGAGTACATCAGTGCCCCTAATCCCTTCAATGTTCAAGGGTCAACTGTATACAATAAGTACTTTATACATGTTACCTATGACCCTTTCAACCATAGCTTTACTATAATCCTCTCCATATTTTCAAATGAGGAAAGCAAGACATAGAGAGGCTGAACAGCTTGCCAAAGGTCACCCAGGTACAAGATGAAAAGATGGAGTTTTTCCACTACACCATACCTTCTGAGTTCTGCCAGCAAAAGTGCACTTTTTGGAAAACCCATCCTGATGTTTGGTTCGGAGTAGATGTTCTCTG
The DNA here is from genome assembly GCA_011751065.1 of Lasiurus cinereus. Taxonomy (NCBI): domain Eukaryota; kingdom Metazoa; phylum Chordata; class Mammalia; order Chiroptera; family Vespertilionidae; genus Lasiurus; species Lasiurus cinereus. Next base: position 15,395,339 of record JAAGEH010000480.1, read on the forward strand.
CTGCATATGTGGGCTGTCAGCCTTTCTCCAGAGTTGCACATTGTCATGCGTTATTGACAAAACCATCTGTATGTTGCAAGCTTATCATGAGATCTGGAACTTGAGTCACTTCATCTTTCAGGAACACCATCTGAACCCTAGATAATGACTGTCCTGGGAGTGGATAAGAGGCTTTAGACCTCTGTCCTGGGTGGAGCACAGGATTGGCTAAATTCTTTACCTGCTGCTTGGCTCATCTTGACTATGGCTCGCTCTCATGTTTATATTTTCCCTGTGTTCTATGCTGCTAGCTCTGATTCCTGACTCTTAACCAATAATTTTCCCTTCATGCAAGTACATACAGTGTAGATTAGAATGTGAAAGGAGAGTCTTTTGAATGTTTTGCTTCTGTGGTTTATTAGGTTTGCTTCTTCATGAATGAGTATTTGGATAAATAACATGCATTATGTCCCTGCTCTCTGCTTCCAGATGAGCAGGGACATGCTATGAGCCTTCCTGAGCTGGACAAGGAAACCCATCAGATATCTCTTCTCTAATTTCCATCAGAGTACAGTCTGGGAGAGGGGAGTGACTGCTCACAAATTATTGTCACTGCTACAGCTGCTGTTACCAACCTCTCCCTTGGTGTAGAGCCAATAGGACATCTGGGACATTTTCCATGAACCTTGGCAGAGGTGAGATGGGAGGGGTGAGGAGTCTTAGGAGAGAGGAGTCAGGAGGAACTCGAGCCAGCAGTGAAGGCCTCCGAGGTGCAGTGGGAGGAGGTAAGTGACATTCTTATACATGCTGGGTAATTCTTATGCATTCTAGGCTTCTAAGTATTATCAGGCTCCCTAAAATTAATGGACAGTCCCTGGAGCTGTCTGTGGAAGCATTGATCTACCTTCAATTACAGCTTTTTCTCTAATTGCATGGCTATGACCCCCACCTTCCCTTCACCTTCTGCACTTCTGTCTCCTTAGAGCTCTTGGGTGAGGAAAAGCGGGATCTTGACAGTAAGACATACCCTTGCTTGGTAAAACCATAGCTTCTTGCTCTTCCTTGAAGGTATCATAAGCTCCCCTATCCAATCTCTGTTCTCTACACAGTTGTAGCGTGATCTTTGAGAGCACTGGAGGGCAGCATTTATAATGTTGGCCAACATGTTGGATACAGGGAAACCAGCATTATCCTTTCCCTTATGTGAGATATGCCAATTGATTGCTGAACAGATCCCGATTCTTATAAAAGATAACTTGCACTGAATATATTTAATGCTTATGTCTGGGATTTCTATCCAAGGGAGTCATAGCAATGCCTAATAGACATATGTGAATGAATGAAATGCATATTTACAAGCTAATATTTTCTATATTTTATAGCAAACAATCTAGAATCCTAGTGACAAATTACATGTCAACTCCCAAGCCAAGAACAAAAGCTAGAGACCACAATGTAATGTAATAGTTCCCCCAAAATTCTTCTGGCAGGAGATACTCCCTATTGATTATATTTCCATTATTATCAATGATATTTGGCAACTTTAGTGGCAATGATGAGAGGCCTGAGTTTGTTGTTATTCTCTCTCTCTCTCTCTCTCTTTCTCTCTCTTTTTTTTTATTGATTTTTACAGAGAGGAAGGGAGAGGAATAAAGAGCTAGAAACATCGATGAGAGAGAAACGTGGATCAGCTGCCTCCTGCATGCCCCCTACTGGGGACATGCCCAAAACCAAGGTATATGCCCTTGACCGGAATCGAACCTGAGACCCTTCAGTCTGCAGGTTGACGCTCTATCCACTGAGCCAAACTGGTTTCAGCTATTGTCGTTGTTTTTAGTAATATTAGGCAATTTGAGTACTTGGTAAGCGTATTCAGAATAAAAAATTCTCTAAAAAATGCAAAGCAGTATGTGGATGAGCTTTGGGATATCTCCATGCTGTAACTGTCTTTTTCTACAACAATCCATAGCCTGGATATCTCTGCTTGTGTTTTTGTACTAATAACAGTGAACTAGAGAGTGGGCTTCTAATGAGATCCTCTCATAAGGTGTGACACAGAGGAGAGGGAGGAGCATTATTTCTATTTGTGGGGTCCTAATATCTGTGGTCATTAGGATAAAAATGGTAACAACAGGAAACCTTGTGTTCAATCACAGTTTTATCTGGAAGATTTTGATCCAGGCTGTTCAGTGCTAACACATAAGTGGAGAAGGTTCTCTTTATCCCCCCCACCCCCCAAAAAAATCACATTGATTCATCTGAAGGGATTAAGTAAAACGATTCCGAAAGGTTTTCTTAGAAAAAGATGTAAAGTTTCTCATTGGTCTGAAGTGTGTTAGAGATGTGGGTGGGGTGGAATGAAAAATGAAGTTTCACCGCAGGGAAGTGTGCTGTTTTATTCATGATTCCTGAGTGAAGACCAGGTGTTTGGGTTTGCTGCCTAGCAAAGCAGGATTTGCTCTCTCATTCTTTGAGATCTGATCAGATTAAGTGTTCCTGTCTGAACTTGGTTGTGTTGTCACAGGTGATGCTGACTAGAAAGCCAGAGACAACAGCTTCACAAACGACATCGGTAGGCACCAGCCCTGTGGTCTGAGATGATTCTCCGAGGAGAGAAGACAGTTGTCAGGGTTAATGCTGGTCATTGGGCAGTCAGAGAGAAACCAGTGCCTTAGTCAGTTCGTGTATAGACTGTCAGCCTGCAGACTGAAGGGTCCCTGGTTCAATTCCAGTCAAGGGCACATGCCTGGGTTGCGGGCTCCATCCCCAGTAGGGGGCATGCAGGAGGCTGCTGATCAATAATTATCTCTCATCATAGATGTTTCTATTTCTCTTTCCCTCTCTCTTCCTGTCTAAAATCAATAAAAATAGTTTCTTTTTAAAAAAGAGAGAGATTGAGGACAATGGCAGTCCTGTGAATCTCTACTCCTGAGTCCTCCTTCCAGCCCAGTCCACCTCCCTGAATTGTGCGCTTCCTTCTGCCAGAGGAGTTTGAACATCATCTCCACTCAAAAGCTTTCTGCAACCCCTCCACCTTCCTAAAGCACTTTCTGATCATCTTTAGCCATCACAGTCATCACATAGTAGTCCAATGTTCTAATTTACTTTTAGGTCATGGATTCCTAAGGATGGTGTGAGAAAAATGTTTTAATTTCTGAGTGCTCTCAGTGTTGGATTGAAGGTGCTGTTTCAGACCATAGTTAGAAACTTTCAGTTGTTTTCCCCTATTTCTTCTGAAATAATGATACCCCCTCTTTTTTTACTGCCTCTTTTCTTCTAATTTTTTTCACATGTTTTCAAATTTTCTTTTCCTATGAGAAGTTATGAGCCATTTTTGGATTGGAGGGGGCATGGATAGGAAAGAAAATTAAGGATAAAATGAGAAAGATCCTAGAGTCTTCCTACTGGTCCCTTTGGTATATACTTTGCCTGTTTTAATGGCAGACACTGAAGTTTGAAGGTGAGCTAAAAAAACTCACTTGCAATAACATCACTTTGAAAGGTAAGAGAGGCAAACAATACTCAATAGATATGCATTTTGAAAAACTTTTACAATCCTTATTCAACTATTGGAATGAATTGCATCACTTCACAAATAAAAAAAGCATCAAGTTCTCTCTATAAGGTCATTATAATGGCTTACCAATGTGTTATTACCTATCACCCAATGTGGACACAAATTGTAACAGTATTTAGTGAGATAAAAGTTAGCAATTTACACATGAACCTTTGAAGTTGAAAAGGAGAGGGATGCTTTTTTTTTTTTAAACATCAGTGCATAGGATGTTATGTAATGGGAGTGCATTATAGGGGATCCACCGTACAGACAGAATTATTTTCTCACACATGTTGATACCTGCTTCAGTCTCAAGTATGAACTCCACTGTGTAGTAGGTCCCATAAAACCATTATGCTGTGGCTGAGTGGGATGTTTCAGCAAGCTGGTTAGGAATGCATATTTGTTAAAATTAATTTTTAGAGAGAAAGGAAGAGGGAAGAGAGAGAGAGAGAGAGAGAGAGAGAGAGAGAGAGAGAGAGAGAGAGAGAAGAAGAAGAAGAAGAAGAAGAAGAAGAAGGAGGAGGAGGAGGAGGAGAAGAAGAAGAAGAAGAAGAAGAAGAAGAAGAAGAAGAAGAAGAAGAAGAAGAAGAAGAAGAAGAGGAAGAAGAAGAAGAAGAGGAGGAGGAAGAAGAAGAAACTTTGATTGGTTGTCTGCCTCCCATAGGTGACATGACTGGGGATCAAACCCACAATGTTTTGGTGCACAGGAGGATGCTCCAACTAACTGATCTACTCAGCCAGGGCAGGAATGCGTTGTGTGTGTGTGTGTGTGTGTGTGTGTGTGTGTGTGTGTGTGTGTGTAGCATATTATGAGTGGTTTGTCCCTAGATTCACCTGCAGAACCCATGGAGGGAACCAGTGACATCACTGAGATATAACTAAGTGCATTTGCTGGTCTGTAAGAGTATTTCAAGCCATGCAGCTGTTCATTCTCCCATGATGTAGAGGGGCCCAGCTTCCTCTCGTCCCAGTTAGAGTCAGCGTGGAAAATAATGAGAGGCTCCTGGACATTTTTTGAGGAGCTGGGAAGGACCTTCTGTGAGATTAGAAAGCACCTATTATTTAGGGCAGTTAGGCTTGGCACTGTATTTTCCTCCCAGAATCTTGTCCTACATTCTGATTTTGCTGGCAGAGTCAAAGGGGGGACTGTGTGTGTGTGTGTGTGTGTGTGTGTGTGTGTGTGTGTGAGAGAGAGAGAGAGAGAGAGAGAGAGAGAGAGAGAGAGAGAGAGAGAAGAAAAATTTACAGGACTCTTCATTTTTTTATAGCTGGCATTCTAGTGAATTACAAGCCTTCTTTTTCCCAAATCCTCTACTTCTTCCCACATTAGTGTGTATCACCATTTTAAAAGATTCTGCCCAACAATGTCACTCCAGTAAATTTAATAGAAAAATAAAATAAAACTCAAGATATACTAAATTATTAAGAAAAAAAGAGTTAGTGATCTTGCTTGTCTAGGAAATTCAGTTAGTCACCTGCAACTTGAAAATTTAGATTCTGGGTTTTCTGTTTCTTATAAAATGAGAGTTATTAAGCAACCTGGGAATACTCATTTTTTTTCCTCCACAATTGATTATTTTCAAATCCCGATTTCCTTTTTATTACCTAGCTTTTCTTTTGTCTTATTTTTTCCCATTCTGGCTTTTTGGTTTCTCTTTTTCCTGCCTTTAACTACCAGCTCTATTGGTCACTTGAAGGACCACCATGTTCTCTACTCCCTGAAAGCTTGCCTGCGTGGCTCTTGCTGAGCAATTCCAATTTATCTGACTGGTCTAAATTTCTCTGCTCCCTCTAGTGGTCAATGAACTCTGTTTCCTGGTTGTTCAGACCTCACATCACCCCTTTTCACACTGCCTTGTAATTGCTCATAAACTGTCTCCTCGCTCGAGCTAGGGGCCCATTGAATGAAGAGACTGTCTTCATTAACGTAATATCCCTCCAGAGAGTCTTCCTTAACGTAGTATCCCTCCAGTATGGCATAGGACCCAGCACTTCATCAACCCTTGGTAAAAGTCTGTTTAATCAGTGAGTGGATGAATGTTGAAGCGATGAGTGGTGAAAAGATGGATTTGAATGGATAACTTTATTAAAATAAGTTCTATTATAGTCAACACTCTTCTTTGGCTTTGTTCACAATGCCAAAATGTCCATGGAATTTCCCTCTGAAGTAAGATTGTGATGTTTTCTTCTTCTCTCTGGGGACATAGTTCTTATATCCTGATTCAGATCTCATCTGCCCAAGATATGCCTTTATTATTGAGTCTGATTTATAGAATATTATATACATCAGTGTGTATATCAGGTCTAGGAGACATGGTGACCTCCTCCTTAAGAAGAAATCATATATGCTAAGGATCCCAGTTTCAGGCCATTCATGTGTCTGATTTGCATGATTTTCCTTGGCATGACTTTGAACTGCATATTATGGCTGTCTCAACCAACTCACTTTGTAATTGTTCCTGAAAATGAATGGAATTATGGGTGAAAATCCTGCTTTAGAAAGAGACTGAACAATCTAACCAATAATGCATAAACTTCTACTTTTCATTCTCAAAATGTAACATAATTTTTTTCTGAGATTCTTCATAGAGTTGTTGAAAACTTGTCATCTTCATTCAGCTTTGTGCCTCAAACTTTCCTGCTACTAACTCATTTTTAAACAAGCATAAATAGTATTCTAACAAGTAGAAAAGACTGAGACATCTCTCAGAAAGAAATGTGCTCAATAGAATAAACTGTTCTATAGTGTTTTTGTTGTTATTATTTAAAAATTTAAACGTATTTAACCTAAAATAATTTTAAGGTTGAGCTGGTCTAACTTTTAATATTTAAAAATTGGAAAAGGGAAGAACCAAGATGGAGGCATAAAGGTATACACCTATATGTGCTGCCTCTCACAACCACAACAAAACTACAACTAAAAGACAAAACAACTCTCCCCCAGAACCACAGGAGAGCTGGAGGAGTGGAAGTTATACAACTAGAAGGAAAGAAAAAAGTACATTGAGACCTGGTAGGACATGCAGAGGCTCAGAAAGGTAGAGATAGGGAGATGTGTGAGAATCAGGCTGGTGTGCACTTTTTTTTTTCAGTTGGGAGGGACTTACAAGTTCCCCACTGCTCAGAACTCCAGTTTTGGGTGAGATTCTGGGGACCCACACTCATACAGGGAGAAACTGGACTGTCAGCCATTGGGTCAGAAAGGGAGGGTGGCTCTCTTGCAGAGGTGTGCACAGGAATCATTGTTTACTACAGAAACATGGAGAGGGCTGACTGGTAGCCAGTGCTGTTTGCCACACCTTAGTGCTTCCCTGAGACCCTGCCCCACCCAATTAAAAAACCCATCCATCTGTGTGCAGTGGCTTTTGCATATGAATGATCTGCCCTATAGTAGCTTAACCTAACAAATTGCAACTGGGTCAGACCACTCCAAAACTTCCAAACTCCAAGCAAAGAGAAGAAATCTGCAGATCTCCTTGTAGCTCCTTCTGGGTGGCCTCAGACAGTAGCTGACTTGCTCCTCCTTGGAGATCCAGGAACAGTGTACCTAGAAGTCAGTGTGAGATAACAAGAGATTTCAACTCATCACATACATAAGTGACACACTCAAGAGACAGACTTGATGAGCACCAACGCTCCACTGAAGCAAGTCTTGCTCCATAGTGGTGTCTCAAGCACAGCAGTTCTTTCATTAATAAACAGAGCTAATCCTCATAGTCAATTGGCCTGGAGGTCAATTCCTCCCAGTGTACCAGTTGCAATCAAGGATTAACTACAACAAGACTGTGTACCCAGCTCAGAAAGGGGTGCACCAAGAGTGTCCACCTCAGGTGATTGGGGAGGCTGACAGTCCAGTTTCTCCCTGTATGAGCTTATTACATCTGTAATAAGCTGAACAATAAAGATTTATTAAAAATTGAAAAAGAATCTACTTTAAATTGTGAAAAATCCACTTTAAATAAAATAACCTTTTATTATTCTATATAATAAAAGAATACTATGCAAATTGACCGTACTTCTACTACACCCACAAGCCATGCTCACCAGCCATGGCCACCAGCCAATCTGAGCAAGTATGCAAATTAACACAATCAAGATGGCTACGGCTTCAGAGAGAGCAGGAGGGAGGCTTAGTTTGCTCCTAGCGATGGAGGAAGCCAAGCTTTCCACAAACCCTCGCCAGCCCAGGCCTCTGCTTAAGGCAACTAAGTTTCAATGGCTGCCACCAAGGAGTAAGCAGGAGGCTTGACTCTACTCCAGGCTACAAAGTTTCAATTGTAGAAGATAAATAAATACCAGATACCAAGGCCTCCGCTTGGGTCACCCAAGGGCGTGGCTGGCCTGAAAACCACCACAGGCCCCTTGCCCAGGCCACCCCTGATCCAGCACACCCTTCAGGGCAAAAAACCCACCCTGATCCAGCACACCCTTCAGGGCAAACTAGCTGGCTCCCACCCATGTACCAAGCCTCTATTCTATCTAATAAAAGAGTAATATGCAGATTGACCATCTCCAACACACAAGATGACTGCCCCCATGTGGTCAAAAGATCCTGCCCCCAGGTGGACACAAGATGGCCACCACAAGATGGCCAGCAGGAGAGGCAGTTGGGAGGGGCCAAGCCTGCAAGAGAGGGCAGTTGGGGGTGATCAAGCCTGCAGGGGAGGGCAGTTAAGGGTGACCAGGTTGGCAGAGGAGGGAAGTTGGGGGTGACCGGTCCTGCAAAGAAGGGCAGTTCGGGAGACCTAGGCCTGGAGGGAAGAGCAGTTAGGGGTGACCAGGGCCACAGAGTAGGGCAGTTAAGGGCAAACAGGCTGGCAGGGAAACCATTAGGCATAAATCAGGCTGGCAGGGGAGTGGTTAGGGGGTGATCAGGCTGGCAGGTAGAACAATTAGGGGCAATCAGGAAGGCAGGCAGGTGAACAGTTGGGAGCCAGCAGTCCTGGATTATGAGAGAAATGTCCCATTGCCCAATCCTGGATTGGGCCTAAATGGGTATCAGACATCCCTCAAGGGATCCCAGATTTGAGAGGGAGCACCCTGTGAATGAATTTTGTGCACCTGGTCTCTAGTTCTATATGATAAAAGGCTAATATGCAAATTGTCTCTATGGGTGGGAGTTCAACCTACCAGGAGTTAGACATGCACTGACCACCAGGGAGGCCCCAACCAGCAGCTGGCAGCTGCTAAGGATCTTACCCATGCATGAATTTCATGCACTGGGCCTCTAGTTTTAAAAAAAATCCTGGTGCAGTCACAGTCAGAAGCTAAATTCATTTAATGCTTGACCTAAAGGATAATTACTAGTCAAAATGTAAGCAGCTGTGTTAAGGTGTTTTGGGAATATAAAGCATTTATGAAGAGTATTTAAAAGAAAGAAAGGCAGGGAAGAAGATTAGGGGCTAACAAACCATAACAAAGGTGAATTGTATGTTTGGTTGAGTGGGGTAGAAATTACTGACTGTAGGCAAAAATTACTGTAGCTTTTTTTTTTTTGTTAAATATCATGTCCTTTGAATACACACTCACTAACATGCTAAATTAAGGACTAATTTTTGATGGCTTAAATCCTAACATGTCAACATGCCCTGCTTTGAAAATTCCATGACTTGGGAGCATATTCCAGGCCACGGAAGCCAGTAAGAACAAGTTTGACCTGTGTTTCTAAATAGGTCACTATAGAGAATTGCGTTATAGTACAATTACAATTGAGTAGTACTTCCTAAGTTATGAAAACAGAAACTCTGCATGCCATTTATATGCTTAGAACCAAACTGAAGGCAGGTCCCAGAGTGAAACTTACCCAACTTTCAGTGTAAAAGAGTTTCTCCCAAGACTCATACTCTATGAGGCCTAGCTGATTGGATGTGCTTAGATGAATTTTTCTCAATTACTTACAGCCTTGGTTACCTAATCTAAAATGCTGCTATGTCTCTATTCTTTTCTAGCTTGTATGTTTCAAATCTTCTATGTTTGAGGTTTCAAAACCAAATTTGTCTTCTCTGATTCATATTCAAGTAAATATTGAGTGATTGGTTTGGCACTTTCTGTGCTTGTTTGAGTCTGGCTGTCCCTATTTGTGTCTACATCTGTACACAGTTTCCTGCTCCTCACAGGCCATGATTGCATTTTCTTGAGGAACCAGATCCTAGTATTGCTTCCAAGAGGTATTGTACTAGAGCACCAAGGCTATACTTCTTAAAGTGACATATGACTGGGTATGCTTTTAAAATCACAGAAATTAATTTGACTCTGTACTGGGACATTTTTCTTGAAGAATAAGACTAAAACTCTTGTGGAAAATTAAATAAATAAAAATAATCAAGAACGTTTTGAAAATAAGAAGCATTTTTTTAAAAATCTTTATTGTTGAAAGTATTACATAGGTTTTCTTTTTCTTCCATTAATCTCTTCCAGCCCACTCCTGTCCCCACCCCCAGGCCCTCAGACCGTCTGTGTACATGGGTTATGCATATATGCATAGAAGTTTATTGGTTAATTTCTTCCCACTCACCTTTCCCTGCCTTCTCTCTGAGGTTCACAGTCTGTTCAACAAGAAGCAGGGACTTATTCTATCAAATGCTGAAATATAGTATTATTAAACAGTCTTAATTAATAAAACGGTGGATGGATTAATGGAACAGAATATAGCTGAGAAATTTACATGGTTAAAACTGAACTTGTGATGAATGGGAATCATACACATTTGGGAGAAAGAGTTTAAAGAAATATTAGTAGAATAGTTAATTAGTGTTATAATTACATATATAGATTTTCACTTCATAGCAAAAAATTGTACAAGGAAACAAAAATGAAACAAACCAAACTAGTAGAAGACATGGTTAATCAGGTGCTGAATCTCAGAGAAGAGAAGTTCTAAACATAAGAGCAGAAGAAGAAACAATATATTTTTTACTACAAAGAAATGTAAAATAGGTGTGAGGAGGGGGAAGAGTGACTAGGTGAAGCCCAGAGGACATTCAGGTCAGTAAAACCATGCTGTATGATACTATATTGGTGGATACATGTTACCTGTTTGTCCAAACCCCTAGAAAGTACAACACCAAGAGTGAATCCTAATGGAAACTCGGGACTGTGGGTGTTAATGATGTGTCAGTGGAGGTTCATCAGTTGTAAGAAATGTATCACTCTGGGCGGGGTGAGCATTGATTATGTGAAGGCTAATACATGTAAGGAGCAGGGAGTATTGAGGAAATCTCTTTACTTTCTGTTCAATTTTGCTGTGAAACTTAAACCTGCTCTAAAAAATAAAGTTTATTTAAGACTAAACAATTTTTTTTGTGAGCTGCCTGTTTATGTCTTTCTTTCTTTTTTTTGTCACAATTCATTTTTTTAATTAATTTTTTTATACATATCTCTCCATTGCCCCCCTCCCTCCCAGGCATAACCCAACCCCCTAGTGTCTATGTTCATTGGTTATGCTTATATGCATGCATACAAGTCCTTTGATTGATCTCTTATCTACCTCACCTAACCTTAATCTTCCTGCTGTAATTTCACAGTCTGTTTGAAGCTTTACTGCCTCTGTATCTATCCTTTTGTTCATCAGTTTATAATCTTCTTTATTATCCACAAATGAGTGAGATCATGTGATGCTTCTCCTTCATTGACTGGCTTATTTCACTAAGCATAAGGCTCTCCAGTTCCATGAAAACATGTTCAAAGTCACTAATCATCCGAGAGATGCAAATCAAAATGACAATGTGATACCATCTTACACCAGTCAGAATGACAATCATCAACAAATCAACAAACAACAAGGGTTGGCGATGATGCGGAGAAAAAGGAACCCTTGTGCACTGTTGGTGGGAATGCAGACTGGTGCAGCCACTGCGGATAACAGTATGGAGTTTCCTCAAAAAACTAAAAATGGATCTCCCATTTGACCCTGTAATCCCACTCTTAGGAATTTATCCTAATAAAACACAAACACCAATCAGAAAGGATTTATGCACCCCTATGTTCATAGCAGCACAATTTACAATAGCTACAATTTGGAAACAGCCTAGGTGCCCGTCAGCAAATGAGTGGATCAGAAAACTGTGGTACATCTACACAATGGAATTCTATGCTGCCATTAAAAAGAAGGAATTCGAGGAGAGAATCCAAGATGACGGCATAGGTAAACACCTACACTGCTGCCTCGCACAACAATTTCAAAACTACAACTAAAAGACAGAACGGACATCATCCAGAACCACAGGAAAGGTGGCTGAGTGTAAGTTCTACAGCTAGAAGGAAAGAGAGGGGCTCACAAAAACCCAGAGGAGCTGCAAAAAGCTGAGGTAAGGAGACGTGCATGCTGAGAGAGCAGGTGCCGGAGTACCTGGCTAACTTTCTCTGGCAGGAGGGAAACGGAGACTCCCAACGGCATTGAACCCCTTATCCTATGACACTAAATCCCAGATCCAGCCAAAACTCATACGGGGGGAGTTTGGACTGTGAAAAGGGAGAGGTGCACGGAAATTTAGGGGAGTCGCAAAAGATCAGAGGTCTGGTGGCACACACGGCACTGCACAGAAGACAGATTGCTGATTGTGCCCCTGGCTTTTGTGAGTGGGCCGGAGACAGACCCTCCCAACTGTGCCACTTCTGACTTCACTAAGCCCCTGTTTTGGGCAAAACCCTGGGGACCTAGACTCGTGTGGTCCTGATGCGCAGGGGAGCCGGAAAGGCAGGGGTCTAGAGGCACTGCGGGCCCTCGCACAAGGACCGCTCCAGCGATTACCCAGTCACATGAGACTCAGGGGCCGTGGAGGGCGGGGCCAACTGGAAGGCAAGGTGGTCCCTTAAGCCCTGAGACTCCACCCATCCCAAGCTCAACAGAGGCTTCTTCGGTTTTGCAAGTCTGGTATCATAAGGCTGAATCCAACACAGAAGTTTTCCCAGCATAGCGAAAATGCCGAGACAAGGGAAGGGATCACAAACAAAAGAAATGGAGGAAAAAAAAAAAAAGACGATATAGAGTTCAAAACCACGCTTATAAGGTTTTTCAAGAATATGCTAGAAAAGATGGATAAACTTATCAAGTCCCAAGAGGAGATGCAAAAGGACCAACTAGAGATGCAAAATATCCAACTAGAGATGATGGATAAATTTAGCAAGTCCCAAGAGAAGATGAAAAATGACCAACTAGAGACACTGACTGAAATAAAAAATATTATACAGAGTCCTAACAGCAGACTAGAGAAAGGCAAGAATCAAGTCAAAAATTTGAAATATAAAGAAGCAGAAAACACTCAACTGGAAAAGCAAGAAGAGAAAAGAATACAAAAATGTGAAGATAATGTAAGGAGCCTCTGGGACAGCTTCAAGCATACCAACATCAGAACCACACCAAGACACATCATAATTAAAATACCAAGAGCAAAAGACAAAGAGAGAATATTAAAAGCAGCAAGAGAAAAACAGTTCATTACCTACAAGGGAGCACCCATAGGACTGTCAGCTGATTTCTCAACAGAAACGATGCAGGCCAGATGGGAGTGGCAAGAAATATTCAACGTGATGAATAGCAAGAACCTACAACCAACAATAATCTATCCAGCAAAGCTATCATTCAGAATTGAAGGGCAGATAAAGAGCTTCACAGAGAAGAAAAAGCTAAAGGAGTTCATCAACTCCAAACCAGTATTATATTGAATGCTGAAAGGTACTCTTTTAGAAGAGGAAGAAGAAAAAGGTAAAAGACAAAAAATTATGAACAACAAATACATATCTATCAACAAGTAAATCTAAAAATTAAGTGAAATAAAAATTTGATCAATAGAATAAACTGCTGAATATAATAGAATCAGGAGCACAGAAAGGGAGTGGACTGATCATTCTCAGGGCGAAAGGGGTGAGGGTTGTACAGGGAGAGACTGGACAAAAATCATACACCTATGGATGAGATCAATGGGAGGGAGGTAAGGGCAGAGGGAAGGGTGGGAGCTGGGTGGAGGGGTGCTATGGAGGGGAAAAAAGAGAAACAAATGTAATAATCTGAATAATAAAGATTTAATTTAAAAAAAAGAAGGAATTCTTACCATTTGCAGCAACCTGATTGGAACTGTTTATGTCTTTCTTTTCCCTATCAACTTTTTGATATGCTGTGCTCCTCATGTTTAAGAGTTTTTCTACATATTAGAGACATCAGACTTTGTGGTATGTGCTATAAATATTTTCTCCAGTTTGGCTTGGTTTTGGTATTTTCTGGCATACATAAGTTTTATTTAATTTTTATTTTACATTATTTTTTATTTTTTAATTTCTTTCAATTACAGTTTATATTCAACATTATTTTGTTTTAGTTTTAGGCGTACAGCATAGTAGTTAGATAATCATATACTTTGCAAAGTGTTTCCCCTTATATTTCTAGTACCCAACTGGCACCATACATAGTTATTACAATTTTATTGACTACATTAGAGGCCTAGTGCACAAATTCATGCATGGATGGAGTCCCTTGGTCAAGCCTGTGATTGAGGCCTATTAGGGGGCCCATCAACTGCAGGAGGTTGGCCGGCCCAGAGGAGGAACTATAGAAGGTTGGCCAGCCAGCTGGGTGTGGGAGGGACTGAAGGAGGTTGGTTGGCTGGCAGGTAGGGGGCGGGGGGAGGAGGTGAGGGGCCACAGGACGTCAGCTGTGGGAGCTCACTGACCACCAGGGGGGCAGTTCTTGCATTGAGCATCTGCCCCTGGTGGTCAGTGCATGTGATAATGACTGTCTGACCAGTCATTCTGGTTGTTCGGTTATAATGATCTCTTAGGCTTTTATATATATAGATTTCTTATGCTGTACTTTACATTCTGTGACTATTCTGTAACTATCAATCTCTACTTCTCAATCCCTTTGATTTTTTACACAATCCCCAACCCCCTTCCCTCTGGCAACCATCAGTCTGTTCTCTGCATTTATGAGTCTGCTTCTCTTATGTTTGATCATTTTGTTCTTTATATTTCACATATCATATGGTATTTATCTGACATACACAAGTTTTGGTTTTTATTTTGTAGTCAAATTTATCAGTCTTGTCTTTTTCTGGATTTTGAGTCATAGTTAGAAAGCCTTTTTCACAAAAGTTAAAGAGGAATTTACATATATATTTACTAGAAGCCTGGGGCACAAAATTTGTACTTGGGGGGGATAAAAGGGGAAGGGATATTGAGGTCCCTTAGCCCAGCCTGCATCCTCTCTAATCTGGGATTCCTCTCGCAATTCAGGACCTCTGGCTCCTAATTGCCCTCTCCTGTTGGTCTGATTGCCCCTAACTTCCCTCCCCTGCCTGACTGATAGTTCCTAACTGCTCTCCCCTGCCAGCCTGATAGCCCCTAACTGTTCCTCTGCCATCATGATTGCCCCTAATTGCCTTTGCCTTGGCCCCCACCAGCGTGGCTTTGTCTGGAAGGAGGATTGGATGACTGGAAGATATCTGGTTGACCCGTTTTAATTAGCATATTACCCTTTTATTAGTATAGACTAGAAGTCCAGTGCATGAAATTCTTACACTGGAGGGAGGGTCCCTCAGCCTGGCCTATGCCTTCTCAGTCCAGGAGCCCATTGGGAGTGGGCCTAAGCCATTAGCCAGACATTCTTAGCACTGCTGCAGAGGCAGGAGAGACTCCTGCCCCTGCCACTGTGCTTGCCAGCCATGAGCCTGGCTTTTGGCTGAGCGGTGCTACCCCTGTGGAAGACACTGACCACCAGGGTCCAGCTCCTGCATTGAGTGGGATCAAGCCAAAACTGGCTCTCTGACATCTCCTGGGGGCTCTTGAATTGCGAGAGGGCATGGGCCAGGCTGAGAGATCCACTGGTGCATGATCAGGGCCAGGATGTGAGAGTTTGTCTAGCTGGGGAGAGACTGCATGAGGGCTCCAGGGCCTGTCCAAATTGTCTAGCTTAGTCCAGATCGGCCAGACTCTAGCAGAAAGCTAAACTACCGGTTGGAGCATCTGTCACCTGATAGTCAGTGCCTGTCATAGCAACTGGTTGGCCAGTCGACTGTCTGCTCCCTGGTAGTAAGTGCACGTCATAGTGAGCAGTTGAGTGGCCTTAGCATATCATTAGCATATTACTCTTTGATTGTTTGAATGGCTGACCAGACATTTATGCTTTTATAATATAGGATTCTAGTACATCTATGATTTTATTTGATCCCTAATTCATCTGGAGTTTATTACTAGGTATGAGATGGGATGTAGCTATAATTTTATCTTTTTCTAAATGATTATCCAGCTTTTCCAGAGTTGTTTACTTAAATATTCATTTTTTTTATCCCATTGATTTGAGATATTGCCTTTATCACCTAACTTGCTGTAGGTATTTGACTATAATTCTGGATTTTCTACTGATTTTTGTAGATTAATTTTATACCTGTTACTTCACTGGATTCTTTTACTGTTTGACTTGCTTTTTAAAAACATATTTTTATTGATTTCAGACAGGAAGAGAGAGGGAGAGAAATATAGAAACATCAATGATGAGAGAGAATCATTGATGGGTTGCCTCTTGCACACCCCACATTGGGGATGTGCCCTGAATAGGAATTGAACCTGGACCTCCTGGATCATAGGTCAAAATGCTCAATCACTGAGCCATTCTTATCAGTAATTATGTATGGATTTCCATGTACACTCTTACAACATCTATAAATAATTTGACTTATTTTTTGACCCACTCTTATTCTTTAATTGACTTGCTAATCCAGCCAGTGTGATGCTCAGTAGTAGCAAAAATAGTAGGCATCTCTTTCTTTTCTTAAGTGTTTTTAAAATGTTCTTATAATTAATGGGTATTGGATTGTGTCAATGGCCTTTTCATCCTATGTTGAGATAATCATATAAAACAGTTCCAACTTCCTATTTGAAAAAGTACAAGCTTTCTGAATCCTAGTTTTTTTTGTATTATAAAATGGGAGACTTAGACGTAAATGATCTCTAAATTTCCCTTCACTGATTACATGCTTATCTATTCATAAAGAAAAAATTGGATTTATGTTTACCTCCCAGGTCACTGAATTCCTAGAATTAATTAACATTTATGTTGAGATTTAAAAATAACACTGCAAGTAGAAGAATATAGATAGAATATAGTTTTAAAGCAGCCAATGAGAAGCAGAACAATAATTTTAAAGAATAAGAAAGTAAAAGCTAATGGAAAAAATAAATACATTGTTTATATTTAACTTTGCCACTGGGACTGTTCAAAGGTAAAACTCAACAAATCTGGAGATTCAAAATATTTACTTTTCATGAAAGATAATGATATTCAAGATGAGGTGAAAAATAGTTCAGGAAATCAAATGGGACAAATTATTGCATTTATTTGGGAAGTAAAAATTCTGTGGTGGAAAAGGTACTCTAATTTGCTTGTTAAGAAATTAGAATTGATTTTTTTGGGGGAAACCTCCTGCCTATGTGTTCATAAATATCATAAAAATGAAAGAATTAAAATAAAAAAAGGTCATGAGTGGGCAATTGTGATGACTAAATCTTTTGGGAATTTACCATTCATTATTCTGTTGTGATCATGACATGGTGATAAAATGACATGGCACAAATAGGTGAAACCACACAGAACTCCAGTAGTTATAATTCTGATTCTAGAAAGTTCCAAAGATTGCATTCATTTAAATGTTCAAGGGAAATAAGATATAATAGTATTTATGGCCAACTGAAAGCTGAGTTTATTTGTTTCAAATGTAAAAGAGAAGAAGAAAGTGGAGAAGGTAGAGAGAGAAGAGAGGGTAAATATTTACATGTAAATAGGAGACGTAGACTAATTGAATTCTTTTGTGCTCTGCTCAGAGTGAAACAACAAAGAATACCTCAAGAAGTAAAAATAGACCTAACATTCAAAGCATTTATAATGAATTATCCATGACACAACATGCATTTAAGTCATGGAACTTGCTACTACAGGATTTTATTCAAATAGATAATTTAGATTAGAAGGATTAGGTATGGTAAATACAGTTTATAACAAAATGTCAATCTCTGCAGTTCAGAACAAACAAAATACCAAATACACTAGTAAAACACAAATGACCTTAACTTTCAGGGAATATTTGAATGTGTTTAGAATGTGAAGGAAATTTCTTTTGATTAATGTCTTATTGCTATTTTATTGATGGATTTTAATAATAACCCCCCCAAAATAGTGCTCCTGAATAAAAGGCAGAAGTGATGTAGTATGAAATTCATTGCTTTTCAAAGAGGAAGGTCAAGAAGTAGCCATAAATGCATTATAGCAATTAATTTCCCCATTTCAATTGTGAAAAGAGAAACTTCAGGGGAGAAAAGTGAGAAAAAAAATTCTTATGTCAATGAATACAAGACAGTTTAGTGTAGTGAGAAGAATGAGAATTTTAGAGGTCTTCAGATCTTCATTCTAATTTTCCTAAACTTCTCTTAGCTTTGCTTCTGCCTCTTAACACACTTGTTATGCCTATTCCTTAAATGTAGGAACTTTCCAAGGAGTCTTCCCAATGAGTTGTTCTTCTTCTTACTCTGGACTCTGTGACTGATAATTTCATTCATGGTTTTAATTATAGCCTTTGTGTAAAAGTCACCCAAATTAGTATCTCTATCACCAACCACTTTTATATATGGACCTGAATTTCCAGCTACTTTTCCAACTGAATGTCATATGGGAATCTCAATTTCAATATATCCAGAGCAGAGCTTGTTATTTCTTCTCCCTCTGTCATCCATAGTCCTACTCCAGAATTTTCTGTTTCTGTTAATAGCATCCTCATTCATCCAGGCAACAGAGCCTAAAGTTCTACTACCCTTTGCCATTGCCTTGCTAAGTATTTGCTAGCTTATTCCAGAACACATCATGTACATAAATTCCCATGAGTCTTTACTCATGCTAGTCTCCCTAGCATGCTTCTCATCTTTATTTTCTAAGTTCCAGTTAAAATGCTTGCTCATTGGTGAGGCCCACTTCCAATGAATTATGCCTTCATCATTGCTTTCACTGGTTTGCCTTCCCGTCATAAAACTTAATCTACTTTAAGTCATTTTATTCATTCAATAATATTTATTAAGGTTGATAACATCATATACATGGGGAAAGAAAGGAAAATAAGTCTTGGTTTCTTGTCTGAAGAAATCTTCTAGTATCTAGAATATATACAACATATAGCCTTACAATGATTGCATCCCCACCTTAAAACTTGATTAAATAATTTTTAATCTTCAAAAAATGAAAAAAAATGTTCAGGTAGCTGGAGAACTACCACAAACAGAAACTTTCCAAGATGGGCAGTCATGACATCAAAGCTATGTGGCAAAACATCCCTTTCCTGTGGAGTTAGTATGAGAATGACTATGATAAAGCAGTGTTTGCATCACAGACACTGGGTTTCCCTAATTACTTACTAAATAACTCCCTACTTAGATAGGACACACACAGTTTGAAGTAGAAAATGACTAGATAGACCATTTTTGTTTTATTTTCCAGCCTTCTGTTTGGAAAGGTGAATATTTCTATTCACTTTATATCATGCCTTTAAAGAGAAAATATGGCTAGTGGTTTCAGATGAAACCTTCATATAAACTGTTAAAGATAGAAAATTCATTAATAGGAAAGAAAATGGGTTATATGATAGTTTAGTAGTCCCCCAAAGTGCCTATTTGTATTGTTCACTTAATTGAGGCAAGAACCTACAAGAAGAATATTTATGCATGGGCATCTGTGGGTACAGTGGATCAATGAAGAAACACAGAAGAATCTCTGTTATTCACCTGCTCCCAAGGATAAGCCTCAGCCAAAGAAACTGTGGAGATGATAAGCTCTGGAAGATGTAGGTGCAGTAAGCATCCCTGCTAGATCCTGGCAGTAAGGTGTAAGAGTGAGGAAGCAACCTTCTTCTGATTTTTTAATGCAACTAAATGAAGGTGCTGACTCCCTATGTGAGGGTCTATAAGGGCACCAGGAAGTAGTATTCTTAGCAGGGACACTGGTGCTCTCTCAATGAATACCAGAAACAGTGACAAAGGTGAGGAGCCCTAAAAAATCCTGGAGATTGAGGATGTTGATGAGAGTCCCAGAACAGAAGAGAAATAAGGAAGACCTATGTAATGGCTATAGGTGATGAGCAAAACTTCAAACTTTATAGCAAGCTTCAGTTCGAGGTAAATAAGTGAGGACAAGAGACAACCAAATATAGGTTATTAAAATTTATGTGACCTTATCTGTACTCAGGAACTGGTAAGACCCATGGAAATTTGGGTTATCACTGTACAGCAAGGGAGAAGAATTAGTAATCTCAGAATGTATATGACATGCTAGTTTCCATGGCTGAGTTTCCTTCTCAGACTTATGTCACTTTGGGATTGGTTATTTGGGAGTAAACACAGTAGTAGGAGATGTTGTCTGGATTAAAATAAGGGAGAAAACAATGGTGAGAAGAGCTTTAATTATGGGTGACTGGTAATTCCAGGAGGATTAGCCATTTTGTGTGTCACTCAGGTATCTTGCCTTTTATCTATTAGCCATTTCACCACTTGGAAGTCCTTTATCCCTACAATAGGTAGTTAATAGAAAGGATGTGGCTTTAAAAATATTTCCGTTCATTCTGGTCAATGATCACTGTAATCAGAATACAGAGAACAAAAAAAATCCATTTGAAAGCATATATTTTTCATATTAATAACAATTTTCTCCAGCAGAAAATTTACTGCAACCACTAAATCAAGATTAATTTTTAGGCATTATTTGTGACTTTGTTTTCATCTGTTATATTACTCATAAACTATCATGGAATTAAGCAATAGCTGCTCTATTTGATTTTGGAGAACCTCCAGGATACCCTTCGCCCTGGAAAAAAGGCAAAACTACATGAAATTGAGAAGCAACTCTAAGATGATGATTCCTGCAGATTCCAATAGGTTTTCAAAATAGAGGACCTAGTCATGTGAGTAAGCAGTGTCTATGATTTAGAAAACCTTCATCCAGAAGAACAAGGCTTGCTGTTCCTCCTGTGCATAGCAGATACAGTTGGGTGCAACTTCTAGCTCAGCGATGTGATCCTGGTGCCAAGACTGGCATGCATTTCTCTCTGTGACATGTCCCAATGGCAAAGGTCCTAACCTACCTCTGCCTAGACCTGACCACTTTTCAAAGGGAAAACCCAGATGTGACTTTCCATTGCTAGGTTAGAAGGGTGGAGAAGAGGCTGGCAGGGTAACAAGAATGAACTAACACCCTAAGTTTCATCTCGTATCTGAAGCTGCTTAGTACAGGTAAGCATCCAGCTGAGATTACTAATCTGACAGACAGGTCTCTGGAAAATTCTAAGTCAGAGAAAACTGGGAAGAAGAGGGAGTCCGGGAAGAATGGAGAATAGTACAAAGAGAAGCCACAGCCAAAATAGTTTGGGGTCCAAATGAACATCTGAGTTTGAGGAATGATGAAAATATTGTATTAAATTCAATTTTAGATCTCTATGTTGAAAAGGATAGGGTTGGAAGAAATCGAACTACAAGAGCTCAATGTCACATTGCAATAACATTGTACAATAAACTCCCAGAGTTACTGCTGTGTTGCTTTAGTCAAGTGATGCTCCCTCTCACAAGCAGAGGTATGTGCTGACACAGGCTGATAAACACCTGTGGACCCTGTCATTCATTGTTTTGGCTACATTAAATGCATTGACATTGGAAGAACAGAGATGGGCAAGTTATCTCTTAAATCTGATTCACACACAAACTGAATGAACCTCACAGTGACCTCCTTAGATACTAGTTTGAAACCTGATGCAAAGGCTAAATGTTTATAAGCTTTTTTAAGGACAGCACTTACTCAGGAAAAACCATCTGAGAAGCTAGGCCTACACACCAACAAACAGGTGCTTGGGCAGGATGTAGATTGTACCTAAGGACAAACTTTAAAACCCAATTCTAAGGATTTTAGAAAAAACTATCAGTTTTGAGGTGCTTTCTTGGTTTCGTTAGATAGTAGTTAATCAGACTACCACCCAGCTCTTCATTGTCACCTTCTTAAAGGTGTGGGGAAAATGTTTACCGGTGAGCAAGAACGAACCACTTTGGGGAAGGAGATCTGATTCTCATCATTGTTTCTACCAGAGGCAGTGTGCACACATTATTGATTTGCATATTCAAATAGGCTGCTCCCATTTCTGCTGCCTTTTGTGAGAGATAAGCTCACTATTGAATCTTACAAAAAAGAGAAAATGGCCAATGATCGCATTCAGAAGCCTGAAATCTCTCCAGGTGGCTCCTCTGGAGGGATTGCTCTTCTGGGGAGGCAGCCTGTGTCACTGCCAGGAATTCTTGTTAGGTTTTGGGGTTGCCAGAGGGAGTACAGTGAGCCCTGATTTCTGTCAGATGTCATGTCTGTCAGTCTTTCTAGTTTTATTTGGCACCTTTTTTTTGGCAATTTATTTTTTTACTTCACTGCTACTCTGCTTATTCTTGGTTCAGGGTCCCAGCCCATCAAAACCTGCTCTCAGGAGATCTATTACTAGTTACATACAAGCACTGTGGTCCTATCTCAGAGGCATTTTATTTCTTTATGTTTTTGATAGATGTTTAGAAATTATAAAATACAGGTTGGACACATTGAAGTGCATTCAATATAGGCCTGCAGCTTAACAAATAGAACATTGCCAGCTCTTTCCCCCATCCTTTTACCAATAAATTCTCCCTTCAGGTAGAGATAATCATGTCCTTAACTAGTCTGCCCGTCCATGTAAGCATCTTTAAAAATACAATTTTGCTTGGCTTGATTTTTTTCATAGAGGGGACTCTGCTGTGTATTCTTTTGTTCCTGACTTGGTTCCTAAGCCTACTTCTAACTGTAGGGTGAGACCCCACATATCTCCTTTCATAGTGATTTCAAATATCAGTGAACAGTTATGAACATATTTTGGGGTGTCAGGAATACATTCAGTGTGTCTCAAGATATGAGAATGTGATGATGTGGAGCATAGATTTGAGTGCCCCCAGGTAAGCGATGGTCTGGGGAAAACCCTGGACATTGGCAGACAGGAGGGAACCAGCCTAGTGGGAATTTCACCAAGACTCGAAGGTTTCCAGGATGTGGGACTTTGGTGCTAAAATCAGAGAAGTCTCAGGCAAATGGAGTCATATTCATCACCTTGTCCTTCCTTCCACATATCAACAACCTGCATGCTGTCAGCTGTTGCCTTTCCCTGCTCTTGACTCTGAGCTTTCACTTACAATTGTCCTCGACTCCTAAAAGCTCTCCCCACTCCTGTAATGAAAATCTTTCTGATGAGGCAAGTGTATTATCTGCCTCGGAAAGAACTATCACATTGAAGGGTAGTAGCAATAAAACCCAGATTCTGGGAGGTAAATGCTATAAAAATGGCTGAAGTGATTTGATTTTGAATGTTGAAGAGTAATAACCTGTAGTACAATACAAATGCTGGCCAAGTGGGCATCGAAGGCAGGTGGGAAGGATGAAAATTATTGAAGGTCTATCCTGTACTAAACACCATGTGGGTGATTATATAATTACATGCAAATGTATGAAATATGTACAGAGATGCATTTAAAATGAACATGTAGTATAATTGATATAATTGATTCGAATTCTTATTTTCTGGATGAGAAAACGGGGCTCTAAGAAATGAAGTTACTTGCTCCATGTCACACAGCTACTAGAGCTGCTGAGTTGGGATTTAACCTCCACCTAGTATTTTATCCTTCATCTATGCCAAGCTTAAATATTATCTAAGGAGTGAGGAGTCCAAATGTTACCGAAAAGCTTACGTAAAACAGCAGCTACCTCCACTCCCCCTTCCACTCTGCTTCCCACTTAACAGGAGCAGCAACTCCCAACTACCTTTTTTAAACAAAACAAAACAAAACAAAACAAAACAAAACAAAAAACACTTTATTGAGATATGATTGATTTTTAGCGATGGTTTCAAGGGTGTATGTATACTTATCTCCAGTCTCAATGACGCTTAATGCTAATTCTTGTATCTTCCTCCAGGAACCTAAATAATATGCCAGTGCTGGTCTTTTAGTCTTTTCATACTTAGACACTCACTACAGACCTCCTTTCATGGAAAGGTCATTGCCTCTTGGATGCTTTGTTCCCATACTCCCATCCGCCTCCTAATACCTCAATGGAGATATACAAGAAGTTTGTTCAATATAATGTATTTAAATCATTTCAATGAAGATAATATTATCCACAGATGAACGATAAAATATGGTATGATATACACTTGAAAAGATGGTATGATATACATTTTTGTTTTCTTTGGAGTTATTAATATTTTTCTTATTTTTTGTTTCTTTAGTGTTCAGTGTTCTCATTTCTAGTGTATTCCTTCTGATGCGGGTAGATAGCTCTCCAAACACATCTGTCCCTCTGATAGAGTATTAATCTTAGAGAACTTCAAATAGTCAGGATATTCCATTTTATCATTAAAATATAGAGTTAAAGGTAGGGGTGTCCTAGCTAGTTTGGCTCAGTGCATAGAGTGTTGGCCTATAGACTGAACGGTCCTGGGTTTGATTCTGGTCAACGGCACATGCCCAGGTTGTGGGCTGAATCCCCAAGGTGAGGCACATAGGATGCAGCCGATCAATGATTATCTTTCATCATTGATGTTTTTATCTCTCTCTCCCTCTTCCTTCCTCTCTGAAATCTATACAAATATTTTAAAAATTAAAGTTAGGGTGTGCAAATGCTTGTAGTAATAATGTGTAAGATAAAGTCAGAAGCACTACATAAAGTAAAACCGTTCTCTCCCGAAACAGTCAGCTCATTTACCCCCCTCAAATTCAGCAATCCCCAATTCCCTAGACAGAACTGCACTTCTTCCCATTCTCACCTCTTCTAGCACTTTGCTCTTTTCATTCCCCTCAGACTGCACTGATGCTCCTCTGTGATAGTTACATTTAGCCATGTTAGACGAGGAAACCTTGAAGATGAAGCTAAACTATGTTTCTCATCAGGCACCAGAGTTGGAGGAGAAGGAATCTAACAAACAATAACTAAAATCAGCTCTTGAATTTGAAAAGCATACGTTTCCACATATAAAAAATACCAGTTGTAGCACAATGCATGAATATTTACACATACAATAGGAAAGTACTATGTGATATTAATATCAAATTAAGTAAAATTTCATGCTGAAAATTGGTTCATTACAAAATATCTATTTTGACCACTTTGAATGGGATCTGTAGCTAATACTCTACCCACTTCTTTTAATTTGCTCCTTAAAGGGCCTGAACACAAGTCCATCTTAATGACATTATTTAAAACTACTATGGTCATCACAAAAGCAATAGGGAGTGTCTGAGTCAGAGGCTTTATATTTCACAGTCGTGCAAGGAACTCTTTCAGACTCACCCAACCAGCTGCTAACTTCCTCTATGAAGAGAGTAAGGTAAATATTTCTGAAGCCCATAACTTAAAAGTCTTTGCAGACACTGTTGGGAGAGGCAAAAGAGAACAGTGAATGAATCATGCTGCTTCTCTGAATCTGAGAGTGTAAACTCATCAAACGATATCCAAATTGTTGCCTGGTCCTGTTCTCAACTTCTCTATCTAATGGCTCTGTCTATCACTGACTTTCTGTGGTATCCTGGGAGCATGGTATACAGGGGATCAAGACAGCTGAACACTTCATGTTCCACTCTTGGAATGATAAATAGCATTTGGGGGATTATGTACAAAGTTAGACTCTATATTTCCAATGTTCTTAGTTAAGACATTGTAGGTTGAAATATACTAATTTTTGAGATTAGAATTAAACTCTATTTTAATTGCATGGCCAAGTGAACATCTGATTAGGGATTCATCAATATTTTTAATATAAATGGAAAGATTAGAAAATATTTGTATAAAGGAGTAACTCTATTTATAGTACTTAACTTATATGGTAAAGATAAAAATTAAACATGCTGAATAGTAGTTATTCATTTTTTTTTCCAATCTGTTTATCTTGGTTTGTTAAATACAGGAGATTTTTTCTCTTAGTAATAGTCCATGAAATATGATTATTTTTCCTTTTAGAGACAAAGTTATTCTAAGATTAGATAATATTTTGATCAAACATTTAAGGAAAATAATAGATCAATTAAGTATAGTAAGCTTGGATACATGAAATATTATCATTGTAAATTCATGTTTCATTGAATATGTTTTGTCTGTTTTTCCCTATGCTTTATTTAAAAATTACTTTTCTTTCTTTTTATTAGATTTAAAATAATGCTTTAGTGAGTACATACTTATTCTTTTGTGTTGACAATAAGAAGAAAGGGATAAAGCATTTCTTGGATTGAAACATAAGTAAGCAAATAGGCTTCAGGCTTCTGTGGACTTATAGATCTTCAAGTCTGATGTTTGGGATTGAAAACTTTAGTTGTATTAACTTGAAAATTATAAATTAACTACATATCAACATATTAAGCTAAAGTATTTATGTAAGGAACATAAGAATACAGTATACTTACAGTAAAATATAAAATTAATAAGATGCCAAGTTCTTACCTTATGAAAAGAATTTTTCTTCATAGCTATATTCTGACAATGGCATATGGGGAAGTATCATATATAGCTTAACATTATTTATTTTTCTTCCGACTTGCCTTTAATTATTTAGCTGGGACCCAACTCATCAGATACTTGTTGATGGGTTGTTGAATTTTGCTGTGTGTTTTTCTCAAAGAATTGTTGTGAAAAGAAATTATAGGAGAAAGAAAAAAATCACAGTTTTGGTACCATGTTAACATTTATCTGTCCCCTGATTGAAACCTAGGTGTAAAACAATTAAGTCAGCCTTAAATATAGTTCTCTGTTTGCCAACGAGATTCCAACTTTATGTCAGGTGAGAAGAAAAATAGCTTGCTTTAATTTTTGGAACCTACAGTGCACCTACATAAAGCTTATAACATCAATTATGTGACGTGAACATACTTTTTGGTATTTATTTTCAACATGTATGCACAAGATTGCTTAAAGATATAGTATATAGTGTCATTTATCATTTTAAAAGCCATTGCTTGAGAATTGATAATGGTCTAGGAATGTCTTGGTTTATATGTCTCTGTAATGATTATTTTTTCTAGTATGTTTTCTTTGCCATAAAACTTACCTGAGTGATTACAAAAAATGTACTTGATGCCTGAATCCACATCTATCTGTGTAGTTTCTTTTCTGTTATGTATGTTTTGTGAAAAGTTACCAGCATGACTAAAAGATTAGAAACTGAAAATTTGTGATTGTGGCTTAGAAAGTCATTTAAAGAATGATTTGAAAGAGCTTTTTTCACCCCAGAAGGTAAAATAGCAAACATAAATTTGTAAAGAAACAAGATAAGTTGGAGCCTGAGCAAAGAAGAATGTACAGAAAATGTTTTTTTTGTGTGTGCTTTGGGATATGGTAGTGTAAAGTAACTTCCAGACCCCATTGGATCAAGCAGTCAGGTTCCCCTAACAGGATCATTTAAAAATCTTTCAGGTCTTATTTTTAAAGATTCTAGTCCATATTATATCAAATATATCAAAATATACCCACAATTCTCTCTTAAATATAATTCTTACTGTAAATAGTTTAAAATAATTATTATGACTTTGCATTTAATGTTAGTTTTTAAAGAATGATTTATTTCATATACTATGATTTTCAGCAATCACATGAAGTCTTAGAAACTGTTTAAGGTAATCTAACTCACAATTTCTTCCCCAAATCAAAGAACTTTTTATGACTATTAAACTTAATATAAAACCAATTTATGCTTCAAATTAGTGTATTTACTTATATGCTCATTAATTTTAATTTTACCATTTTTCACACTTTAGAAACAATACTTTCAGATGCAAAATATGATTTTGAGTCCCTGAAAAGTTTGGGGACTTTAGACACTGCCAATGTTGTTCACTGGATTCAATATGAAATTAATTAAATATTTTTCAGGTAGCTGTTCAAAGAACATAGGTGTTTTTTCTTGGAGTAAAGTTTGTATGGAGTGAGATTTTATCACCCTGTATTCCTGGGGGTATAATTTGTAGAGAGGGACTTAAATGGAAATGAGAAGTGCTAAATTTGACCTTGAAAGACAATCTCATTTACGGTCTTGTGCCTAGGTGATGTTCTCAGGGCTTGAAATTCCAAAGTACAGAATATGGGGTTCTCAAACACTCTGGAAATGTTCAATTTGTTCGTTTTCAGGACAGAATATATTGTTAGCATTTTCTACAGAATAAAAAATGTAGCGGCTTTCATCTATAGTAGGTCATGCATTTTATAGTGTTGTTTCTCAACTTTATTTTTAAGCTCAAGCTCCCATTTGGTAAAATGGAAATTGAAAACTTATTTTAATGTAATTTTTAATTTTAAAAGGCATTACATTTTTGTGACTTCAACAAAGTCAGTCAATATGACAATATTAGAATATTCTTGTTTCAAACAACTTGTATGTCCCTCTTCCTGACCTTCTTTTGTTTCCACCCCATTCCCTGACCCTTCACCCCAAATGCCCTGATGTTATGATGTGGTCCTCTTACAGGTATAAGTGTAGAAGAACACATGTTTTTCTGTCCTGTCAATCAATCATTTAATTGAATACAATGAAACTTAAAAGCTCAGAGAAGTGTAAGACTTGACTAAGGTCACGTAAATATTAGCAATAGGGTTGAGATTAGGACTGAGTCCCTTAAGGTTCTTCTATGTTTCTTGGGAGCTGCCACATCATCAGATGTGATATCACAAAATATACAAGGGGAATAATGAAAGTATTCATGTTAATTCATATAGTCTGGAGCAACCTCTACTGGAGAAAGTATGCAAAGAAATACCAAAACAGTTTCCTGAAGAATTCCATTCTGGGATAGAAACAACATTATCAAGAATTCAGATAATATCATTTTCATTCTGGTTTCTACATTTGCTTTTATATCTTAGGTTCTCTAGTGAGAGATAGAACTCTGTTGGAAAGTCTTATGGATGTTTGTGATACATAAAATGGTAATTGCATTTTCATTACCAAAATCAGCAGAAAATGGCCCGAAAATAATAAATATACTTATTGGATCAAGGATGCATAATACTTTAAATTAGGATGGTCCTAAAGAAAGTTAGGATGTATGATTATTCTAAGAATTTGCATGCAGACTATGATGGAGGCAATGGGCAAGGAAATGCTATTAAATCTCCAGGACTAGAGCCCCTTTAATAGATTGTCTAATGTTGTAATACTTATTTTACCGCAAACAGCTTAGAAATCTGGGGTGATTTTAGAATAGGCCCATGCATGTGTCTGCTTAAGATTTTAAAATGCTGGGAGGGCGTTGAGTAGGAGTGATGGAGGAGGCTATAGGGGGATAAATGGTGATAGATGGAAACTTGACTTGGGGTGGTGAACACATAATACAATGTACAGACGATGTGTTGGAAAATTGTGAACATGAAACCTCTATAATATTGTTAACTAGTGTCATCTCAATAAATTCAATAAAACAAAAATATCAGAGGCCACTGGGTAGAAATGCCATCAAGGAGAAATAGGAATTTGTCCTAGATAAGAATATGAAAGTATGGGCAAAAACACAGAAGCATTGCGCTAGAGAATATAAATGTGAAAAAAAAAAAGAGTGTATCATAATATGGTTGCCAGAAGAGAGAGTTTTAGAATGTTGGCAACAAGAATACTGGACCAAAGAAACTTTTGTTGTTGTTGTTGTTGTTTTAAATTATTAGATGGTTACATCCAAGGCTGAAGAAATGAAGCTTTTAAAAATTGAAAGAATATAGACCCATTATATTCACAAAAAAATATAATTGGAACTCATTTTCTTTCCTTATTCTTCTCCAGGCGACACTCCATTTCACAATGGCCTCTTTTGCTGCAGTGAATGCAGAATTGTGCTTCAATCTATTCCGAGAGATGGATAACAACCAAGGAAATGGAAATGTCTTCTTTTCCTCTCTGAGCATCTTCACTGCCCTGGCCGTGGTCCGCTTGGGTGCACGAGGTGACGGTGCTGCTCAGATGGATAAAGTGAGTCTCAGTTGTGGTTTCTGCAATGAATCTTTAGGGCAACTTGTTCTCTCTCTACCCCGCCCCGAGTATATTTGATTGCAATGGTCCCAGCTAAGTGAGAATGTATCAATGAGCCTCTCTCCAGGTGCGAGGAGTGCACACAGCTCTCAGCCCTTGTTTTTCAGCTGGGAGACAGCAAGAATGTTTCCAGAACTTAAGTGTTGTTGTTGTTTTTCTTATAACATGTTCTCAAAGTGTGTTTCCCAAACCAGTGGTGTCACCTAGAGGACTTGTTAGAAATGCGAATGCCACTAAAGCAGAAACCATGGGGATGGATCCCAGCTATCTGTGTTAAACAAGCTCTTTTGCATACAAAAGTTTGGGAACCACTGCTTGAGTAGAAATGGGTGAGAAAGAAAAGCTCCAAGAGGATAGCAATAAAGTCCTAGTTGAAACGTGAGTGACCTGGGCACAAAGAACATAATAGGGCAATAGGTAATAGCAACCTCCCGGAATGGTCATCACATTGTCACTACCTCCTTTAGAAAGTGCTTAACTCACTCTTGTATGCTGTCCTGAGCCAGGCTGCACAGGGAAATGACATGGTCATGGTTTCCCACACTTTGTCAATGAAATTGAGTTATAGGAGAGACACCAGGCTGCATGTGGAGGCCTTTGTCATTCCCTTCATTCACCAATTCCTCCCATTGTGGCATCCATCTATATGTCTCCTCTAAGTATTATCATGGACCAAAGTCTTTTTTTCTTTTGATGTTCAAATGGTTGCAGTTGGGACAGTACAAATCCCTTGAAACTTTTCTTTTTAAATATGATTTTGCAGATGATTCTAAAATATCTTTGCTTACTGACAAGGAGATTAAAAAAATAAATCTTTATTGCTCAGATTATTACAGATGTTCCTTTTTTTTCCCCATAGTTCCCTTCCACCTGATTCCCCACCCCACCCCATGCCCTTACTCCCTGCCACTGTCTTCATGCATAGGTATAAGATTTTTGTCTAATCTCTTCCTGCACCCTTCCCATCAAGAATTCTCAGCCCACTCTCTTTTTTTAACCCCTGATTCTATTATACTCATCAATTTATTCTGTTCATCAGATTTTTTACTCACTTGACTTTTAGATTCACTTGTTGATAAGCATGAATTTGTTGTCACTTTGTTGTTCATAATTTTTAACTTTACCTTTTTCTTCTTCTTCCTCTTCTTAAAGAATACCCTTCAGCTTTTCATATAATCCTAGTTTGGTGGTGATGAACGCCTTTAGCTTTTTCTTGTCTGTGAAGCTCTTTATCTGACCTTCAATTCTTAATGATAGCTTTGCTGGGTAGAGTAATCTTGGTTGTAAGTTCTTACTGTTTATCACTTTGAATATTTCTTGTCATTCCTTTCTGAACTGCATAGTTTTTGTTGAGAAATCAACTGACAGTCATTTGATTGTACTCCCTTGTAGGTAACTAACTGTTTTTCTCTTGCTGCTTTCAAGACTCTTTGTTTTTTGCCCTTGGTATTTTAATTATGATGTGTCTTGGTGTGGTCCTCTTTAGATTTCTCTTTTTGGAGTTCTCTGCACTTCCTAGACTTGTAAGTCTATTTCTTTTACCAGGTAGGGAAAGTTTTCTGTCATTATTTCTTCTAATATGTTTTTAATATTTTGCTCTCTCTCTTCTTCTGGCACCCTAATAATTCGGATGTTGGTATCCTTGAAGTTGTCCCAGAGGCTCCTTTCACTATCTTCATATTTTTGGATTCTTTTTTCTTTTTCTTTTTTCTGGTTGGGTGTTTTTTGTTTCCTCATATTTCAAATCTTTGGTTTGATTCTTGGGGTCCTTTGGTCTACTGTTGAATTTCAGTATATTCTGTATTTCAGAAAGTGTATGCTGAATTTCTGACTGGTCCTTTCCCATTTTTTGGCATTCTCATTAAGATCCTTAAAGGTCTCACTAAGTTCCTCAGAGGTTTTTATAAATGTGGTTTTGAACTCTATGTCCAGTAGTTTGCTCTACTCCATTTCTTTCATTTGTGACATGTTTCTTTGTCTCCACATTTTGACTGCTTCCCTGTGTTGATGGGGTGGTTTTCTGTGATAGGTGATCTATAGGGCCTACTGGTTCAGCCTCCCCGATCACTTGAGGTGGACACTCTTGGTGCACCTCTTTGTGGGCTGAGTGTGAAGTGTTGTTGTAGTTAAGCCTTGATTGTGTTGGTACACTGGGAGAAATTGACCTCCAGGCAATTGGCTGTGAGGACCTGCTGTGTCTATAATGAAAGAACTGCTGTGCTGGAGACACCCTTATGGGGCAAGACTTGTTTCAGTGGGGCTTTGGTGTTCAGTGAGTCTGCCTCTTAAATGTGTTACTTATGGATGTAAGGAGTTGAAATCTGGTGTCATCTCACACTGATCACTAGGTACATTGGCTTCTGGATTCCAATGGGGTGCAGGTCAGCATTGTCTGAGATTACCAGCAGGAGCTACAGTGAAATCTGCAGAATTCTCCTCTTTGCTTGGGGTTTGGAAGTTTTTGGAACTATCTAACCAGAGCTGCGGTTTGTTAGGTTAAGCTGCGATAGGCAGGCCATTTATATGCAAAAGCTGTTGCACAGAGCTTGGGTGGGTTTGTAAATTGTGTGGGGTAGGGTCTCAGGGAATTACTACACTAGGGCAAAGAGTGATGGTTGTCAGTCAACTGTCTCTGTGTCTTTGAATTTCTGCATCCCCACGTCCTAGTGCAGTAAACAATGATTCCTGCCCACACCTCTGCAAGAAGGCCACCCTCACTTATTGACCCGACAGTAGACAGTCCAGCTTCTGCCCGTAGGAATCTGCGTCCCCATAGTCCCACCAGAAACTGGAGTTCAGAGTAATTGGGAGCTTGTGTTTCCCTTCAGGTTGAAAAAAATGCCAGCTGCCAGACCAATTTACATGCCTCTGTACCTCAGCTTTTCAGAGCTTGTGCATGTCTCAATACTCTTTTCTCTTTCCTTCTAGTTGTAGAGCTTCTACTCAGCCATTTTTCCTGTGGTTCTGGGTGATAGACGTTTTGTCTGTTAGTTGTAGTTTTGGTATGGTTGTGAGAGGCAGCATGTATGGGTGTATGCCTTATGCCGCCATCTTGGTTTTCTGACAATGAGATTTTATAGATGTTCTTTAATTTTCTTGGCTCAAAGAAAGGCCAGCTAGTCTCTGCAAAGCTTGGTCCTTTTATCAGATAATAGTATTAAAGCCCAGAATCAGTCTGAATGAGGTTTTGTGGAGTTAAGATAGCCTTGAAGCTGCTTGCCATTTTAATGAAAGAACCAGAAAAAGTATATTGACTTTCTAGGTCATGTGTTCACTTTCATATTCTTTCATTTAGCTATAATATAACTGTATTTTCTTGTTTTAATATTAAAAAAATTATTTCCATTTTTTGGTACTTCTTGCCCCTCTCATCTCTCACATAAGATTTCCATTGAAATATAGTAGGTCATAATTTTTATACTAACTCATGTTTTTATATTACAATATTACTTAAAGTTTATACAAATTTAAATTTCTAAAACACAATTGTGTCTCACCCAAAACATTATAAAATAATTACTATAATATATTCTTTAGTCTTCCACAGCTATGGGAAGGTATAATAGTTTTGTAATTTGACATGAAAATACAGGTAGAAGCCATTGACATACAGATGACTCATAGCATCTTTTTTTTTTAACCCTCAATTTTAATATCCTGAAATTTCTTACATTGGATAGATCCACAATTTTCCTTTTTGCCATCATCTGAATATATTTGTTACTAGTTATTTTAAAAAAAGAAATTCTGATTTTCTTACATAGGGATATTAGAGTATTTGAAAATCTAGGACTTCTAGCATTTCAAATTATGGTAAATATACCCGTTGAAATTTTATTTAATATTGAACACATTTAAATATCATTAGTATTATTATTCATCTTTCGCTATGGTAGTTTTACTATTGGATCTGTAATTTCTTAGAATTGTGAAAAATATGGAAACAGATATGTACCGCCTTAATATCGTTTCAGTCTAGTTTACTAAAAATGAATTATAAATGTCAGATAAAATAACCAAATTAGTCTCAAAATGGAGTAAAATTAGAAATAATTAGAGAATGATACAAAATATTGACGCAATTAAAGTTTTTTTCAAAAGTAAAGAAGAATGATTTCTGGAGATTCATATTCTTTTTATACTGTCTGGGTTCCACAAAGTTAGCTCAGAAAAGACATTGGGATCATTGAGTCCTATCACTTTATGATACAATTTTATTTTTCTAATACATTCATTTACTTCCATTTGCCAATCTAACCAATAATGACATTAGGATCTTTTTCTTTTCTTTTCTTTAAAACTACAGAACATTTTAAAAAGTTAGTCTGACTTTAGAGGAATTTTGTCCAAAATGGAAGAGCTACAAACAGACTATGGAACAAATCCATCATTGTCTGCCAGCTATTTAGACCTTTCAAATAATTGATAGGTGGAATGTAAGTTAAAGGAGTCCATGGTTGCCTCTCTGTGTTGTCCATCCAAGCCCAGGTAGCACACTTTTAGGTTACCCCAGTCACTTGCACAAGTGATTGTCAGATGGGTAGTACCCTTTATCACTTCCTTGTAGAAGAGTTTGCATTTCAGATCCCATAGATGGTCTGAGGAATTCAGCCAAAGTAAACAAAAAATAAAGATTTGGGAATAGAACCATTATGAGAATAATGAAGTTGTGAAAACCACACTGGAAGAGGAAAAACTTAAAACTGCTTCATTTCAAATAATTGCAGATCAAAAGTCTCAATTTAGCTTCATACTTAGGAATTTCTAGATAGTCAATAACAACTTCTCTGTATTATGCTTTATTTTTTTTGCCCATGTGATTAGCCTTTATCCTTCCTCCTACTTGTTTAAACAAGGCTTTTTATTTGACCCATTTTCATTCTTGTTCAAGTTTAATCAGTGAGTACTTATTAAATTACTCTTCCAGAATGAGTAAACTACAATAATTCAACACATTTCATTTGTAGCCATTGATTTAACTCTCCCAATTTATACTTTTTCCAATGAACCACATGTTTTAACCAAGTCAATAGGGTAGCTGCACATTTCCTTCCTGCCCTATGTTCGTTCTCT
This sequence comes from Lasiurus cinereus, assembly GCA_011751065.1. NCBI lineage: Eukaryota > Metazoa > Chordata > Mammalia > Chiroptera > Vespertilionidae > Lasiurus > Lasiurus cinereus. The sequence goes on from JAAGEH010000480.1 coordinate 15,430,028, forward strand.
CTCTCTCTCTCTCTCTCTCTCTCTCTCTCTCTCTCTCTCTCTCTCTCACACACACACACACACACACACACACACATAATACCAATGAAATCTCCACACCTTATTTTATTTTCCCAGGTCCCTTTTTGTTCAGCCTGACCTGCTGTTTTCTTTGTCTCTGTTTGCAGGTACTTCACACCAATACCATGTCAGGACATGGAAACTCTTCTAATACTCAGGTAAAGACAACTTTTTCTTTTAGGAAAATAGATTCTAAGTCTAAACTTAGAAAAATTCCTCTAACTGACACATTTAATTATGCTCCCTGTCCTTTTAAGCAAAGGAATATGTTTCACTCAGATTTCCATCTTGCAAATATTTCAAATATGATTTTTTGATAATATATTTATTGATTATTAATTTACCACTATTTTACTTGTGTATTGGCCAGATTTGGGGAAGGTAGTGTGGAACTAAATGTTTTACTTTTATCTTAGATATTCACAGCCAACTTACATTGGTAAAATGAATTATTAAATGCACATAGTAGGCAAATCCATTATCTTCTGTTAATAATTTTATTCTAAGGTTAATCATTTACTTTAGCAAATCCTTTAATTAACTTTGATCACAGAACTATTGTGAGAAAGGATAAGAAATTGTAGATTTGTGTGGCATTATTTGATGCTTTTATAGTGCCATTATTTTTCAATTATTTTATTATACAAAATACATGTTTTATATCCTACATAAATAAAGAGTATGCATATCTTTTCAGTCCAATAATACATTTTTATGAATATTTTTAATAACAGCCAGGAATGCAATTTCAACTGAAAAGAATTCTCTCCGATATAAACACATTCCACAAGGAATATGAACTCAGCATTGCCAGTGGTCTTTTTGCAGAAAAAATGTTTGACTTTCATGAGGTAAGTTCAGCCTCCTGTCTCAGAAGGTTATTTTCATTCTAGACCTGAGCCTTATTAAATCCAGCATCTGAATAAAGGCTTGCATCTTTCTACTCAGCCATACAAAGGTGTTTTCTTTTTCGTCACTACTAATTATATTCCTAGGTTGTATTCAAAATATCATTACCTGCTTTCAAAGTACAACTTTACTTCACCCGAGTGATCCATGTATTCAGGGTCACTAGATGAACAGGCTCCCAAGCCAAAGAGAACATGTCTCTTGGATGTGATGTGGACCTATCATTTGGTTGGGAAAGCAGACAGCCCACTTAGGGTTGTCCCTGGACAGCAGGGGAAAAGTCTGTCATTTTTTCTCTGGGCTTTGCGTCTATAGACATAATTTTGCATATTGTGTTGAATTCACCTCCTTTTTTTCTCAGGCATGCCTTTCATTTCTCCTTGAAGGACTGACTTATTTATCTTTTCAATAAAATCATTTATATAAAAGAGTTGCTGGTTGTAGAGATGAGACCAGCCATTGGCAGAGGAGCAGTTAAGACTTGATTCAGAGGTAGGGGGTAGGTTTTCATGAGATCAGCAGACTGAATTTTAGTATTGATAGTTGGTGTTTGTATTATCAATTTATTTGCTCTAGTATCTTGTTATCCAAATATCAATTAGATAAGGATGCACTCTATATATTGCTATACTCAACCCATACCCTAGAACCATCATTGCTGTGATACTCGGAAGCTGGTTAGTGCTATTCAAGCAGACACAGTGGCCGTGTTTCTCTGGGAATGTTTGTTCTCCCTTTTAATTTTCTAGTTCTGAGATAACTATAAAACTGCACCTCTGTGACTACTCTGGACTAATTCCTACTTGCATCTTCCCAGCTGTGTTCCACCCAACCATTATTATGTTCTCTGCCTGTCACCCACTCACATTCTTTGCCCCTTTTCAACACCACTCCCAAATCCTTTGCCCGCCTGCCAATTATGAAGCATTAGGCCATGTTGTTTTTCAATCTTATCCAAAGAATCCTAGACAAGTGTTCCAGGGGCCACCCTGTATGTTTAGCTCCACATTTTTTTGTTTCTATTCCCATGCAAATTGTTGTGTCCCTGAAGGACTGTCAACTCTCTTCAATTGGAAGTTGACATGTCTACTATTTCTATTTATAGTAGGCTCCCATGTTCCCTTTTCTGGCCCTCAGTGTGTATATAGAGCAAGTCACCTAGAAGCACAATAAAGCTGAGAGTTGATCAAGAACTTGGAAAAATGGAGACATTGAAAGTCTGCTCATGATTTGGCAACATGAAAATGATGACACAATGACATTTATAGAGCAGTTGATTCTTACAAATCAAAAGCTATGTACTTGATCTTCAATAAAAGTATAGGAAACTGAAGATTAGCATGTAGAATTCACCCAGGTGGTTTTATTACAACAAGGGCTCTTCCTACCACAACTTGATGAGCCTCAAATATTTTCAAAAGCAAGAGTACAGTCTAAGCATCATTATACCATAATGGAATTTTGAATGATGAAAGCTATTTATTCTTCAATTTAAAAAAAGAGATAAAACTCTTTCATTGGTCATAAGATGAGGAAACCTCAGGTCCCCTTTCACTAATAGGAGCACACACAATAAAAAACCTTTAATTCAACAATTCAACCAAGTGACAGCATCAACACAGACCACAGAGAAGAGTATCACCCAGGCCACTGATTGAAGAAGACAGTCCCTAATGGGATGAAGAAAGAACCATCCTATCTAATAAAGAGGGGATTGGCCATCATACTGTCACAAAGATGACAGCACCTACAGCCAATAGAAAGGGAATATGCTAATTGATTTCCACGCCCTCAGAGATGGCAGCACCCACAGCTACAAGATGGTGGCACCCAGTCCCCTCAGCTCTCCTAGGGCAGCCAGTGCACTTCTGCCTCTGGAGTCCCTCAGTCCCCTCAGCCCCCCAGCCTCCCAGGGCCATCTTGAGGTTCAGGCAAGCCTCCGATGGCAGCTGACCAGTAGCTCAGGGCTGCCTGAGGCTCAGGTAACTGGTTGAGGCTTGTGCTGCTGGCAGTGGCAGCAGTAGAGGTATGATGGACATTGCCTTCCCCTGATAGCTGGGTTGCCTCCTGCCCCTGAGGGCTCCTGGACTGTGAGAGGGGGCAGGCTGGGTTGAAGGAATCCCCCTACCCCAGTGCATGAATTTTCATGCACTGGGCCTCTAGTAGTCTATAAGAAGACAAGAAGTATCAGAAGAACACCCTTTCCCAATCTGAAATCCTGCAGTACTGTATATAACAAGGGGCTTCCCAAATGAGTGAATCCCATATTCATTTTTTAAAAGGCATTTAAAGGTAGAATGAAGAGTGCCAGGTTAAAGGTCAGGTTTATCTGAGTCCTAACTCTGTCACTTTATTGCTTTGTATCCTTTAATAATCAGTTGATATGTCTAAACCTCAGTTTCCTGGTTGATATAATGAAGGAATTATACTTAATAATCTCTATGGCTCTTAACTTTCATGGCTGAGCTTGTATTTTTTAATCTACAATATGCATTAAAAGTGGAAATTGTTCATAGTGTTTTTGTGGCAGCTAAATTAAAGTGTCATTAATGCACCATCTTCACTTAATATGCAACAACCATTTCCTGAGCTCTGATCAAATGAAAAGAATCATACAAGATATAGAGAAGATGCAGAAATATAACTACAGGATTCAATGTTAACATTTAAAAACCAATAAATATAATTTACTACATTGGGTGACTAAAGGAGAAAGAACTTGACATCAATTCAATAGATGCAGAAAAAAAATTCTCACAAACTAGAAAAAAAATTTCTACATAAAATGTTTTTGGTAAAATACCAAATATTTTTGTGTTAACACTAAGAACAAGATGAGAATGTTTTCTGGAGTCATAAACATTTTACTGGAATCATAACCAATACAAACATTGAACTAGAAGTAACAGACAGGAAGAAAAAGAAGTAAAATTGATTTGAATTGGGAAGGAAGAAATAAAATCATCATTGTTTACAGATAACAACAGTGTATGTAGAAAATCTAAAAGATTTTAGAAATCAGTTATTAGATTTAATAGAGAATTTAGCAAGTTTAGCATATAAATCAGTTGCGTTTTTCTTTTATTTATAATTTAAAAATAAAAAATAACATCTATATTAAATACCTGGGAATAAATCTAATGAAAGATGTCCACAAATAAAAAGTTAGTAAGAGAAAGAAGAATTTAGAAACAAAGTATACATTTTGTTTATACATAGAACACTCAATATTATAAAAATGTCTATTTATAGATTCAAAGCAATTGACTTTGGATAAATTTATGAGCTGATTTTAAAATTTACATGGAAACGCAAAGAATTAAGAAAAGAGTTAACTGAAGAAAGGAAAAAACAAACAAAGATCAAAACACCCAGAGGATTTACATTACTGGAAATTAAGGCTTAAAAGTTAACAATAATTAAGATTTTCTGGCATTTTTGCAAAGATAGACAGTAGACCAGTGAAACACAGTAGAGAATCCTGAAACATGCATAGAGACAATAGATTTATGATGTGTGACTCTGCAGAGCAATTTTAAGGAATGATATTTGTAATAAATTACATTGTAATAAATGCTATAGCAAAAAAATGTATCTTAACACCTATCCATATACAAAAAAATCAATTCCAGGTGGATCATAGATATATATGTAAATGGTGAAAAATCAAAGTATTTAGTAGAAATACAGATTATTCTTAAGATCTTGGATAAGAAAATATTTTTTAATTTTGTTTTGGGATATATAAACACTAATCATATAGGATAAAGCAGATAGGATAGATGGCATTAGAATTAAGAATTTATTTTCATTAAAGGACATCATATAGAGAATAAAACAGCAAGCCACAGTGACAAAATGTATTTGCAATTCATATAAGAATAAGAAAAATGACATTCAAAATCAAAAACTCCTACAAAACAAAAAGAAAAACACAAACACCCCAGTAGAAAAGCTTGAACTGACATTTTGCAAAAGAACATATTTAAATGGCCAATAAACATATGAATAGACAGTCAATCCCCAATAGTTTTTTTTTTGTCATTTGTGTTTCATGTATCTTTTTAGGTACATAAGCAGCAGGGCTTGAAGGAGATTGGCAAGACATACTAGCTGGACTACACAAAATTTATATGTATAATTAGTACACACACACACACACACACACACACATACACACACACACACACACAATTTTGGTGGCCCAAAGCTCTTCTAGAATTTCCCAAAAATGTTGATGCTGTGCAGTCATCAAGTTCTCTGGCCAGAAATTGGTTCTTAAAACTACCCTGGGTAGCCAGTGTCAAAATGGGTGGATGGATGGATGGATTAATCAGAAGAAGTATTATTTATAGAAATTACACAAAAAGCCTTCTTTATAGAGGTAATATTATCTTGCAGACAGATAGTGGATAAATAACCAATCCTCATTATTAGGGTTGAAAATCCTATAAAATTTATCAGGATATGTCTTGACAATACATATGACTTGTAATGAATCTTATTTTTTCTAATTATAAAAATACTAGAGACCTGGTGCATGAATTCATGTATGAGTGGGACCCATCTGGTCTGCACTGATTGGAGATGATCAGAGGCTGGGCTGGCTGGGGATGGGGGCGGGAATGAGGGACTGTGGGAAGTTGGCCGGCCCCACCCCCGATGGGAGGTGAATGTGGTTGGGGCCAGTGGGGGGTGGCTGGGAGGTTGGCTGTCTGCCCCCGCCCCCCAAATGGGCTGGTTTGCCAGCCACAGTGGGCATCATAGTGACAGGTCGTTCTAGCCATTCCAGTTGTTCTGGCATTCTGATCGCTGGCTTTTTATCTATATAGATTTCCCTGAAAATGTACATGTGTATATTTGTTGTATTCCTGGCATGTTGATAAATTAGGAGCAGAGTGTGAAGGGAACAGTGGCTAGAAATAGAGAAGTGGATGCAGATCAGCAGAGCCTTGCAGGCCAGATCCAGAGATTTAGGCTTTATCTTAAGTTCAGGAAGTAGCCTTGACATGTTTTTAGCAGGATGGGAGTGATATCAGCAAGGAAGACAAGTTTGGAGGCTCTTGAAGTATTTATGGTGAGAAAGCAGTGTAAAGGCAAGGAGGTAGGTATTAGCTATAATCTCTGTTAGTCCCTTCAATTCATTTCCGATAAATATAAGTTAATCAGTCAGCTTTTCTTCTAGCTATATTTCCAGCTTCTCTTCTAGCTATATTTCTAGCTGCATTTTCTTATCTTTGAGGCAGGAACAAATCCTTGAGTAGAGTAGTAAAAATAAAGAGACAAATTCAGGAATATATTTCTTATATGCTTAGTTGGTGGTGATTTGGAAAATAAGAATTGCATACTACTTACAGAACTTTATATTACTTGTATTTATAGGAATATATTAGGTGTGCTGAAAAATTATACAATGCCAAAGTGGAACGAGTTGACTTTACAAATGCTGTAGAAGATGCCAGATATAAAATTAATAACTGGGTTACAAATGAGACACATGGTGAGTGCAATACTCAATTTTTCCACAGGAATGGTCAGTTATATGTGAATGTTGAAAACTGTCAACATTACAATTAGGAGTCTTTTGTACACAGAAGGCACTGCTTTTCCTGATCCAAAGCAATGACTGTTATTTAAAATTGCTTTAGTTTATGTCTGTAATGTGGTGTTGAGCAATCTTTTTTTTAAATATATTTTATTGATTTTTTTACAGAGAGGGATAGACAGAAATATTGATGAGAGAGAGACATCGATCAGCCGCCTCCTGCACACCCCCTACCGGGGATGCACCCGCAACTGAGATACATGCCCTTGACCGGAATTGAACCCGGGACCCTTCAGTCCGCAGGCCCACGCTCTATCCACTGAGCCAAACTGGTTTCGGCGAGTAATCTTAATAATTTGAATGCTTTATACTTTTAAGAAGTCGTGGCTATTGCATGATCTCATTTGATTGGGAAATAATCTTGTGAGACCAATAGATTTTATTATGGCCATTTCATAAATTAGTTATAAGGTAAGGTAATATACTCAGTGATCTTCAATATTTTATGCCTGGCTAGAGAAAAAGACTAAGAGCAGTTTATAGGACCTTTTTTAATGACCACAACATATTTCATTCTAATGATCAACCCAGCATCTTACTGTTCCTTCTTTGGCTGAAGGGTCTTATTAAAATTATAACATCGTACTGTCTAAAAAACATATTTAATATCATTGCTTTTCTAAGGGATTCATTCTTTTTTTTAAATATATATTTTATTGATTTTTTACAGAGAGGAAGGGAGAGGGATAGAGAGTTAGAAACATCGATGAGAGAGAGACATCGATCAGCCGCCTCCTGCACGCCCCCTACTGGGGATGTGCCCGCAACCAGGATACATACCTTTGACCAGAATCGAACCTGGGACCTTTCAGTCCGCAGGCCTACGCTCTATCCACTGAGCCAAATCGGTTTTGGCAGGGATTCATTCTTTAAACGTTATTTTTATTTATCAAAATAGTATATGTGGCTTCAGGTAGTACCTTCAAGAAAAAGTACATCTCTTTATAGGTAAGTCTCTTTCACAACTTACCACAGAATCACAGCTAATGTTCTGTACAAAGCAAATAAGGACATCTATTCCTTTTTGTTTTGTTAATAGACTGACTCTAAAGTCAGCAATTTCTTTACCTAATACTTAGCTTTGTTATGAATTTTGAACAATATACATTTATTTGATGAGGCTGGCTCTGTGTTGAAATATGAGACATGTGATTTGTACTGTTAAAGGCAAATATCCAACAGCATACCATTAGTCCTGCAAATAAGAACACAGTGTCTCAATATTCTTTTTGTCACAATTCATCATTACATCAGTAAAGGGTAACTTTGACCATTAGCCACCAAGTTTCAAATATACTATTCATACATCAAGAGAAATTACACAATTACTTTTTTAATAACTGAGTGAGCTTCTATTTAATGTTTAGTACTTGAAGGTATGAGATTACTAATAGTCTTTTCAATTTTGATCATTTATTTATTTCTTTTCCTTCCTTTTCCATGCAAAAAATACATATATAATTACTCTCATTTTGATAAGCATATGAACTCAATGTCATTTAGGGGAACAGTTCAAATACTGCCAATGTTATAGCAAACCCACATAGATTTTATTGCTCTCCATCCTCCACACACTACCAGAGCCATCCTCTTGAAAGACAAATCTAATTCATCAAAACCATGCCCTTTCTTGTCTTCCAATGAATAGTGAACAAGAATTCTCCACTGCCTTCAGGATAATTAAAAATTCTTAGCAGACATAGAAGGCTCTTCATTATCTGGCCCCTGCCTCCAACTTCTCCAGCTTTACTCTTCCTATAGCATCAGAATGAGTTAGGGTTACTCCAGACACACTGCTCTCCCAGGCTGCCAGATCTGAATAAACAGTCCTGGCTTTATGGAAGTTCTCCAGTCCACACCTTGCCCTCACCTCAGCAGGCCACCAAGCCAGAGATGAGTGACTCTAGCTTATGGCCCAGCACACTAAGCATGTGGCTATGGCACCAGGCTCTTTTTTTCTCTTGGTTGTTGCCTTCTCTGTACTGGAATGTGAGCCCAATGATGACATGGACTGTCTTTCACTGTTGTGATTCAAGTATCCAGAGTTAAATGCAAAAATCTTGTTAATGTGGAATGAAGGAAGGAATTCGCTCTTCTGCTGGAATGGGTAAAAATTATACTTGGATTGCTATGGCTTGGTCAACTCAATAAAGGCATTTTGGTGCCTTGTGAATAGGGAGGGGACCTGGGAATTGTCTTCTTGGGTCTGATTCCTCTTGCCAGTATTTCTTGTTGTGTGACTCTGTATAAATTACTTACCCTCTCTCTGCCCAAGTCTCTGATAATTACAGTCCCACTTCACAGGGATTTTGTGAGGATTAAACTAAATCCTGCATATACAGCATTTAAAAAATGCTTGATGGAGTAATTATTCATAGATTATTATAATAACTATGTGATAAGAAAAATATGCTTATCTCTTTTTTTTAAACTTACATTAAAAATTTGACATTAATTCCCCCTCAATTTATTTTTCCAAAGGCAAGATCAAGAACATCATTAGTGAAGGTAGCATCAGTTCATCGGTGGTCATGGTGCTGGTGAACGCTGTGTACTTCAAAGGCAAGTGGGAGCTGGCCTTCAACAAGAGTGACACTAAGCACTGCCGTTTCAAATCTTCCAAGGTATGGAGATCTGATTAACTTAGGAAGTATTTATTTATAATAATATTTATTATTTATTTATTTATTATTATTTATTATTTTATTTTATTATTTTTTAAAGTATTACATGTAGTAGAACATATATCTCTTCCCCTCTCCCCATTGACCTTCTCACAGCTTTGATAGTATTTCTTAACAGCAATTGTGATGTTTACATAGACAAAGACTGGGTTCAGCAGTTCTTTGCTCATTTTCTACTGTGTTAACAATATTATAGTCAAGTGCTTATAAACTTTCTATTTTCCTGCTAATGCAGGTTATAGAGTACAACTGGAGGTGCCCTAAAAATTGATATTTCTTAAAATATATTTGAAATTGAGAAAAGAAATAACATACAAATTTATTTGAAGACATTCCAGTACGGGGCCTATAAGAAGAAAATATGACTAAAGACTAGGTTTATTTTTCATGATTCTAACTGCAGGGTGCGCAGTTATTTAATATCAGTGATTTTCCCTGAATCAAGGTAAATATGTGTTTCCATTTATAAAACATAAAATCCTGTTTAATAAAGTCATGCATTTCCAAATATTGGTAATATCTGTTCCTTAATTTAATTCTCTTTGATTTAAAACAACCTTCTAACATATGTATTCTTAAAAAAAATTTAAACCAATTTGTACATAATAACCTTAGTATAGTAGAAACATCAAAGGTCTTGGAGTCAAAAATACCACATCAGGGTCCTCACCTCGACTCAGATGCTGCAAGTTAATCATTGCAGACCTTCTCACAAGCAAAATACAGTGATTCCACGAAACACCTCTAATTTCTCTTTCAATCACCCAGTCTATTAAGCTGAGTAGAGAAATTCAGATTTGACTTTTAAACTTAGTTTTATTTTTCAAGTGGAAAATGCAATTGAAATGTTCTTTCTACATTTCCTCACATCAGAAGTTTAAGACATAGGAGAGCTGAATGCTGGTAGAAATGAGAGGTCACTGGATAAGTGAGGAGATGGAGAACGAAAGGCCACCTAGGCAGACTGGAACCACATGTAGGGCAGGAGGAAGGCATTTGGGAAATATTTGAGAGGAAGGAGAAGACATACTAACAGAATAGAAAGGTAATAGGCTTGTCTCGGTGACTGTCCTTTGCATGGAGTGCAGCCAGCCCTGCCTTGTGTCCCTGACTACAGGATCCTAAGACAACTTTGAGGAACAAGTTTACAATGCAAGTATCTCCATGGGAACAAAGAGAGGGGCACATAAATATTTTGAAATTTGTATGTGAAAAAATAATAATGTAATAAATCCTAATAAGAATGCAGTTGTCTCTACAGACATTATCTGTGTAATTGAATAAGAAGAATATTAGGTAGTACTAGGATTTTAGGAACTGCTGGAATTGTTAACAGAGTTTGTTGTGAGTGTTTGTTCCCCCCTTTTCTTTAGCACCTTCCACATAGACGGTATTGATTCATTTCCTTCAGTAAAGACACAGTGAGCTTGTCCCCTGCACTGCTTGTGGTTTTTTCCTAAAGAAGTTTTTACTTAAATAAGTGTTAACATGTAATAACTGTTTAAAATAATCTTCCTGCAAATTGCATGTCCCTTATAATATAGTTATGATATAGAGCATCTTACAGAATATGGAATCTATATCACTGACATCAGTTTTGGAGAAGTAACATCTTTGCTAAAAAGTCTTGTTTCAGTCTTTCTCCAGCATAACTCAGCTGTGTGATCCTTGCCCTGGCACAGAAATGTGATATTATGGCTGTGACATCAGCCCCCATTTGCACCAGCCTTAGTTCGGCTGATCTGTCTCACTAGACAGGTGCCTTTCCCACTTTACTGCTTCAGGTGTGTTCTTTATGAAGTTCAAACTTTCAGTCAAAATGGATATCCTTTCCAGAGGGAAAAGGACCTTCAGTTTCAGCACAAATAATTACCTATCCTATAGTATTTTCTGTACTAAAGTGAGATATGACAGGCAAGATGACAACTTTGCAGGATCACAATATCATTTAGGAAAAGAATGGTTTATGACACCTCTATAGTGTTTCCAAATTTGCAAATTATCGTCCTCAAGGTTAGACCTACTGTGTTAATCTGAGCAATGTATTTTACAAAAGTTAAATAATTTTTTATAGGACTTCACTCTTAAATTGTCATTTTGATAGTATTAGGTTGTATTCTTTTTCTGATGAGAGAAAAAATTTATAGCTGTCATTTTTAATTATAATCCTATATAATAAAAGAGTAATATGTAAATTGACCTTACCTCTGTTACACACCAGCCACACCCATCAGCCACACCCACCAGCCACGCCCACCAGCCAATCAGAGCAAGTATACAAATTAACACAACCAAGCTGGCCACAGAGAGAGCAGGAGTGAGGCTTAGGTTGCCCATGGTGATGGAGGTAGCCAAATTTTCTGCATACCTTCACCAACCCAGGCCCTTGCTTAAGGCAACAAAGTTTCAATGGCTGTAGGAGCAGGAGGTTTGGCTCCACTCCAGGCTTCAAGTTTCAATTGTAGAAGATAAATAAATCCCAGATACCAGGGCCTCTGCTTGGGTCGCCGGGGGGCATGGCTGGCCTGCAAACCACCACAGGCCCCTTACCCAGGCCACCCCACACACAAAGGGAACACTCACCCTGATCTAGGACACCCTTCAGGGCAAACCAGCTGGCCCTCACCCAAGCACCAGGCCTCTATCCTATCTAATAAAAGAGTAATATGCAGATTGACCATTACTCCAACACACAAGATGACTGCCCTCATGTGGTCAAAAGATCCTGCCCCCATGTGGACACAAGATGACCACCACAAGATGGCCAGCAGCGGAGGGCAATTGGCAGGGACCAGGCCTGCAAGGGAGGGCAGTTGTGGGTGATCAGGCCAGCAGGGGAGGGCAGTTTGGGAGAGTCCAGCCTGTAAGGGAGGGCAATTGGGGGTGATCAAGCCTGTAGGGGAGGGCAGTTAGGGGTGACCAGGACTGCATGGGATGGCAGTTAGGAGCAAACAGGTTGGCAGGGGAGCAGTTAGGCATCAATCAGGCTGGGAGGGGAGTGGTTAGGGGTGATCAGGCTGGAAGGCAGAAGCAGTTAGGGGTAATCAGGAAGGCAGGCAGGTGAGCAGTTGGGAGCCAGTAGTCCTGGATTGTGAGAGGGATGTCTGACTGCCCTCCCCTCCACTCCCCTTTTCTCCTTCCCTTTCCTCTCATCTCCTCCACTACCTGGATTGGGCCTAAATGGGCAGTTGAACATCCCTCAGGGGGTCCCAGATTGGAGAGGGAGCAGGCTGGGCTGAAGGACACTTCCCCCCCCCCCACCCCATGCACGAATTTCATGCACCAGGTCTCTAATGCTATTTAATAATTGTTTATTACTTATTAGAGGCCCAGTGCATGAAATTTATGCACAGGGGAAGGGGGTCCCTCAGCCTGGTCTGTGCCCTCTCACAGTCCGGGGTATCTTGCTCCTTACTACCCCTCTGCAGCAGAGGTGGGAGAGGCTCCTGCCACTGCTGCTGCACTTGCCAGCCATGAGCCTGGCTTCTGGCTGAGTGGTGCTCCCTCTGTGGGAGCCCATTTCAGATAAAACACTAAGTGCAAAGCCATGTTCTAAGTGCTAAATATATTAACTGTAATAACCCTTACAATGATCTTTTGCAGTACAGACTATTATCCTCATTATTTAGAGGAGGAAATGGAGGCACAGAGAGGTGAACTAACTTGCCCAAGGTCACACAGCTGGGGAGTTTTAAACTCAGGCAGTTAAAGTCTATGCTTTCACCAGTAAGATGTCCACCGATGGTAACATGTGAGGAAAAACCTACAGGATCTAACTGAACAAAAATGGAAACGTTTTTTTTTTTGATACCTGATCAATAAGTGAAACAGGTGGGCTCATTAAAATGTTTCTTTGACTTGACTTCCAGTGTCCTGGGAAAGCAGTTGCCATGATGTATCAAGAACGGATGTTCAATCTGTCTGTCATTCAGGACCCGTGTATGAAAGTTCTTGAACTCAGATATCAGGGTGGCATAAGCATGTACATCATGCTGCCTCAGAATGAAAACCTATCTGAAGTAAGTTTCCACTCCCACTCCCACTGCTGGGGCAACTTTTAGGATACTGGTACTTGTGTGTTCATTGATCAGTTTTAAGGTTTCGGGTTGTTGGAATGCTAGAGACTTATCCACTTATTCATTTATTTGCCAAATATTTAATGAGTACCTACTATGTGCCAACCATTGTTATGGATGTTGAGATTGCCTTAAGTCAGTTTAGCATAATTTTATTTAAACAGTTATAAAATTGGAATCCTCTCCAATCTCAGCTATGGAGGAAATAGCACATGAGTATCAGTGTTCTTTGCCCTTGTTCATGAAAACTGTCTTTCATGTATATTGAAATTTTGATAGAATAAGCATTTTCAGGCAGGAATGTTATGATGGAATTTTGACGTCTTAGCTCTTTGAGAATTAAAATGTATCATCTGACTTTGTGCTGTTCTATCTCTAGGAAAAGCACAAGTTAGGAACTGCCTTATGAGTGACATAGCAAAAGCAACAGACCAGACCAGCTGGTGTGGCTAAGTGGTTGAGCATTGACCTATGAACCAGGAGGTCATAGTTTGATTCCCAATTATGGTACATGCCTGGGTTTCCAGCTCAATCCCCAGTAAGGGGCATGCAGAAGGCAGCTGGTCAATGATTTGCTCTCATTATGGATGTTTTTATCTCTCTCTTCCTTTCCCTTTCTCTCTGAAATCAATACACACACACACACACACACACACACACACACACACACACTGAGTGGCCAGATTATTATTATCTCTGAATGCATAATAATCTGGGCACTCAGTGTATATCTTATATAATAAAAGGCTAATATGCAAATTGTCCCCTTGACCAGGAGTTTGACCAGCAGGCAGGCCAGCAAACTGCCCATGTCCCCTCCCCGTGGCCAGACTGGCTGGACCCCACCCATGCATGAATTCATGCATCAGGCCTCTAATATATTTATACTGAGTGGCAACAGATCAGAACAGTTTAAGGGGCAGATGGTGGTGGCCATATAAGACAGACATAATTACTATATCTCAGATCCCAATAGTCTTTCAGCCCTTTGTCCTCTTCTCCTCATGTATTGGCCAGTCTTCAGCCTGCACCTAGAAGCTTAGATTTCATGTCCCTTCTCTGTACTTGAAATTAAAAGGACTGTTTACTGAGTACCTACAATGTGCCAGATGCTTCATTTATATTATGTAGTTTAACATGAACAACAAATGAAATTCATGAAGTTGGAATTTTTGAATTGAAAGTGAAACAACATGAAATATGAGTATTCATATTAAATATTTTATTTGGTGATATTTATACCAATAAGATTTTATAGCTCATATTAGTTATTTTAACTTCAAATAATCTGCAATGATAGAAAATGTAGCCTAGATAAAACAAGCAGGAGATAACTCAAAAGATAGATTTGTTTTTGTACTTATTGTCTGAGTCGTCTTTTTCTGTAATAGATTGCCTTAATGTGTGGATCATTAGGTGTCTAGTATTAATAAATACTAAATCTACATAACTACATAATCCCACATTACTAAATAATAATGAGGAAGCTGGCTTTGCAGTGGGCTAAATGAAAAAAAAAACTAACCTAGAATAAAAAGTTATTATAGGTTAACTTTAAATAAGACTAAATTTGCTTATAAATTTGGGTTCTTTATAAGAATTCAGGTAGGGATGAATAGCTGTGAAAATCTGTTTATGATGGCAGTGAGCCTGAATTTGAGAACAAATGTCTGTATATGAGATCTGGAAACAATGTACATGAAAAAATTTTTTCCCATTATAAGTCTGGAAAAACCTATGACTTGTTCTGAGGAATTAGTGAATTTAATATGTGAGTCATTTGGGATCAGCAAGGGTGTTGGAGAGAGACGTGAGCTCCTAGTTATATAACTAAGTTTCCTAGCTCATTGTCTTGAGTTTCAGTCCTCCCATGTGTCAAGTAGGAGAGTTATTTAGGACGCAAGCCTCCCTGATAGCGTGGGTGACTGTGCTGAGAGATATTGACCCTCCAAGTCCTGGAGCTCTTGCTTTTTGTTTTAGGTCCCCCATGGTTCCTTCCATTGGTTTACTCCTGCAAGTGATGCAAATATCATTTTCCTTGTGTCCATCCTGAGAAAATGGTCAGGCAACACTGATTTAAATGACTACTGAACTCCTTTCTTCCTCTGATGATCTCTGATTCCCTAGTTCCTCCACAGCCCATTGTTTCACTTTGGCTATCCACATTCATATATGGGCAGAGAAGAGAAAGTCCTCGGAATACAATTAAGTCACACCTTGTCATAGCAGAGCAAATTAAGCATGTGATTTATGAAAGAATGCTTGAACTATTTGTTTTAATAATTTCCCATTTCCAGAATCTCCAGGACCCGTTCACATACCTACGCATAAATACAGTGTCTGGGAGAGGATAATTATGGAAAGCCATATATCTTTGCAGTTGTTGTTTTCTAACCATGGGTTTCTAAATTGCCTTTTGAATATTCCTACAGATTGAAAACCAACTGACCTTCGACAATCTAATGAAATGGACCAGTCCAAGAAAAATGAATCATCGGTATGTCAAGGTGTTTCTTCCCCAGTTCAAGATAGAGAAGAAATATGAAATTAAACGTTATTTACAAGCCCTGGGGCTGAAAGATATATTTGATGAAACCAGAGCTGATTTCTCTGGCATAGCTGCAGGAGGTCGTTTATCTTTGTCAAAACTGATGCACGAGTCTTACATAGAAGTTAACGAGGATGGCACAGAGGCGGCTGCTGTCTCAGAAAACACCATTGTAGAAAAGCTACTCCCTGAGTCTATCGTGTTCAAGGCTGATCACCCATTCTTATTTGTCATCAGGAAGAATGACATCATCTTGTTTAGTGGCAAAGTCTCTTGCCCTTGATAATCCAATTGGCTTCTATTATGATAGTCCCATCAATATCAAGGAACCACCACATGTGAATAGATAAAACGTAATGGGAAGCGTATGGAGCTCCCTTTAGTTTGCTTTCTTCTAACATTGGTCAGCAGATGACTTTGGTGACTTTAACCTTCTCTGACACCTGGTTGATTACCCCCATCTTGCTCTTAGGATTTATACCTCCATCTGTCCCAATTTATAATTTCATTGCCTTTCTACCCACACTCATTTCTACCAGTCTACTCTATAGCTAGACTTGCACACAGTTCTAGGCATGGCATCTGGGAACTGTGGGCATGTGTTCCACTGGTAATGACAATGTAGAAGTCATCCTAGAGCTCTTTTCTGAAACTCTCTAGGTGTCCTCAATAGTCTAGCTTTATTGTACATGGTCTAGAAAATAAGCCTGCCTGCTAGAAATAAATATGAAGGATCACTTTTCCTTGCTGACCTAAGAAGACATTAGAATTGACTTGAATATTGATGTGAAATCAATCTCTAATCTAAAAGCAAAAGAAATATGGATTTGGGTTTGGGGCCAACCAAAATATTTCATGAATAACTTCGAGTGAATGTCTTTTGGCTTTTTCTTGATAGACACTTAATATGTACATAGTTTTTTCAAATATTAAATACCTTTTTAACTGTTTCCAGTTGTTATGTACAGTGTATTATTTCATATGCTGTATGGTTTACATGTGTTTTCTCTATTTATCAGAATAAAGAAAAATAACATAACTATACCAGTGTGATTGTTCTCCTATGACCAATTGTGAGAATGCCAGCAATATATTTCTTTTCTAGGCTGAACAAGGAAGCAATAAAAAAGAAAGAAAGAATGCTTTACAAATATCAATCTGATTTCATTAAATGTTGCTAATGTATTACATATGAAAGTTAGTATTACATCTACTTACATAGGCCAATGAGCTAATTTTAAATATGAGGACTTAAATTCATAAGGGGAAAAGATTAGCACCTATGAATATTTATAATAGGTCATAGGTAGCTTTACAAAACAGATTAAAAATAAATTGAGAACCAGTAGACCACGTTGAACTTCCTAGTAGCCTATATAGCATGGCTCTGATGCTGTGTGCTAGGCCTGGCAGATACTTGACTTTCAACAAATATTGTGGAATCCATGAATACGGCATGAATGAGTGAATGTGACATAGTTTTAAAGATGTACAGTATCTACTGACCAAAATAATTTGGTCACTAACCTGCCACACCTGAAATGACTATGATGTCTTTTAGAGATGTTTGCAGGGAGTGAATTTAACTGGTATGCAGTGGTATGTGTTTTGGAGAGAAACTGGTTTTTCTGATTAACTGCATTCCCACCAATTGGCACTCAAGTATGAAATATTCCTAGACTCTGTCTTTAGGAAAACTTTGGTTCCCCACTGGTAGAATTAATTTGGGAGCCTGATAGTTTTCTTTTCAAGTCTGTGATTCTTCTTTGAGTTAAATCCATAACTCTTAGAAAGGAGGAGGAAAGATAAACATTATTGAATAAACATATTAGAAGCTTTATTTTTATTATCACATTTAACACTCACAACAACCGTGTTGTATCTGCTATTATCCTTATTTAATAACTAGGTTTAGAGAAGTCAAGTTAGTTACTCACATGTATGACAAAAGGCCAAGTTCATGTTAAAACTCAAGTGTGTCTGATTTAAAAGCTCTCTCTTATAAAGACCATTAGTGGGCCATTTAAACTAATTGTCTTTCATGTGTTTTGAATTATGTAGATCCAATTAGAATAATTTGCCATAGTCAGAGGAACATTTTTAACTGTAGGGTGGCCATTTGATTTACCAGGTAACAGGCTTCCCAAAGAGTTGAACAAAAGGCAGGGGAAAACATCAACAACACCAACTATGGGTCAAGTGCCTCATAGACTCTGAGAAACAGGTTCTGGTCTGTAAATTTATTTCTATTTTCTGTGAACTTGAACCCCACCTGACTTCATATTTTTGCCAGCTCCCCACTCCATTCCTAGTTATATGACAACAGGCAACAGAAATATACTGATGTCTTAGAGGATTTTACTTCCATGTTGATGTGAAGAGAGTGATAGCTTTCCAAGCAAGTGGGAACATTTCTGGTCCCTATAAAACATCAACCACCCACCAGCCAAATTATTTAAATTTGCTCTTCTCTGTGTAGGAAAATTTTTAGACTGCTTTACTGGAACTGCACCTCTCAGCCCAGAGACATTGCAGCTGGGCCTCCAATATTGGCAAAACATTCTGTAAGTTAAATTGTCAGGAGAAAGAATTACAACTTTTCTATTTATATTCTCACTCCAACCCAGCAACTTCTAGTTTTTCTTTTCAGAAGCAGCTTTAAGAATTTTATCATATAGAATCCTCTCTTTTAGAGCTCCAGTATAAAGACAGCCTTTTCTGAAGACTTTTTGACCTTCCTAAGGTGTACAGATTGTTGAAGGTCTTCCTCACTCTCAGATTGTGCATGTAAATGCATGTGTAAGAAAATATGTAAGCATTCCTCAGGAGATTTTCATGGTCCATTCCCTTACATTTTTGTTTTAGCTGGAATCCAAGTTATTATTAGTGTAAGAATTTTACCAAAGGAAGAGAAACATAGCATTTATTAATAGAGTAAGACAAGAAAACTTAACTGATTTTGTACGCAGCCATAAAGAAAGCAGATAGGTTATACATTCACTTTTTTCTTCTGCAGCCTATATTCTTCATTTATTAAATAAATATAAGCGCTTTACATATTTGCTCAAAAATCTTTTTAGTGCAACTGAAGATAGTGAGTGCAGTTACTTATGTTAATTCAACACAAAACTAGTGAAAATAGCTCATATTTCATGGCTTACCAGGTGTGATTTTACTGATTGTCTTCCCAAAGGTGAAATCAAGGAACCCTTGCCACCAGAAGCTGCACATCTTTGATCAGTTAGTGCTGGTTCATGCCATCTCCTTTGGAGGGACCTGGAAGTATGCATTTCAGAAAAGCCACACCAAAACTCTGTTTTTCAGGTTGGATGAGTTAGTCTCATGATTTAATTTGCTTTTTTCTTAAAGATAAACCTCAACGTTTTTTTCCCTTAAAATCTGTTAAATTATTTCTGGCTTTGGTAGGTAAATTAATTTCCAAGTGACTTTCCATACTACATTTTCAATAAAGTGCAGGTTTGATTTTCAATGCATTTAAAGGGTTTATTGAACCTTAAAAAAATTCATCATAGTACTTTTATCATATTTTGAAAGGAGAAATGCTGATTTTTAGCACTATAGTTATAAAATTAAAAACTGATATAAAAATATAAGGCCTTGAAAGGCTTTACAGTAGGTTTAGGCTTTGGGCTAACCTTAAATTATTATAATGTAATTTACTTACTGAAAACTGGAAATGAAGTCAGATGATGGGGAAGAGCTAATAGACACTCCTGGAATTAAGAGGTAGGTCCTAAAACTAATTGGAACAATTTTAAAAATTACAAAAAAAAAGAAAATATTGATAAAAACAACAATAAACAACACGCCAGGCAGATCATAAAATGGGTGTGATCTTAAGAAGTACATCAACATTGGTGAACAAGATTCACAGTCAAAATAAAAGGTTCCAGATACACTGTCCTACCAAGCCTAGTCTTCCAACTTCTTTCCTTTGAGCCTCCCAAAGAGCAGGCTGCAATCAAAATAAAACATGCTATTTAACATGAAAGAATGAGTTTGTACATTCTAATTAAGTCCTTAAGCTATCAAATGTATTACCAACAAATGTTTAAAATTATTGGTCAATTTAAAATTTTTTATAGTCAACTGTAAAAATTAGGAGAGCTTATACTTGTGAATAAATACTTTTTCTGTAAAAGAAATAGTGAATGATTTCAAGGAAAAATATAATTCTCTAACACATCAGTCATTTCTGGAAGTATCTAGAATTCTCTTTCCAAAGAATATTGCCATCAGATATTGTGATCATAAAATATAAAACGAAATTATATATTTTATAGCTCTTTTATTTTTTTAATTTAATATTCCAGGGCCACAATCCTGAAAATTCTGATTTGCAGCTTGGGTATATGTATTTTTAAGTAGCTTCTATAGGTTTGTTCAAGGATCAGCCCAGTTGGAGTGAAAGATGGAGTGAAAGATTTTAGCAGGATTCATAGAGATACTTGAAGGAGTAAACATACACTGAAAACAAATACTTGCTAGAGAAAACAGTTAATAAACAGAATCTTTAATTTCCCAGAAAATTCTGATCAATATAGATATCTTTAACCAGTTAAAAGGTATTTCAAAGAGATAAACATAAAAAAGGGTTAGAGTTATAACTAAATTTCCTTAAATGGCCTCATTATATAGAACCTGAGTTCTACATTCTTGACTTATTTGTAACTATTTTGTAATCTGCAACTCAATGCTGCAGACTGGTCAGATTTTACTTGAGCTAGAGAGATTTCTAAATTATATTCTTGAAAGAAGCTATTTAACTTTTACAAATGGTTATCCTGATAAGATCTTATGGTGCATATTTCTTAGCTCTTTGAAGTGAATTAACTGCTTGTGGGCATCAAGAAAGGACAGTTGAATAAAAACAGAATATCCTTTGTACTTCAATAGCTTCTTTGTTTAGGCTCCTGTCACCTTTAAATCATCACTATAATGATCACATATAATTCTGTGGAAAGATGAGTGGCTTTTGTTTTGATCACTCAATGTGGGCAAATTTGGAGGATGAATATAAATGTAAATTTCCTGTCTTAAATGGAAAAATAAGAAGGCATTAGCTTTGCTGTTTCACTGTGTTTAGGTTTATTGTCCCAGAGCAAAGCTTTGCGGATGATGAGGCTGCAAGAACACTTGAAATTGGACTTCATAAAGGAGTCTGGGTTCCAGGTCCTTGAGTTGCCTGATACGGAGGATCACCAGAGTATGAGCATCCTTCTCCTAGGGAGGACATCCACCTGGAACAGGAAAACCATGGAGCCTTCATTGCTATAGCCAGAAGAGAAGGCTCTGAGCTCGAGGATTACACATACAGAAGTTGAAGCATTAAAAACAACCGTGTACACTCTACTTAATGCAGTGTTAATGTCCATTTAAAAAATGAGCAGGATCTCTAAATAAAGGACACCCATGCTCTAGAGCAGTGGTTCTCAACCTTCCTAATGCCGCGACCCTTTAATACACTTCCTCATGTTGTGGTGACCCCCAACCATAAAATTATTTTCATTGCTACTTCATAACAGTAATTTTGCTACTGTTGTGAATCATAATGTAAATCTCTGTGTTTTCTGATGGTCTTAGGCGAACCCTGTGGTGGGGTCGATGGACCCCCAAAGGGGTCGCAACCCACAGGTTGAGAACCACTGCTCTAAAGTGTGTTGCTTGCACTTGTAAAAGTTTATGACTTTCAAAGTATAGCCATACACTTCCTTTTTGGGTCTTCCTGGTTGGTGGTTGTTTTATATGTTACTTACTTTAATATAAATACAATCTTTTTGGATACCTGACTAGTGAGAATTTTAAGTTGAGTTGGTTAATCTAGAATTATAATTTATGTTGGCCAAATTGGAGGATCTCAGGTTCCAAAGATTTCTTTTAATGTGGCCACCAGAAAAGGGTGGGCACTTATATAAGTATTCAGTTATAACATATAAATTAAGCAATTTATAGAGGAATCATAGGACGAAGACAAGTAGAAACTTCCCATGATGATCTATGTTTTTCTGAGTAGCTCTTGGATGGTGTGCCCAAGCCTAAATCCCACACTTTGTATTATAGATTCAAAGGCACAGATTCTAGGGCTTCGACTGTAATTCTTGCCCATGGCCTGATTTCTTCCACTTACTGTGATAGAATCTGCTTCCCAAAATGACAGTGAGAACTAGCCTTGCCTACTCATAACCTCTCATTCAACCCTTAGGATGCTTCACGTTTTAGTATAAATTTCATTTTCAAAATAACATTTATTTTCATGTTGCTTCTCACTTCCTTTCCCATAGATTACCAAGGAACTCACCTGTGAGAAACTAAAAAGCTGGATAGGCTCAGCCAATATGAGAGACACAGCTGTGGTTCTGCATCTGCTTCAGCTCAGACCTGATGAGTGCCATGAAGATCTGACTTCCATATTGGCAGCTCTAGGAATGACTGATGTCTTTGACCACTTATGGGCTAATTTGTCTGGCATAATTGCAGGTCAAAGCTGGCAGCCTCCAAGATAATCTATTGGCTATGCTAGAGGTTTCTAAGGATGATTAAGAGTTAACCCTTTCAACTACACAAGCAAAAGGGGAAATCCTGAAATATTTAGGGTGGACTGTGCATCTTTCCTCTTCCTTATTCTTCACAAAGAAACCAAGACTATTCTTTTCTATGGCAGAATTTTCACTCCTTAAGCAAGGGAGTGACTGTACCCAAACAGCCTTCTGATTCTTCAAATTAGCCGAATGTTACTTGTAGAAAACACTCAGTGTAGGAGCAACTGAAAGAGTTAAACCATGCTTCTTAACAATGTTTTAATTTTCAACCATCTCACATAGGATATCCATCTTTAGTTTTGTTTACATTGGTTAAACAGATTATAACATGCCATTAATTTTATTTATTAAAAAATCATGATCGATACCACTTCTTTCGTAAGTCACCATCAACTTGCTCAGACCTCATTTAAAGGTTATTAAACATAAGAGTGTTTCCCCCCACAAAAAAACCAATATTATTCATCAGCAGCTGAACTAAAGGCATTTAATAAGAGGAACTAATTTTCATTGGGTTTGTGGCAGGTATCAGGCACTCCTACAATGACCTAACGTAATTTCCATCAAAACCCTGAGAGTCAGGAATTATTGTTTTTTCCATTTTAAAGATGGGAAACTGAGATAGGTTTAGCTATTTTACACATAAATAACTAGCTGTATTTTCAAACCCAGAAAGTCTGATACAAGATCCCACCTCTTAACCAGGATCAACACTGTTCTATTCACAATTCTGTATTCCGAGACTTGGAGCCGGGGCCTCTTTGGTAAAAAATGAAGCAGAAAGAAAAAGAGGGGAGTTGTTTTTCTCCTTTATCTCACAAAGAAATGGGCACAGTTTAGAAATGACACTTGCATAATTTTTCAAGTTTACAAATAAGTTTCATACTTGAAATTATTTAATAGGAAAATGTGTTTTTATTTTATGATCTCTCCTGTAAGTGTGAGTGTAGGCACATGTATGTCCATCTCCACTTCTCAATCCCCACTTTCAGATCATCAAGCTCTTCTTCCTCCAGGACTCCAGGTGCTCATTGTCTCAAGTCCCTTTCCAAGGGATCCCACTGAGAACAGGACAGAAAAAGTCCTGGATGTGGAGTCAGGAGAACTCACTTGAAATCCTGACTCTGCAGTTGGTGGTGACAAGCTGGGTGAGGCAGGAACATCTCAGGTTCAGTCTCCTACTCTTAAGTTCCAATCTTGCCCCCTTCCTAAGGCTGCTGGGAGATTCACAAGTTAACATAAAAGAAAAAGCTTGATAGTTGTTAACTTTATAATTACATGCTGCCAAAATGTACAGCTGTCCTGGGCACAGCAAAAGGACCCTCTGCATACTCTTTAGGGTCGTCTCTTCTTTTGTTGGGTTCCTCTTTGTTTTTCCTCTCTGCTTTCTCTTATGGGAACAGTCCTACTCCTTGTTATTGTCTGTGGGCTTGATTATCTACTGCCACTTGCATACTGTGTGTGTGTGTGTGTGTGTGTGTGTGTGTGTGTGTGTGTGTGTGTGAATTTTGCAATCATTCTGCATTTTAGTTTTATCTGATGGCAATAATTCAGAAAAAGTTTTGAGTATTTTCCCCAGACACTTAAAATTTGAATAGTATCTCCACTTTTAAGTGAGCTAGGGACATACTCCAGCTAATAACTAGCTCAATACTTTTGCTCATGTCAAACTTAATTCAACTTGAAATTTACTGATATAATAACTATAATATTATCCACCTTTCTTAACTCGCTGGATTGGAAATTTGTATCAGGTGAATCATTCCCCTAATTCTGTTTCATTTTAATGAGATTGCTTCTCTATCTCCACTACCTCACAATTTAGATTTTTAATAGCGTTAGAGAGGACTGAACAAAAATTCTGTAATGTGTAACTACTGAAAACTATTTGTAACATTGTACTAGTGGCCTAGAGCACTTTGCATTGAGTAACTTTGTATGTCCTATGCTATACAAGTGATGGGGTACACCCTAATAACACGCTCCCAGAATTTGTTGTAAATAACTTTCATTGTCTAAGCTGACATCTGAGTCATCATAGTTTCCAAATGAAGTACTGTCAGAAGCAGCCAATTGATACTGGTCAAACCAAGGACGTCAAAGAAAGGTGAGGGGCAAGGGCAAGGGCAACTGAAATGGTGAAGCATTTCAGTGGTGGATTTTTTTATTTGAATGCTGGGGAGTTTTCTTTCTTTTTTGTTAATCTTCACCTCAGGATATTTTTTTTCCATTGCTTTTTTGGAGGGAAAAGAGAGAGGGGTAGGGGAAGAGACACACACACACACACACACAGAGAGAGAGAGAGAGAGAGAGAGAGAGAGAGAGAGAGAGAGAGAGAGAGAGAGGAGAAATAGACTGATTGCCTCCTGCAGGAGCCCAGACCAGGAGTGGGAAGCAAATGCCCAACTCAGGTACGTGCCCTTAACTGGGACTTGAACCCATTTTGGTGCTCAAGCCACGCTCTAACCATTTAGCTCCACCGGCCAGGTTGGAATTTTTCTTATTATGAAGCTTTTATATCCATTCCCCTGCTCAGCTATACAGGAAAAAAAGAAAAGTAAAGTAAATTATGATTGGGGAAAATGGACTCACACAGTTTTGGGAACTATTTTCTATAAAAATAAAAGTCAAAGAAAAGAGGCTGAGTACTAAACCAGTGTACCTTTAATGTAAACAAAAGAAACAAGTCTCCTCCTCAAGGCTCTCCTTGCCAAGGACATGTTTCTGGAGGGTGTGGCAGCTAGCTCTGCTGAAGGCAGCCTGCTCTTCTCAACTAGTAAAATCATGAAGCTTAATGGGCCATGGTTTTTTATGTGGTGCCTCATTTAAAAAATGTGAATAGTTTAAAAAGAGAGATGTTTAAATAGTTTTAGCATTTTTTTTATAAGTAAATTTACGAAATGCCTGGGTTTGTCCTTGAATGAACCCATGGATTATATTTTCTGAATTCTACATTGGATTATGTTATTGGTTACCTGATCAGGTGCCATTAGTAATATTTTTTCCTCCTCTAACATTCAGACTATTGAATTTTTTTTTTGCTAGACTTGTACTTCAATAATACTTAGATAATATGGACTTGCAACTTCATCTTTACTTTCATTGTTTTACTTTCTGCCTTCTTCCTGCAAACCGTCCATACTTCACCCCTCACAGCACACAGTTATACTCTTGCTCTCCAGCTATTTGTCTGCCCTTCTTCATGCTTCTATTTTAATTTTATTTTGTTAGCTAGGTTTATACTCTGCTTTTCTTTCGGGGAAAGAGGTTTTTTTCTGGGTCTAGTAGAATATTAAATATTTCCTTATAAACTTACCCTCTTATAATATCGTTGAGAAATATTACTCAATGATATTAAACTATGCCAAACATTAGGTAAGAATGTTAGAGCATCACTTTAATCACAAAATCACTGCTGAATATAAAAGTAATTTGACATCTTTGATTAATATATTTTTGTTTTAAACATCATAGGATCCATTTGATACACAGAAACACACTGCAATCAGACTTAAATTGCAATTTATATTTCCTGAAAACAGGTCTAGATAAGAATGTTGCATACAGGACATACCAAGAGTCACATAAACTAACCACCACCAAAAATAAACTACATCTTTTAACACCCAAAGACAGAAATTGTAAATAGAAATATAATTCTGTGAACTTCACCTGTCTGATGTAGACAAAAAAAACAAAATAGAAGAAAAAAATCTCCACTCACAACGAGAGAGAGGATCTGTGTAAGACAGAAAAGAATATATTCAAAAAACAATCATTAAGAAAAGCAATAAAGAAAACATATATTTATATACCATTAACCGGTATATAAATATATAACTTTGACCCCTAATAAACACTAATAAATGTTTTGAAGATAAATGTTTTTTTAATTTTATTTAAAAATTTTAATATTATTTTTTATAAATATTACACTTATATGATTCATACAAAAAAAGGTACAAAAAGATGTAAAGGAAAAAATCTCCTTCTCACTAAGTCCCCAGCACTTCAGTCTCTAAAAGCAACTAATGTTGTTTCTTACATATCTTCCCAGAGGCAGTTATTTACAGCACATATAATTAAATTTACTTAGTTTTCTCCTTCTCTTCCACTTTAAAATAAATGTTAACTTTTCTTTACTTCCCTTTATTCACTTAACAATGTATCTTAGAGCTTCTTTCATTAGCCATGATTTACAAATCATATCTGTTGAATCAATTTTAATGTGCATTTGTAACTTTGACATACATCACTAAGTTATTCTTCATAGGGATTGTATAAATTTGTATTTTTACATTTAATATTATTTTGTATTAGTTTTGTATGTACATAGTGGTTAGACAATCAAATAACTTTACAAAGTATCCGCCCCACCACCTGATATTTCTAGTACCCACCTGGTAACATTCATAGTTATGATAATAGATAAATATGTATTTTAAAACTAACAATGGCTCTGGTAGTTAGCATAGAATAAAGAAAAGTGCTTAAACTTCAAATAAAGAAAACATATTTCAAAGGAGTCTGGAATGTGTATGGAATACACACAGACAGGCAAAAGTGACTGCAGAGTTACATACAGGTTGGGGCAAAAATAGTTCACAGTTGTTTGTATAGAAAATAATACAAACATCAATAAATAATTGTACAATAATAAACTTGTATTTTGACTACTTACAACTAAAAATCTATTTTTTGCCCTACCCTATATTAGGATGAATAATAGTTTAAAAATCCATATTGCATAATTGATAAAAATATTGCATTTCTCTTCATCAGCATTTAAATATTTACATGCCTCATATTGTATACAGCTTCCCTGGTTCGTTAATGTATAGCTACAAATGGATTTATACATGAATCAATGGGAGTATTAGACAAATTAGTCAGCTCCTACCTGTTGTTTGAGCATCTATAGGGAACATGGTGTCACCCAAAGTTGTCTCCACCTTCAGCATAGCAACAAGGATCCACAGTTGCTCAAGAAAGCTTTGCCTCCCTCACAGCCATCATTCCAGGGCAGAATGCCTGAGGCCTGTTCTATGTGCAACTTTGTTCTAGCAGATAAATGCTGGTTTATTGTGTCTTTATTTTAAGAAAAATATGGCGCATGATGAAAGATAAAATTTTAAACAAAATATCTTATGAATTAATCTCTGTAATCTTGACATTGAAAAATTGAGGGCAAGGAATGAGGAGAAGAAATCTGCCAAAATAACAAATAAATCATTATCACTAAGTTGAACACTTAAAATAAACTCTCTCTTTCACTGTTTTAGACAGAGACAACCAGATGTTCAAAAGATCAGGAGTAAACACCTGTAATTACTTATAAGGCAATAATTAAAATTTCAGAACAGATAATAATGTATTTTTTTATGAAGAACAATATTGTTTGAAAAATGAACTATAAATGTTTGTATAAGTTGCTGTTTGGAAACAAACATTCTACTTGGGAATTGTTTCTAAAACAAAAAAACATAAAACGCCAGGAACTATTACCTGTGTAATCTCAGATTTTCCTGCCATCCCTCCACCCCTGTGACTGTTCTGCAGTTTTGACAACCCATGACACATACTCCACCATTATCTTGATGAGTCATTTTAATATGGGCAATTAAAACAAAAATAAGAGGAATGGTATTTATTTGCCTCTAATTCTAATTAATAATTTTATCTGGGTCATGATTAGCTTAGATCAGAGGCTGGCATTAGTATTTGTAAAACTGGGTAGGGCTTTCGATCTGTGGAGAAACAAAAGAAATAAAAAAAAAGAAGGCCAAAATGAGCCAAATGCCTTGAATTTATGAAGCTCTCCCAAGGAGTTGAAAACCCTCCTAGCA
Source organism: Lasiurus cinereus (assembly GCA_011751065.1). Classification (NCBI taxonomy): domain Eukaryota; kingdom Metazoa; phylum Chordata; class Mammalia; order Chiroptera; family Vespertilionidae; genus Lasiurus; species Lasiurus cinereus. The sequence goes on from JAAGEH010000480.1 coordinate 15,458,316, forward strand.
ATGGCTCATATCTTTCTTTCTATGACACATTGGCACTTTCTCTTTAAAGAAACAACCTAGCATGGCTGGTGGTGCTCAGTGGTTACATTGACCTGTGTACCAAGATGTCATTGGTTCGATTCCAAGTCAGGGTACCTTGCAGGGTTTCAGGCTCACTCCCCAGTAGGGGACGAGCAGAAGACAGCTGATTGATATTGATGCTTTTCTTTCATAGATGTTTCTCTCCCTCTCCCTTCTTGTCACTCTAAATTAAAAACATATTTTTAAAAAGAGAGAAAAAACAAACAAACAGCCTAGTCATTTGAGTTTAATTTTGGAACTGACCAGGGATCTTTATTTAAGTTTACATTCTTCTCATTATGTTATAACTATATATGAATTAATAAAGTATGAATGAATAAAGTGAGAAAGGATATTTAAAATTATATTAGTATCTTCTTTTGCATACAGTTTTTAGAGGTAAGTCAGAGAATTTATTATTTGTAGGGTTCTTTTCCAACAAGCTCTAGTGGAATGTATAAATAAGATTGCATATACTTAATCCTATATAATAAACCTAATATGCTACGTGCCTAGTCATCTGGTTGTCCATTCAACCAATCAAAGTATAATATGCTAATGATATGCTAAGGATGCTCAACTGCTCTCTATGATGTGCACTGACCACCAGGAGGCAGATGCTCAAAGCAGGAGCTGCCCCCTGGTGATCAGTGCGCTGCCACAGTGGGAGTACCACTCAGCTAGCAGTGGCAGGAGCCTCCTCTGCCTCCGTGGCAGTGCTAAAGATGTCTGACTGCTGGCTTAGGCCCATAAGGGAGCAGGTCTAAGCAGGCAGTTGGACATCCCCTGAGGGCTCCCGGACTGTGAGTACACAAATTTTTTGCACCGGACCTTTAGTAATAATGGTGTGTATTATTACACACCATTGTAACATATTACAAAATTATTTGAGATGTACATTATATTATTATTGTAATAGTTTTTGTTAAGCTAGTTAGAAGATTGGGTAGGGCTACTTAGGTGTAAAATCAAGAAACAGTGGAGAAACTCAGTAAAGTTTTTTTCACAAAATACTTTACCATCAGGATTATACTTAAGGCTGTCTATTTCCTTGTAACACTGATGGCCACTCACACTTTAGCAGAGGCTATTTCCTTTTTCAGTGTAAAAATTCATTTCAGTTGCAGCTTATATTCAAGTTTTAGAAAATATAGGGGTTGGGATGAGAAAGAGATACTTTCCAAGTACATGCTTTATTCAGGCCCTAAATGCTATAATTCTTTTTTCTTTAAAGTATATATTGTGCCAAAACCGGTTTAGCTCAGTGGATAGAGCGTCAGCCTGTGGACTGAAAAGTCCCAGGTTCGATTCCGGTCAAGAGCATGTATCTTGGTTGCAGACATATCCCCAGTAGGGGGTGTGCAGGAAACAGCTGATCAATGTTTTTCTCTTATCGATGTTTCTAGCTCTCTGTCCCTCTCCCTTCCTCTCTGTAAAAAAATCAATAAAATATATTTAAAAATAAATAAAATATATATTGTTATTGATTTTAGAGACAAAAGGGGAGAAAGAGAGAGAGAGAGAGGGAGAGAGAGAGAGAGAGAGAAGACAGAATCATCAATGATGAGAGAGAACTATCGACCAGCTGCCTCCTACACACTCCATAACCTGGGGATGTGCCCTGACCAGGAATTGAATGGTGACTTCCTAGTTCATAGGCTACTGCTCAGATACTGAGCCATGATGGCCAGGCTGTAGTCCTATTTTTAATGATACCTTTCAAATATTTACCATCAAGTAGCATGAACTGGGCAAAGAGTTTAAACTAGTAAACCCACACTTAGCATAAATTGTCCTACCAGGAACAATGAATAATATTAATATCAGTAATTTTCAGGGGGAAGGGAAGGCAGAGGGGGGAAATTTTAATATTGTATAAAATCATATGGAATTTTATTTTTGCCTCCATCTTTTGAAGTCTGTCTCTGAATTTTAACAGGTTCACTTACTTCCAGGGGCTACAGGTGCCTGAATGTGGAGATTCAAGAGTCCTGTCAGCATCAACCCCATGCCTTCATCACACATTATGTCTTCTGCTCTGAATGCATCAGGGGCCATCGAACCAAGATTAACAGTCATTCTGCTAAGAGATGCTTGTTCATACCTGTTGGGTGTTGGGCACAATGCTATCTATTGGATGCACAGTGAGAATAAAACAGACCTGCTTCTGCCCTCATGGAGCTTACAAACATTTAAAAAGCACACACAGGAGAATATATACAATTACCCATTTTGATGAGCACTATGAAGGGAAAATGTGGTGTGTGAGGAGAGAAACCAGAGGGGGAAATCTTCTCAGAGTGAATTCTCAGAAAAGGCCTCTCCAAGAAAAATAAAAGAATTAGACATGAAACCCAAATTTGGGTGGACATCAGAATTCTTCCTTGTACAGTGTGTGTTTACCTATTTACACTAATATCTGCAAGTCACAGTCAACCCTGAAAAGTTCTTCCTCACTTTGCCCCATTTCATATTTGTAGACTCCTTCTCCCACAGTGAAAAGACCTGGTTCCCCAAACCATTTTTACTTATTTCTGATGGTACATACCACAAAGGGTTTTAGAATCAATGTGAACCCTTTTTACCAGGTGGAAGATTACATAGGAAGGGACTTTCATGAGTTCTTACTGACCCCTAGTGTTTTCTTTGTTGCACCTGCAGTTTTCAAGGTTTTCTCAACCTTAACACTTAACATTCTGTGCCAGATGATTCTCTGTTGTAATGGGCTATCCTGTGCAGTAGTATATATAATCAGTATCCATAGCTTCTACCCACTGGATGTGGACAGCACACCTTCCTCCCTGAGTTGTGACCTTTAAAAATGTCTCAGACATTGCTAACAATGTTCTCTGGGAGACAAAATAACCAGGTTGAGAAATAAAGCTTTGTCTATACCTGTAGAGAGAAATCCTATTACAATGACTTTCTAAACAAAAATATCTAACTTTCTGGTAACAAAAAAATGAATTATTGCTAGACTTTTCAGTTTGGTTCATTCAATGCTGTGTTCCCAGGTTCCCAGGACTGTAGACTTTGTTATGATGGAGTTTAAAAATTGCTATGCAGTTTTCAAATAGAATAATATTAAAAATAAATCAACTGTAGAAAATAAACATGACCCTAATGTATTGTTTCATCATCAAGATGGGAATCATAGAGAATTTTTGTTTTGAAGTACTCCTTGCCCTGCTTCTTACAATAACCTGAATGTAACTCCCCTTCTAGTCTGGGCCAATGGTCTCCTACAGGAAGGGGTGGGAGTAACAGAGTCAGTCTCTCAAGAATACTTCCCCATTTTCAGATGCTAGAATTCTCTCTTTGAATCACATTTGCAAAGCTCTTGCAGGGCTTTTAAAAATTAATCTTTATTAAAATGTTATTTTTTGGAGTTGATATATCCTGAAGGAATTATCCAAACTTTTACTCTTAGATTATTTCATCTATAAATTCAAATAACTTGTCATCAAGGCCCCTATGTTGTCATTAAAGAATGTATCCAACAGCCCAGCCAGCGTGGTTCAGTGGTTGAGCATTGACCTCTGAACCAGGTCACAGTTTGATTCCTGGTCAGGGCATATACCCAGGTTGCTTGCTCGATCCCCTGTGTGGGGCATGCAGGAGGTAGCTGATCAATGATTCTCCTTCATCACTGATGTTTGTATCTCTCTCCCTTTCCTGTACTCTCTGAAATAAAAAAAAAATCTATTAAAAAAAACAACAACAACAAGAATGTATCCAACGAATGTTGAATGTTTCCTTGAGTGTGATGTCAGTAGTCCTTAAAACCCTCTGGCCAAAACCTTCAACCATGGCTGCAATTGCTTATCTTAATGAACTATATGCTAGGTTAAGGCCTGAAAAGCCTTGTTAAAATAAAATGTAGTATCTTGCAGCAATAATCAATTAAGTTTTGAGGCAACAAGACTAGGGCTTAAAGCCATGGAAATCTGGAGATTTTATTTGCCTCTCTAACTCTCTGCTTCTTCCCCAGTGAAAACCAAAAAACTAGCACCAGCTTAGGAAAGTTTTTGTAAGGGTTAATTTAATGGCATATATAACACAGTTAGTACAGTCCCAGGCACATAGTAGACCCTCAATAAGTAATTGCTTTTGATAAAATTTTTCTGACATTTACTTCTGGCAGAAAATAACCTGAATAACTGTCTGTTTTTGCCAAAGTGCTTCTGTCTTAAAATCTTCATGGAACCAGGGGTCCCTAATTTAAGATCACTTTTAGATTCCACTAATGTGTTCTCCCATGAAGTGTTAACTGTCACCATTCTCACTCTAGAACAGCAGTTCTCAACCTGTGGGTCACGACTTCTTTGGGGGCCAAATGACCCTTTCACAGGGGTCTCCTAAGACTATTGGAAAACACCTATTTCCCATGGTCTTAGGAACCAACACACCGCTCCTCGGTGTACCAAAATGTAGCAATGTAGTTTACTGTTGTCATATTAAGACTGTTACCCATGCTACACCACGATTCAAGACAAAATTTCATTTATTTGTAATTAGAAATAAATATTTCGCAATATATAATTACATATCGTTTTTGGGATTAATCCCTATGCTTTAATTATGTTCAATTTGTAACAATGAAAATACATCCTGCATATCAGATATTTACATTACAGTTCATAACAGTAGCAAAATTACAGTTATGAAGTAGCAATGAAAATAATTTTATGTTTGGCGGTCACTACCACATGAGGAGCTGTCTTAAAGGGTTTCGGCATTAGGAAGGTTGAGAACCACTGCTCTAGAGGAATACATTTTTTGGAGGAGGCTCTCATACTAAAACTACATCCATTTTTATTTGATGCAAATTAAATACAAATAGTACTACCCAGTGTGGCTCAATTGGTTGGTGCATTATCCCATGCACCCAAAGGTTGTGAGCTTGATTCCTGTTCAGGGAACATACCTAGTTGTTCAATCCATATATTGGAGGCAAATAATCGGTGTTTTTCATATTGATGCTTCTCTCTCTCTCTCTCCCTCTCTCTAACATCAATTGCACACACACACACACACACACACACACACCAGATTTCTGCCAGTATGTTTTAAGGTTACTTCACAGTGTGAAGATGATCCAGCTTTCTAAATTATTTTTCTGGGATGAGCCTGACCCCTAGAGGACAGGCATTGCATGCAAACCACGAAAAGCCAATGTCAGCTGCAGAGTAGGTATAAAGAGTCAGACAAGGACTGGGAATGGCCTAGTGTGATTGTAGGATCTTGATTCTGAACCAACTAGCTTGAGCACAATTTCATATCTCAAATACATACATTTTAATATTATTGACATATAAACATATAATAAACTGTACATGATTAAAATGAATCATTCGGTCAATTTGATAGTTGTATCCATACCAGTACAATCAAAACCCAACATTTCCATCACCTTCTAAAGCTCCCTCATCCCATTTTGAAATCCACTTTGCCTTCATCCCCATCCTAGGACAACCACTTATCTGCCATCTGTCACTGTACATAAGTTTGCATTTTCTAGAATTTTTATAAATGGAATGAGATAGCATGTAGTCTTTTGAACCTGGCTTCTTTCACTCAGCCTAATGATTGTAAGAGTAGCTGTGTGGCAGTGATTTGTTCCTTTTTATCACTGAGTCATAATTCATTGTTTAGAAACACCACACCTTGATTGTAGACTTAAATGTAAGAGTTAAAACTTCAAGAAAAGAGCAAGAAAATCTGGGAGAAAATGTTCATGACCTTAGGGTAGGCAATGCTTTCTTAAAATAGCAAATAAAGAGAAGATAAATGAAAAAAAGGTAACTGTATTTTATCAAAGGTAAAATATTTGCTCTTTGAAAGAAACTGTTAAGAAAACAAAAAGGCAAGATTGGGAGCAAGTACTTGTACACATATATCAGATGAAGGAATCGGATTTAAAATAAGAATGAACTCAAAGACAAAGATTCAAGCTTTAAAAATAAGTAAAACATTTGAACAGACACTTCACAAAAGAAAATACACATGTGGCCAATGAACACATGAAAAAAGACTGAGCCGAAACTGGTTTGGCTCAGTGGATAGAGCGTTGGCCTGCGGACTGAAAGGTTCCAGGTTCGATTCCAGTCAAGGGCATTTATCTTGGTTGCAGGCACATCCCCAGTAGGGGGTATGCAGAAGGCTGCTGATGGATGTCTCTCTCTCATCCATGTTTCTAACTCTCTATCCCTCCCCCTTACTCTCTGTAAAAAAAAAAAAAAAAAAAGAAAGAAAGAAAGAAAAAAGGCTGAGATTTTTTAAAACAGGAAAGTGATAAATGTATATGATATTTTCATGCCTCTGTAACTGGGTTAGATCTTACAATTGATAAACTTGCAGTTGGTATGCTCCTTTTCATGTAAAGTTAATATTTTTATTTGTAGAACCGAATGTTTATTTGGCAATGTCCTCAGAACTTTGCCTGCATTGTTTCATTTAATATTCACAAAACCCTACAAAGGAGGTGCTATATTTAAACCTATGTTCACTGTTGCTGTTGTTATTATTATTAATTGAATCAAAAGATGTATTATTTTCACTTAAATAAAACCAACACTGTCTTTGTATAAGCACAAAAATTGGCAAGGACAAATGAAGTGATAACTTAGTCCAACAGTGATGGACAAGGACTGTGGGTTTGAAGGAGGAAGGAAGAGATTACAGGATGCCTGGAGGGTTCCCAGAAAAAGTGCTGGAATCAACATGCCAAGAATAAGGAGTTTGGGTACCTGGGGAAATGATTCAGTACCATAAAATAATTCAATTGAATCCAATTCACATAGCATGTACTAAATCCTTGCATTACTCAAAGCAACGATAAGCTACTTACTGTAAAATCAGAGCTTAGAGAAGAAGACAGGCATGTACAGCATTACCTGCTTGAATTTGGGATGAAAGAACCAGGAATGTGTGGTGAGGGTTTGGGGAAGTTCCCATTCCAGGAAAGTTTCATATTAACAAAAAGTTCCTCTTGCAACTAAAAGTTAGATGGGAACCTCTCTCTCTCTCTCTCTC